>RSEF01000013.1:18381522-18412694 GCA_003993805.1 Himantopus leucocephalus
AAAAAAAAAAAAAAAAAAGTAAAAAAGGCACACGTATCCTCTAAACAATGTCACTCACCAGCAGAAGCTCTTTTGCACCCACACGTATCGTACAACACAAGTTACAGACATGGCTCATTTCAAGTGTATCTTCAACACAGAAGTTACCATTTTTTGAGTATTTACAATCTGATAAAGGCACTGAATTATATCCTATTTTTATTGGTGTAATTTTTAAAAACATAACTTATTTCTAGTACCAGTCACAGCTAAATAACTTTAAATAATCCAGCTTTTTTATAAATAGCTACTTCATCTATGTCATACTGACTTCTAATCACTTCCAGCAGATTATGAAGAAATAACTGAAACTCAATTTATATCTTAATGTTAAATATTACTTGCGACTAAACATTAAAAATTAGGTAAATTTATCTTGTTAGTAAACGCCAACATGAAACCTTTTTATCTCACTAGTTACAATTCCTTTTTTCTATAAAAAGCAGTCCCATCCTTTCCCATTTCCTTTTGATGTTTTGGAAAAATCTCTCCTAGCAGGAAGCAGAACAGACGTGCATGCAAACAGGCTGCAGCCAGGCAAGAAGCTCCTCTACAACACATTTACTGTACAGGAGTTTCTACTGTGCTCAGTGGTTTTTTTTAATTATTCCCCCCCCATCTTCTAAATTTAACTTGAAAATCCTAAACATAAGTCTTAAGTACTGGAAGAGGAGAAGAACCTCTATGTGGTCTTACACAGCCCTCACTTCACATACTTGGGTAAATTATCTCAAAATTAAAATTCAAAAGGTATAAAGGAATGAAAACCAGAAAGACTTAACAGACAGGAACAAGAAAGTAACCAGAATATCTAAACCATCACAAAAGCAAGATCACATCTACTTTCCACATCGCTTTTTCCAAACAGCTCAGTCTGTCTGAGGTCAGAGGAAGGTGCAAGCAGCTGGGCTTGACTTGTGGGTTATTTTTAATTCCACAGAGAAAAATATACATTGACAACATCAGTTAAAGATACAATAATTAAAAAAGAAGAGTGAACCTCACACCACAGTGTTGTCAAAAAAGAAAGCAGAAAAGCAGAGTTCCCCTAGCAGGGCGCAACCGCACTTTTCACTAGAATTTTACTATCTGTCTGCAGAGGCACAGGACAACGAGCCAAGGCACCTGGCACCAGCGTTGCTGTGAGCACCATGGTCTAAGGATGTAAAAAAACACAAGGGCAGGCAGATAAAAAATAAAACAATCAAAATAAACCTTTTTAAAAGTGCCATTTAGTCTCATCCAAAAAAGTACTAAGGCACCAGATAAAGAAGCCTTTCTTCACCTAGCATAAAACGTGGAGTGCTAGTTAGCAATAACGCTGCTCTCAAATTATACAGAAGGTTTCCAGAAGGAAGTTCAGTTCTGTAAATAACCAAAATTGTGTCGATTTCATTCTTAATTTTTCTATGTGTGCTACCATACATGATCTCCTTCAATAAATTCTCCTTTTTTTTTCTCTGCGTTCGATCTTACAGGATGACAGAAACTAAAGCAAGTGCTGAGCTTCTCCAACACCACAGACCAACCTGGACGCCGAGCGACCACTGAAGTGGCCGGACAACGATGCTCATGACCTTTATTACTAAGAAAGTCTCAAACTGGACAGGTATTTTTAATACTAAAGTAAAACAAACACTCGGTGTGAGGTGAAGTTATTTTTCTTGCACAGTTCTAACTGAAAACTAAGAAGTGAACATAAATATACACTATTTGTTCGCACAAAGGCCAACCAACCAACTGCTGATGGAAACTCAGAAACTGAGACCACCCGCGTCCTTCGGTTAACGCCACTGCTGCTGACAAAAACAACATGAAAAGCAGAAACCCAGGAAAGACCACCACACCACAGAGCTTTCAGTTTAGTGCCACCAGCACCATCAGTATTTTGCGTCCAGCTGACCATCAGCTTGTTTATGCTTATGACTTACAATAACGTATCCAAGCGGGTTTTGATATGCTGTGCGTTAAGAGGACAGGCAGCCCGGGCTCCCTCTCACTGCTCGTTGCTCAGCCGTACTTTCACCTGGTTAAATCTAAAAATTTCCATTGGCAGAGAGCATATTCAACCTCCTCACAACCCCCCGAGCGGGATGAACACCCCTACGGAGGAAGTCAGCATCTCTGCGGAGGGAGGACCGCTCCCCTGTGCCACCGCGGCAGGGGAGACGCCACCAGGTCAGGTGGAGACTGTGGCCCCGTAGACTTCTGCATATTATTTCATTTCCAATACGTAACAAGAAGTCTGGAATAGCTTATTAACTGGCTAGTATCTAACCGAGGGTGGTGTTTTTATTAACCCTGAATACTGGCAGCGGCAGAACACTTCGGCGTCACCCACGGCACTGCTGCCGGGCGAGAACCGGGGCGGCTCGTAGTGCTGTCCTCTATTCCACTCGGCTGCCCCTGCCAGCAGTGAAATATTTTCCACCTCCAAATATCACGCTGCTCTTCTGAAATCTTACGCTTAGATCTAGAGAAGAAAATCAAAGCACCAAGGAACAACAGAAAGGAGACTTCAGTACCCTGAGATAGGCTGCAATTCTGGGCCGTTTTCTTAAGTGATAAATGGACCTATTATTAATTCAATAGATTGCTCAGCCTCCAAAAATATGAGCTACAATGCACATTCACACATTATCTGTTATCCTCATTAACTTAAGTTGACCACATTTTATGGCCTTTAAAATGGGTCAGCTCCCAGAGGATTCCCGCTACAAGACTGATTTACATTCTAAAAGGAAAGAGGAAGAGAGCAAAAAGGAAAATTAAAAAAAAAAAAAGTCAGCAGCAGAGAACGATGGTGTTCTTTAACTACTAAAGTAGCTAATTCTTTTGCTTGAAGATAAATATTCATTATGTATTAAACCTCATTAGTATGTTGCAAATTAAAAAAAAAGAGAAAATAAGAGTTAGGATAAATTAATAAGAATTAATCAGGAAAATGAAACTCAAGTACACCTTGTGTCAGTGTAGATCGTTAGCAAGGTGCATGCCACCACACTGATGCTTTTTTCTCACCTCATTTGAGGTCCTACCTAGAAAACCGACAGTTAATAGTACCTTTAGCTACATTTACCTGTAAAACATGAACATAAAAATAATGAAGAAACAACTTCAAACTTTTAGTTCTCTGATTTTCCTACAGAAAAAATATAGTGACGTTCCAGAAAAGGATTTAAGGTACTTTCAGGTATCTCTATGTTCTCTATATCCTCAGTAGGATTTAACTACAATTACAGAAAGTTCAAGAGGTTTAAACTACAGAGAGGACAGTCGTCCAGATTGTGCATTTGTCTGCAGGAACAACCGCTGGCATCTGAGGTTGCTGCCACGGCCAACGCTGACTTCTCCAAAGACTGTGGCAGGGTGCTCCTCTGAAAAAAACTCATCACAGCTTTAGCTACTCAAGCTACACACACACAAAACTCGAGTTTCTTCATAAAATATTTTAATAAAAGTCATTTTCTCTCTGGTAGCACACACTACACAGAAGCTACTCTTTTGTTTGCATCTTCTTTTTTTTTTATTATTTTTTTTTTTTTACAACAATGGTGATAAGGCCAGATAAGGATGTTGGTATTGCCAAAGATTTTCATATTATCACATATTTTGCCCGTGGAATATACTTCATGTAAACTCACAGCTGCGCTTGCAGTGAGTCACCAGCCGGCCCTGTACGGAAAGTCGCACGCTTCCCCTGCGCGCTCCAGACTGCTCCCGCTGCCAACGGCGGCCGCATCACCTCCAGCAGGCTTTTGGAGGAAGCAGCACAGCAGGTCTGGCAATGTCTGCAGCACCGGTCACAGAAGCTAAGAGTTGTGTAACTGGTTTGTTAATGAAATTGGTCCAAACAGACCAAATTCTTCTGTTACATCAATTTGAATGATTACAGAGGTACAAGAGGTCTATACATGATCAGATAAGTGAGCGTTTGCCATTCCGTGCTACAAGATGCCGGGAGCGTTGAGCTGCATGGCTCAGCCCACCATGGGCAGAGGACACAGGTGTACTCAGCACACCAAATCCTCGGCAGCAGCAGGTAACGGGCAAAAACGCCAAGCAGCAGTGGCAAACCAGACTGCCTGGGGCATCCATGTGACATGGCTGCGCATACCATCACCCAAGCAGCCCTGTAGCACCCCTCAAGGCATAAATCTCTCCCCCAAAACTCCAGCTTTGAGCAAAGATGGGGTAATTGGGAATACACAAATGAACTATTTCACTCCAGAGGACTGAGACAGGCTTCTTGTGCTCTTACATGCGCCTACTTCACGACATGGCAGAATGTAGCTTAAAAACATCTGCTGTAGCAAAGAGCGTATTACTGATGCTATCAAAGCCCGTGGGCAGAATCAGACTGATGCTGCACAGGATGAATGGCACAAAGGACAGTGAATGTACTCAGGGCAGGACATCTCTACGGCCGTTAGCATTCTGTGAGAACCAAATTTCTCATAGAAGCTGAATATTCATACACTCAATGAGTAAGAGACATCATCAAGTATCAGTTTTAACGATACCATATCTGGACATAAGGAAGGTAAATCAATCGCAGTTTGGAAATCTAAGCCCGCTTAACAGGCATGTGGCTTCTCAGAACAGACACTTTTGTTCCAGCTCCATGAGCAGCATCTCTAAGATCAAAGTTGAAAGAGACGTTCCCAAGTGCCCAGCCACACTACGAGGGTACAACATCGGTCTGCGCTATGGAAAAGCAATCCTAATATTCCAGCTGCCGACAGCATGCGTGCATCAACCTGGGAAGGACTGAGCTACAATCTATACGTGTACGTGAACTTGGCAATATTAGTAAGCGTTCTGAAGAAGCAGAAGGAAAGCAGGACATGGAAAAAGGCTGATGACAACTCAGCAGAAAACCTTACCCTTCAAGCTTGGCAAAGCGCTCTTATGTTCCTTCTCCTCCTACCTAAAAGCCTTCACACAGTGCGGACCTGCGAAGGCTCAGAGCCAGGGGGCCTCTCCTACCAGAGCCAGCACGGCTGGCATGGCCGTGACAAGTAACGAAAGGGGGGCGGGGGGTGTAAATAAAATATTCGAGATAACAGTCTATCGTTGCCTGACTCAGGAACGCTCAACTCAGCCGTAACTGGTGGGCTTTTGAAACTCAAGTAAGCATAATTTTAGAAAGAATGACCTAATCATCATCATCATTTACCCATGTAGATTAAATTTACATAGCTATTGCTGTTATGATAGCAGCCATAGGTATAATTGAAATCAAGGCAATTTTGCTGCAATTTTATAGAATACTTTACAATAAGCTTTCTGCTATAAAACAGAAAGAATTTGCTGAAACCAGCAATAGATTTAAATACATTTGAAAAATCTGTCTTACCACAATCATTTCTGAAGGCTCCAATATGATACATTCGCATCCTCGTTTTCCTCCAGACTGCTTGCCAAAACTAGAGTGGGATGGAAAAAAAAAAAGCAAACAGAAAAGAATGAAATGAACAGCCTATTTTACCTTTTCAGTAATAAAAATAAATTGGCAATAATGCATGTTACAATATCCTTAAAAACAAAAAAGGACAAAGAAAAATTGATGAGAAATATTGTGTGAAAAAAATCTAACCATACAGTACCATTAGCATAGTTTTGTTTTTTATTTACTCAGCACCTCTCATCATAGCCTGCTATGTAAAGCCTAAAGATAAAGAACGTTCTTTTGTAAAATCATTACTACTTGCAGACACTCAAAACCACTCACAATGCATTTCAGTGCGGACAAGAAAACACTAGCAAATGTTAATTAAGCATTAAACAGGCTTTGTAAAAACAAATATACATAAATTCCGAAAATTGAAAAGTACTTCTTTGCACACAGCATTTCTAATGAGCTTTCCCTCAACTCCACATCGCCCCTTCATCCTCCCAGCGAGTGGGAGGACAGAGAACCTCTTCTGCAAAACCGAGCCCAACTTGTGACCGCTGTCTTTATCTTGCTTCTTGTACCATCACAAGGAGCACATCATCGTGACAGGTTCTGTTTAAGGAATATGACAAAACACAAACGCAACGCAATGTGATGGGCAGTGTAACGCAGCGACTAAGGGAAGTGGCTAACAGCAATCTGATGCGCTTCAGCTGGTGGATTGTAAAAGGCAGTGACCTTCAGGAGACCTAAGCAGCGAGGTGACTTAGGGGGAGCAGCTCTGGAGCAGGTACCACGCAAGCAGGTCCGAGGGTGCTGGAACTACCAGCAAAAAAAGAGCCGAGCGAGATAGTGCCGGGGGGGTGTGGGGTGTGTCACAGACCAACAGCCTCTTAAATCACTTAATCTGTGACCGTAGTAGCACCTGGAATTGAAAATATCTGGCTTCGCATGTTGAGTAAGTTTGTCTTCACTACAGCCCTGTTAGCTTGAGTTACATATGCTCGACCGACCCCACTCAACCGAGCCCAAGTGAAAGCGGTCCCGTACAGATGTCAAATGAGAAAAAAAATTATGTGATTAACAGCATCATGGCTGGATTAGCAGTTCAGTAGTTGTAGCTGCTGTGTTACAAACCCAGACTGTCAACAGCGATCACGTTTCAACACGCATCAGCAGGTGAAATAACTGAAGAATCAGTTAATTCAAAGCAGAGATTAATGTGTGAATTAAAAGAAGGCTGAGACAAGTGTGGAGACAAATCTTAAAAAAGTGGGTCAGCTCCATCTGTTTGCACTAAGGTTACGTTTGGAAAGTACATCTGAAACTTCAGCCACACAAAACATTTGACTTACAAACACGGTCATCACTACAGGAGATACCCACTGAAACAGATCACTTCGTAGAACACGTTTAAAAGACTCGTGCTTATAAACGATGTACTAAGGGAGCATACAAAAACTTTTGTAGGATACCTGCATTTTCAGGAACGGAACTTGAGCAATTAAACTGTGAAGTTATTCAAGGGAAGCTTCAAAATATTCCAACAAAGCAATTATCAGTGTAATCCAGTTAGGATAAAGTATTACAATTAACAGGAGCACAGCAGTTTGAGCTGTTAAGTCTTGATTTTGCTAATGATCTACGGGGGGGAGGGGGAATCTTTAAATTACATGTTTGCCATGGAGTCATAAATGACAACTGAAGTTTTCTCACTCCATGCTATAGCAGGCCAGAGAAGCACAAGTTTCACACGGAAAACTGGCATTTTCACACATCTATAGTAAGCAACTCATCGCTAAAATTTTCATGCCTTCTTTCGGGCTTTTTCCACACAGCATGTGATCCAGGCATGAGAGTCTTGTGCATTTGCAATACATCAAAAAGAAGGGCCAAACTACTCTGACTATTACAACTAAGTCAATTTAGTTCAAAAATACAGAAATGTCATTTTTCATGTAAGCTCTAACTTTGAGGCAAACTGAAATGCCATGTTTTCTCCACAAACTATAAGCAAAACCAAGTTTTGCTACAGCAGCACTTGCAATTGCAAGAGTTAAACAGTTCTAATTCTATTCCATATAATAGAAAACTGAAGACAATAGATATATTTTTTTCCAAACAAAATTCTAAAGCAATTACGTGCAACTAGAAGACTCAGGTTTTGCAGCTTTTTAAAAGAGAAATAACCATTGTCAGTTTTATCACAAAATAGATCACTACTGTTGCTATATCCCCAGTAGTTCGGAAAAAGCTACAATTTTCTGCTGCAGGTTGTTCAAGCACAGTATTTTTATTGTATAACAACAATTTATCAAACTACTGGAGGTTTTGTTTTACGTAAATGCATCCATGAAATTCAGCTACGGTCAAGCTCCCCTCTGCTTATGTTGCCACATTTGCTAATTAAGTAATGGCAGTAAACAGTAACGCTGGGAAGAACACCGCTTGTAACAAAGGTCAAGCTCTTGGCACTATCATTTCTGGTCCATCAAGCACTTTTCAACAACCGAATGCTCAGAAAAGGATTATGTTCCAAAGACAAAACCCACCCTGTTAATCCTAAAGAATAAACTACTCATATTTACAAGTCAATAGGTCAAGTTTAATTATTTCCTGGTGCGCATCATGGGATGTTTTAATCAATTATACTGCAACAGAGCTCCTTCAAAAAGAGGAGGCGTCATACGGTTTTTCCCCAGCCATAACAACCACGTTTTAAAAATATGAATTTTTAGCATTCTTCCTAATTAACACACCCAACGTGTTTTAGAAACATCGATTTTAACTTTCTTAATTACTTATTCCATATTTTTCCTCTAGAATACAAATGTGTAGCTTCTCTATCATTTAAGAGGTTTGCTGACATCAGTGTATTTCTCTAACCTGCCAGTTTTGATCAAGGCTTCAGAATGATGTTCATTCCTAATTGTCTTGTAAAATTACACAATGGAATGTTTAGAATAAACAGAAATTCAGCCCTGAAACCATTCACCAGGGAAGACTCTTTCTTCAGTAGTAACATCCACTGGCATTAGTAACAGGCAACAAGAAAACATCATTAGCAAATATGTAAGCAAAGATGTACTTGTGTTTGTCTAACTGATAGAAGGTGATGTATGACATTTGTCACAATTTTTTTTTTTTTAACTAAAGACCATTAATCAACATTAAAGTTCAAATATTTGCTTTATAGGTTTATTGTCACAGCATTAGAATCTTAGCTAGTTCAGGCGAATACATTAGGAAAAATGAAGAACAGCCAGAAGCAGACTGTGCGCGCAGCCAAGGGAAAGAGAGAGAGAAGGCACGGGGAGGAGCAAGCAGCAGTGTAACAGTCCCAGGGTCACCTAAATCTGCTTTGAAGTGATGGTTAAAGTCTGTGTGGGAATCGTAGGTAATCAGCAGTTACTCAATTTATTTTTTTTTAAGAAATCATTTCAAGCATTAATTAATAACAAGCATGATGACAGTAAAAGAACAGCATAATTAGGCTTAGGAGTCACCTAGTCATGTCTAGTATTAAACTTGCCATCTTCTGGTTAATAAATATTTACAGGAGAAAAATTAACAGTGCAGTATTTACAAAGGTATGGAAACGCTGAAGAGATTAATTGACTTCAGTATCAGAACTTAAGAGGTCATTTGGAAATGGAAAAGGTTAAGTTGAACAAAGCTTTGGAAAAGGAAGAGACAAAACCCCGCTTGGAAAGACAAGAGCAAGCTTCCATGAGGAGCCTTCTTCCAAAGGAGAAGGAACACTTCTGTGACAACAAACTATTCAGATAATTCTTTAGAGTCAGATGATGAACACCCGCCCAAACCCAAAACATGCTCCCTTCTCAAAGAAGAGAGCTCAGAGAAGTTGTATGTGTAGTTCTGGACGAGATAGGGCTACCTTTTCTTTCTACTTCTTTCTACTAATCCATCCCTTGCTGTGAAGCCAAGAACACGTGGTGTTGCTTGCAAGACCTGTCAGTCCTTTGTCTTTCAGCGCTGGTTACCCAGCTCAGCGCTTCAACTGACCGACACGCTCCCACGAGACCATGACCATGGCGGTAACATCAAGGGGCCAGGTGTGCTCCAGGGGAGGTCCAAGCCCATTTCAGCTGGCCATCAGCACCTCTGCTTCCAAACCATCTCAGCAGCCTCACCAACCTAAACACATCCCTAAACGTTACGTCCCCTCGATGCCGTATGTGGCGAGATACGGAAAAGTGCGAAAGCCTTGTTAAGGTACAGCATGTTACAGGTGCTTGAGTGCTTTCAAGCAGAGAGTGGGAAAAATAAACCCATTACGAATTTAAACTAATACAAATACTGGAAGTGTGAGAAAACATGAAACTAATGTAAGTTAAACTCTAGTTACAATACAGTAAAAACCTATGTTAAAGGACGTACTACCAAAGGTGTAACCATTAAAGTTTTAAATGATCCAACACTTAAAATTTTGCTTGATCTGTACATTTAATCACACATATTTTAACAGGGTTTTGAATTTAACATCATTATTCTACAGCTTCCCACTGTCAGAAGCCCAGAAAAGTCAGTACTATAAACGACATTACACTTTTTTTATTTATAATTTTATTGTACGCTCCTGTCACTTGATATTCATCTATTACATCTGCATCATTAATTTTCAGACACTCACTCACTGGCTTGCAACACTGTCATGGGAAAAAAATGTCTTCCACATACCAAAGGCAGCTTTGTTTACCCTTGATTTATGGATGCCTCGTTTGCAAGAAACCTTGTTTTCCTCCTGATTCACTGCTATTCATAATTAAAAATGCTTAAGCAATTGCATCATGTGAGAAAGGAACGTAAGTTAAACTGCCATGATATCATACACCAACCACTAATGGGCGTTCAGGCCACGGGATCGGACTGGAGCTACTGAAATGTGAAAGCTCAGAGCTGGCAATGACACGGTTCTCGGTATCAGCTGTTTCACTCGGTTCATCTGTCCCTTCTCCACTGCATGATTTGCTGCCTTTGGTATTTGACAATACTCCAGTTTTCAAACTCATACCCACTCCCCAAAATACTGCAAGGCGTTAAAACTTCTTTAAGACCCTGGAGCTGTTATAACAAACCTTACTTTTACAAAGCAACTACTTCGAAAAGCCTCCAACATAACTTATTTTGAGCATAATAAAGTAGTTCTTTAAACAGATGTTTAAACACAGCTTTCTAAACACAAATATTTAAAAATGCTTAATATGCAGCTGTTAAGCCACCCGAGTATTTGGTGCTGAAATACATCTGGAATTTCAAGACTGACAAATTCCAGGAACGACAATCACATTTAACTTGAGAATTTCTTGATATTAATATGCTGAAGTTATTCATTACTGATGGCTTCTCATTATTTACTCAACATACAGTACATACTTTAAAGGTAAAAAACACAGCCTGTCCTGAAGAGCTTTCAGCCTACAAACAGATGGAGACCGAGACTGAATGCCTTATTATTTGTTTGAACACTAATTAGCAGGCATCTTCAAACTCACAATATTCTACTATGTCCTGAAACAGTATTTTTAGATAATTCACACATCAAAGCCAGAAAATGACGAGGCATCGGGCACTTTTAAGATTTGTTCTGTATTTTCCAGGAACAATAACGTTATCCTGGCTGTATAAGTTGGTATCAATAATGCCCAGAGTGATCTGTGATTGTCGCCACAGCTGTCTGCAGCGATGCTCGGTACACGTAGGGCTGGGCTAGGACACTCACGTACCAGTCTGTCAGTGTAACAAACACGGCGTTTGCAATTTTTGCAGATATTTCATTCTTATGAATATACTTATCTCTCAAACTGCCTGTCAGACTGCTTTTAGAAACATAAAGATGAAGACAAATTGTACTTTTTGCCACTGCAAAGAGAACCCCGTGGCCCCACGTGCCCAGTAACCTGGCGGGGTTTCTCCAGTGCAGACACATTTTGCATGCAAGTGCACAGCTTGGCCTGGAGGAGACGGGCTGCGTAAGAAACAGACGTGGTGTCTGTTTGGGGGTGTTTTTAAACAGATGAAAATGGTTTGGGTTTTTTTTCCCCACAAGTCAGGGCTTCGTTTGAAAAGCATTTCCTTTCTCCTCTCCTCAGAGTGCCACTTGTGCAGAACACAGCAAACTCCCGGGACATCTTCTGCGCGGCAGCTGCTGCTCAGCTCCAAGATTAAATCCATTCAGCTACCACTGAATGTACAATACAAGCACATTATGAATGGCTCAGAACAGCCATTAGTATTATTAAATCCCACTGTAAATAATCTAAAAGTGCAGTTTTACACTTAAATTCCTTGTCTTTGGCTGGGAAGTAACAAAGAGGGGGAAACCTGCCCAGCTGCATGACAGGCAGTAGCACGGCCGCGCTGGCTGTGGCGAGAGAGGGCGGAATCTGCCCTTCTTCCATTGCAGTCGTGGCAGATGAGTGTAATTGACACTGAAATCCTCATAGGAATAATTTGTTTTTCTGGGCATCTGCATGGAGGTTTTAATTTCTCCAGATTTTTCTCAGATGGACCATCATCTGAAAAACTGGGCTGCTGGGGAGTCTCTGGGCTCCCTTTCTGCACGGTGCCGTCAGGAGCCCCGGCAGCAGTTTGCGGCATTTCCCATCGCACTGTGAGCTGCTGAGCAGCCCCAAACGCACCCTAGTTTCAAAAGAGAGTAACAAGATGGGCAAAGACAGTTACACGAGTGCAGACCAAAAGTTTCAGCAAATGCAGGTGGCAAGGCTTTCAAGGCACCATTCACTGTGCAAGTCTTGAGCATTTAAAGTAACTTAATTATACAAATATTAGAACACTTAACTCCATCAGAAAATGGTTTAGAGGAAACCTGAAACCAGAAGATACATGGCTGAATGCAAATTACTGATTTCAATTAATGCTCAGTCATCAAAAACCATTTTTGCATTAGCTCTCAATAACAACAACATTTAGCAGGTTTATCTCTTAAGCTTGCTGAAAGTTTTAATTGGGAATGATTTTGGAGGCTGCATAACAAGCTACGCGATTTGCAGGCTGCAAACTCAAGAAGTCTATACTAATTATTTTACATGCTGAACACGATGATGGTTTGAGGTAGCCGGTGTCTTACCGACCACTTTCTGCGAAGCCGGGCAGCCATTCCAGGCCATGTGACTCCTCAGTCTTAATAAAATTGTATTTTAGATATAAACAAATCGCACATTACCCTGTGCTTCCAATTTCGCACCTCTTGGATTTTATTTTAGTTTAGCCAATAAAAAACTATTGCTGTGGTGCGACCAGCCTCCCTTGTGCTCTGTAAAGCCTCTGCCGCGCAGCTGTTGTAATGATCCCAACAAAAGGAAATTACTGATGGGGGGAACTGCAGACAAGACTACTTGGTCATTTAGCTGTGACAGGTCCGAATACAGTCTGTCTTTATTCTGTACTCTTTTGGCTTTCTTAGAAGATTGATCCGTGTCAAAAAAGATGCGCCACGTGTTCTTAGCTTGTGACACCTTCCCAGCCCTCACCCGCAGCAGCACCTCCAGTACGAGGAACTGCGCTTTGGGAGGTGAGGACACACGGCCGCTCACCGCTGCGCTGCCTCTTCTCAGCCACGTTCCCTTCTTCCTCTGAGTATTTTCATCGCAGCACTAGCGCTGCCAGAAGAATTTCAATACGAACAACTATATCTGAATTAATTAGTTTTACAAAATACATTTATTGGTCGCATTCCCAAGCTGTATTACAGTGTTAGTTTACTCCCCGGCTGTCAGGCAATGCTACAAGTTCCAGCCGCCACTTACAGAAATACCCAGGGAACGCGGCACCTCATCTACAGCCACAGATGCACTGAATAACCAATGCTTCTCATCCAGCGGCGAGTATAAAATCTATCTGGTCTTGATAAGCACAGGGCTGTAAGCCTAAAGCTGTCTTCTTGAAAGCAGAAAAATAGTCTACAACAGTTAGTTGCAAAAACGTCTGAAGTTTGAAGCAAAGCCATGTTGACAGCGTATCGTCCCAAGACCTCTGCAATTTTTACAGTCACATAAGCAGTACGAGATTTAAATTACAATTGTTTCAGCCAGCATCATAAATCAGAACCTTACCGGCAACTGCAAGTTTGCAAAAAAATTCTGTTTATTGTATGCCAGCAGTGGACTGGCAGCTGACCGAGGCAAAGCAGCATCCCACACTATGTCGACCACGACTCAAATGGCAGAGACTGGGGGGGAGACGAGGAAGAAGAGGAAGAGCAGAGGCTAAGGAGCACCGGGACAGAGCCTGGATACAGCAGGTACACGCTAAGCAGAAAGCGGTATTTAAGAAAGTTAGAACTGGAAGGGATGATCAGTGGGAGAAAATTGCCAGTACAGCTTTTACTGGCAGAAGCTGGGAACGCAGGAGGCTCTGAGCCGCTCGCTTACTCCTTCTGTGAACGGCACCAACTCACAAGAGTGAGCCAACTCNCAGAAGCTGGGAACGCAGGAGCTCTGAGCCGCTCGCTTACTCCTTCCGTGAACAGCACCAACTCACAAGAGTCTGCAGAAAACAGCACTACAGTTTTTAGAAGTAAAAGCAATCTGGTTTTAGATGATACATTTGTTTTCAAATATATTTATACCTCAAAGTTACATACATTAAAAGTTAAAGATTTCCAAAATACAAGAAATTTAAGTTGTGCAAATGGCAAGTCTTTAATTCTGCATTCTTATTTACCAACATTCACAATCTGGTAAAAGCACAGAATTTTCTGTGCCTCTGGTACTTCACACAGAATAGACTGAAACACTAATCAACGGTCATGGTAAGTTTCAAAACATATTAAAATATTGTTATTCACAAATATTAACTTAATACAAAACAAGCTAAAATAACGTCAGCCCAAGCCACTGTTAATAATGCAAAACTGGAGTTCCTCTTTCATTATGACCATTTTCTTGACCCAAGCATTTGCGCCTTCTCCTTTTACCCGAGAAGAGAAAGAGAAATGGCTTGCTGAGTCATTGACATGTCTACTCATGGAAAGATACCACGATACAACCATGAGTCCATTTTGGATAAAGTAAGCGGTTTTAGCCAAGAAATGCACTACCTGAATAGGACAATGATGCAAATTTTCTCAACTCGTGAGGTTTTGGAAGGGCTGTTCCTGAATTTCTTGGAAGGGCTCAGAAAAGGGAAGTGTTTGTTTTTAATAAGACTGTATCTCGAATGTTTCAAGACTTTGTATTTTTCCCTTCGAGGTTCAATTCTCACAGCTGTAGGAGGCTGTCATCCACATAATTGGCTTCAAAAGTTCCTCCAGGCCCTTGATATATTTCCTATGGCTAATCTTGCTGTGAGTAATCTCCTTCAAATATCCTATTCACATGAATTATCTTGATTAACAAGCAAGGTTAACACAAAAACTCTTTAACTTGCTGACATGATTTTCCTTCTACAAAATCCGTCAATCCTGTTCTTTTGTTCCAGCCATCGCTTTCATGTTAGACGCAAATTCTCTTCCTGCTATGCCAAATCTATTGACAAATCCATTCTCCAGGCAGTAGGGTAATCAAGGTTATGCCATCTTTGTACCCGGTATTACTGATTGATCTGCTTCTTCCCTTAAAAATCTTACAGGGCTTTTCTCATCATGATCATCAGTGTCAGAATATTGAATAGATTCTTCGTACCTGGATGCAAGTTTTACTCCTCTGATTTTTAAGTCGATTTCTGAATTACAGCCCGCATACAAATTCATCCAGGTTGAACAAAAAGCCCTTCTCAAGCACAATGAGGCACATCTTACACCATTACTCATCTGAATACTTAGAGAAAGTCAATAAAGCAGTGACTGCCCACCTTCCTATGCTTCTGTGGGGCTATGTCTTGTTCAGGTTTGAATCTACAGAGTACTTTTTCCAAAAAGATCTGCAGAAGAAAGTTATGGGTTTCCTGAAGCTCTGTTGACTCTGAAACTACTGAATGGTAGATAGTGGATGAAATAAGGAATGCAAAAGAAGAACACCTTAATCAAGTTATGTTTACAGTTATCTACTAAGTCTCCTCGCATCTGTCAAGGTAGTCATGGGGCAGAGGAAAGAAAAAGGACAAATATTGTGAGGAGGTACCAGGAAACAGTCAGTAAATTATCATCACCTTCCAGTCTTATTTACGGAGACTGAAAGTATCTCATTAACACTCAATTCTAACAGCAGTTTCTCATATAATTATTAAACAAAAGTTGCTAGGCAGTTAGTTTACAACACAATCCTGAATTTTGAAGAATCATTGCCAAATGAAACAGATTCAAAACAACAAGTTTATAAGAAAAGGGGGCCTTAAAACCCCCTATTGCTTAGGAAATCAGCTTCCTCTAACTGAAAAACACTGGTATCGTGCTTCTCACATTTTGTAAGAAACTGTTCCAGTATTCCTGGCAAAGAACCCTGAAGTTCTTTAAATATGAAGTGTTTGTCAAATGCTCCAGAGGACAAACATAAAATTGAAATTACCATGTCAACATTACAAAGGGATAACTGGGGATTGGGGGATGTTATGAAGTACACACAAGGACTGAGTGTCAAACTAGAATCCACTTGCTAAATATTATGTTTTACAACATGCCTCTGTCTGCCCAGTTCTTCCAGAATGACAGTTGTTGAAACCCAGCTCTTGACCTTTTCAAAGTTCTCATCCTTGGTAGTTACCATCCTCCTCACATTTAGGATTTTATTTTGGTCTTCATCCATTTTACCCCAGGACATCTCAAAGCCATCATCAGTCTCCTGCATCATTTCTGTGCAGATGACACCTGTCCCCAACCTCGCTCACGTGCTGACACATTTATACCCTATTCAACAAATCAGAGAGCGAGGCTTTATCTGATGCCGGTGTCTGAGCAGCAGTAAGTCTACCAAAAACCCAACTGGCTGGAAGGATGTCCCCATTCCCTTCAGCAATCTCAGAACACTTCAAGCGTGGTTTTCTTTTAATTCCCTACACTTGCCTACCAGTTTCCTGTTGCAGAAATAAAAGCAGCACAGATAAATCAGTATCCCAAAAACCATACTCTTCCATAAAGTTTGTTTCACTAGTATCATACAGGTAGGTATAGGTTCATATGCTCCTTCGGCATAGAGAGCACGGCGTCGAATTGTTCATGAGACCACGATGAATACTTTGCACGGACCAGCGTGCTTCATATCCTCTTTTAAATTCATACAATTTTTTTCCTATTACAGTAAATAATATTGCCAAACGTAGTCAGGCTTTGATTTTCTAAAAATCAAAGCACAGAGCAATACCAAACTGCAGCAAGAATTTTCCTAAAACTGAAGAAAAAAAAAACCCACACAACTGTACTTCAAAGATGATTTACACCTAATGGCATACTGTGGGTCATTTCCACTGTTACAGCTTAAACAAAAGTAGAAAAAATAAACTTATTTTTGTTCCTTATCAGAAAGAATAGCTCTGTAATACGCGAGGCAACGAGAACGAAGGCAATGTTGTGTTTCCTCACAGACGTGTATTTAAGCCTCCTTTCAGAATGACTCACGATCAGGAACTTGGTTGGGGACAAGGAACAATGCATAAGATTAAATATTACTTTAAATGTAATTAAAATGGTGCTAATTACAATTATAAAAGGATACTCCTAAATTATGCATAGCACTGTTTCACATGAAAATAATCTGTAAATGATTGGTGATGGTGCAGCTCCCTCAACTAAAAATGTTATAGGAGGTATTCAGACCAGGGAAAATAACTTAAGTTTATCCCACTGTTATAGGGCACTTACAAAGAAAAATATCAAGAAAGCATTACATTTTGAATTATAAATTGAAGTTGGACAATGCATGTGTTTAATCTGAACGAAAGGGAAAGCAGACTGCACTCTTCCTTCCCCTGTTCTCCTGCCCAAGGGGCGATTCTCCTTCCCCACCCACCTCCATGGAGGAAGCGAGGGGGAGGAGGAGTTTACAGGCGGCCCCAGAGTCAAAACCATTGGGGGAAACAGAAAGGTTCAAAGATTTTCAGCATCCTTTTGCACTCCTTAACTCATTAACACAATAATTTTAGTTTATCTCATTGTACACATGTACATTTCCCCTTCAAAACTTTAGCACAAAGCTCCTCTGACACCTGAATTTTTTGTTTCCCCCCCCCCACTGCAATGAAGACACGGACAAGGAACAACCTGGCTATCCAGCAGAGGAGTGCATTCTCTTCCTTTTCACGTGATCTCACTACGTAAGGAACCACACCACATATACTGCGACTTGCCAGCAGTTTCATCTAACACAACTCTGTCAGCCTTTCACCATCTCGCACTATTTTTCCTCATTATCCATAATAAAACAAGCTGCAATATTGTGAACTAGCAACAAAAGATCTGGTTTGCCTTTTTTTTTTTAAAAAAAAAAAAAAAAAGTTTTTTTTGTGGCTTAAGTGACTTATTCCTCATGATTAGCAAAATAATTTTATCTAGGTTTTATGCAAATATAAACTTGCCATGTCCCCACTTCTGGCATTGTTGACCTTCAATCACTCGAGGAGCATGAAGAGTTTAACATCCAGCCTATAGCTAACCAAGAACAGAGTTGAAAAATTAAGTCCGACATGTTCTTATGAGTACTTACGATAAAATTCAAGTATATGGAAATGTATTTGAGCTGGAGTTGACATTTTTAAGTCTATCAACTCATGGTCAACTCCCGCTGAGTAAAGCCCTGCTGATTAATGAGGTTCATAGACACCTCGGTATAGGTATATTTATGAAGACAGGGAAGACATTCACATTAAGTTGGTATCCACTCTTGGTTAACCTCATTGCGCTGTGTTACGGCTAGAAGGGGAGCAGCCCTCCTCCAGCCAGCAGCGACAGGAGCGGAGACCACGCTGGCGAGCACCGAGGCAGCGGTCACTGCAGGAGGGAGCCGGTGCCCCGCTGCCCATGGGAGACGGAGCCCGTCACGGAACCACCATGCAGGGGAAGAGCCTGTATTTCATTTGACACAAGGCAGCAGCACTTTCATTCATCTCATCAAAAAATATTCAAAGTGGGTACAAAGGTAAGTCTAGATTTTTATTTTTTTTAAACCACTCCTGCCTAGCCTAGAAGTGCAACTTGAATACAAGTAACATGCAGCTTCAAGATACAGTGAAATAAAATTTGAGTGATGTAGAAGGTCAAGCAGAGTATTACAGTGCAGCGAGGTCCAGCTCCAGTCAAATACTGTGCTCCAGTGAAAGCTTGTCACAACGTTCACTGTGCCTCAGCTATGAGATGCAGTCAGACTCTTGTCATCTGCTCTCTGTAACCAATGCTGCTGGCCTTTATTCTCTTGCTTTGCACAAAAATCATATATGCCATTAAATACAGCCTCCAACCAAGTGGTCAAGTGGTAGAAGCTGTGTGATATACAGTCATATTTTTTGAGACAGAAGACTCTGTACAAAGCAGTTACACAACAGGAATTATTCAAAAAGCCCCCAAGTTAACAAGCTAACTACAAATTCTCTTATAAACTTAAAAGCCAAATGATATTTAAATAACCACAAAGTGCTGTATTTCACACAAATTTCAACACACAGGAAAAGTGAAAGGGAATTTAAAATGAAGTTAGCAGAACATTTCTTCCACTATCAAACTTTAGAAAACAAAATAACAAAAAAGTGATTTTAAAATTGTGAAAAATTTACAGTAACATCAACATATAAGAAAGCATTTATTAAAAAAAAAAAAGAGATCTTGCCTTACCTTAAATAATAACAACAACTTTACATACCTGCAAGGTGGTAAAAACATGGAATCCTTCATGAGCACAGATCCAGAAAGCAGGATATACCAGCATCTTGCAATAGTTTCTGAGCTTTAAGAAAAGAAACCATCAATGTCAATTTTCTTCTTACAGCCATTTATCCAAAATGCTATTGTAGTGAAATCATGATCTACCACCCTAGCAATTTGGTATATGGACTGGAAACGCAAGAACTTCAATTGAATACTACCAAGAAATTACTTTTTTTTTAAATTCATACATCCAGCATGTTTATTATAACTTACAATTCGACATTTAAGTCAACTTAAAAAATTTTATTAAAATGAAATTATTAATTTTCAGTAAAAACATTTAATTCCAGTGACAGTGTACATAAAGCTACAAATACAGGAAAAATGTTATTCCGTGCTGAAGCTCATTAGCAACTCAACACAGACAGACATATTACACAGACCTGTAAAGTATTACTGACAAAATACGGGACTGCTACATCTCCCTGCTGCTCCGCATTCCTCCATCTCCGCACTTGCACCGCGTGCACACACAGTTGTCTCCCGTTGTGCCACTCGAGCCCGGGTGGGTGGACAGGGGACCTGCCAACGTTTCAACCCACAGCCCGTAGGTCTGCACAGAAGTTCCTGTGTTTTACTGCGGCAGACTTTGCCTCTGCCTAGAGCACTGCATTGACACTTCCCCGCTAGAGCCTAAAATCACCTTCCTCTTCCAGCACGCAACCCCACACCTACACATCGACCTGGTACTGGAACAGATCCGTGTCACGCACAGCCACCACACCAACTCGTAGGTGGCATGTCATCGATTTAGACTCGCGTGTACTGGAAGGTGTGCCTGATGCAGCAAGTCAGTATTAGCTGTGAGAGGATAAATACACCATAACCAACGCTAAAATATGAGAAAAGAGTATATTTGCCTCCCGGCAGGAACCTAAGCAGAACTCTGAGCTAAAATACTAATTCTAGCAATTTCAAGTAAGAGGAGAGATAGTGTTTGAGCTCCATCACTCCTCCGATAAAGGATACTCCTACAAAGCAACTGGGCTCCTGACAGTGCAGTCAGGGCCAGCTCCAGGGGAAGAGTGCCACCTACTGAGTCATCACCACCGCTCCCATGAACCGCTGAGGTGACACTACGCGCTTTTTAATTGATCTTGCGAGTGCAGAGACACACCTCTGTGGTCCATGGGAGCCCTGCTGTTAATTCACGGGCACCTCTCAAATGTCAACACCGTACTACTGTTACAACCGCCTCCTGTCAAAGCTTTCAATTAGTCTGGCCAAGCTTAAATGTTGTATAGTCGTACATTCACAATCGCTGAAAAAGCAAGCGATATATTACGGCATGCAAAACAGTGGTTTTGTTTACACTTCTACTGACGAACTCCAACAAGTGATATGTACTTACCAGAAGAGAACTTGGTTACCCTTGTACCTCTCATAGCGGGCACTCGATGACATTATTCTGAGGGAGGAGGAGACATTTAATTTCAATTTTAATCCCCAAAGATCATAAGCCATTAATCACCACATTTCAGTAGATTCACTTTAAAGCTCTAAGACCTCAAATTCAACTATTTTTTTTTGTTCTAAACAAAGGACGTACTTAACCATAAAATTCAGATTATTACAGTGTTCTTCATTATCCAAATAGATAATATACAGCATGTTCTCTAAGTGTTTAAATCACTCCCACACACTGGAATTACCCATAGCAACAGAACTGAAGGAACTAAAATACTTCCAACGCACTTTTTGTGCTTTGTTGGCCTTCCATGTTATGTATTCTGAGATCATCCAAATGTCTGAAGCATTAAAAAGCTTTTGTAATCTCAAGTTACCATAAGGCACCGTCTACACAGTCCTTCGTAGGCAAATGGAAGTAAGCTCTGCCTTCATTCCTCGCAAAGCTAATTAGCTTAGAGTCCATGCCACGTTATTGCAATGAGTTAACTCAGCAATGGACTTGGCCAATGCTCTGCCACCTCAAACTGCGGGCAGACAAAAGCCTTGCTCATCCCCACAAAAATACAGTCACAGATACCAGCTGTGCTACGCACCACCAGCCTGCTCCATAGTACTTTACCTTAGCTGATGTTCCCTGAAATGTGAGAGTATGTCCAGTCCATGAAGGAAAGAATAGATAGTATTTAAGTCCTAAAAAGAAAGAGAAAGGGAGAGAAAAAGACATGAGCAACTTCATTCACAGCATCTAATCATTTCAGCATTTTTCATATTTCTAGACATAATTCTAGAGACAAAGCCCAAATTATTAGACAGGTCAGGACACACGCACGCTTGAAGAACCCTGTCTGCACTTCAGCTGTGGAAGTGAAAAGAGTGAAGTCCAGCTGACACATGAACATTTACCTGAAAAAGATTTATTAAAAGTACCTCTGAAAATATTTACATGAATGGACACAGCAACAAGCAACGTGGAATAAGCCAAATAGGACAGTCCTATTCATCCAAGGTCAAAAATCGTTAAAACCTTGTAACACCTCTTTAGAGAGGGAATTTTGCAAAATTAGTTTGCTATTAGCAAAGAACCCTAGAGAAAACCTAAACCATATAGACTAGCCACTATATATGGCACAGAGAACCACAGTACCTTTTCATAGTAAAAGTGTTATGTTTACAGAAAAAGCTGTTTCATGTCTGCCTCGGATCTAGCTGGTAGCCTTGCTACAAACTCTGCTCCATCCCACTGCCTCTCTAACTCAGTCCAGTCCTTGACAGGAGGGTAACATTAGAAGTTACTCCAAAATACTCTTTGGCAAAGATGAAGACAATGAAGTTTTAGATTTGTCTCCCACCTCCTGCTACCAATACTCGGCATCCCATCAGCGCCAGCCATGAGCAACCACAGAGGCAAACAAACATTTTGAAGCAACAATATTAAAACACGAAGATTATTTCACTTTAAAAACTGGACTTTACATACAAGCTGCAATTAGGAGATACAGCTGTTTAAACTTCTCACTACACAGGATCCTCTTCAGTCACAAAAATATCTGTGCTGATGGTGCAGACCACATGCTGGGGCAAAGCTCACTAGGGCTATTCATCATTTGATTTGCTATCCTGAACAGGTGGGCTGTTAGCATTAAATACACGCACAACAAAATCATTATATACCACAGAGCAGTCTCTCCAGCTTGGCCTCGGAAAATATGTTCTGAATTTTCAAGCGCTGCATTTATACAGTGTTTACAAAAGATAAATCAATATGAACGCTAGGCGCAGAATTTACAATGGATTTACTTTAGAAAAGTTCTTTGGCTTAACAGTCAATGTTTAGAAATAAAATGGATATAGACTGTTATACCAAACGAAAGGTCATACGTAATTGCAGGGCATGTAAAACCAATAAAAAAATCTGATTTTTATTTTTTTTTAAATGTCATTACCAAAACCCACGAAAATTAAACAGAAGGCCTGAATGCTTAACACATATTTATAAAGCACCCATTTCACACAGTCCAATCTCATTTTAATCCCCCAACTGTGAATTGCCACAAACTTGATTTTCTTAGTGAAACACCCAAGAGCACCAGCTATGAATCAGACTCCAAACACGCCGCTTGCTTGTGCTGATCAGGCCTGAACACCAAAGCGTGCGAGAAACAGCTAACTGGCAGCCAAAGGGTCACTGGAGGTATCGTATGAGCACTGTTATCGCAGTCTCCCCCTTTCTGAGCAGGGAACTGCCTTCACTTCACCACCAGAAAATGTTAGACACAGGTACGCGGCAACAATATCCTCCGACCATGCAGCATCTTAGTAGTACTCAAAGAATTTTAACAACTGAAATAAACCCCCTGTGGTCCATTCTTCTTCCTCCTCCACCTGGAGTTCCACCCGGACGGGCCGGTGGAAGGAAAGAGGAGTGGATGCTCTCGGCTCCTGTTGAAGCTGGGCTCCCAGGCAGCTCGGCAGGCGTCAGTATTTGGTGTTACAGTCAAACAAGGAAAGCTAAATTTTTCACTTTTCCTAACTTATTGCTTCTATACTCACTTTCCTATGTTTCCTGTATTTTCCAACATTTCCTACATAATTTAGTCAAGACTAAAATATAACACAATGTCTTTAAAATAGGTTTTAGATTAGCAGTTCTATTGTCATGAGTTAGAGAAAATTGTAAGCAGAACTGTAAACGTATTCATGTTTAATGACAAACTTTTAAGTTGTGCCTATGAAAAATGACCACATCCTTACTTGAGAATTATTCTGTACAACTCCAGAGAGCACAGCCCCTGAGCAGGTTAATTCAGCACACGCTGTCTCCTGCACTCCCCCTGCAGCCACATTGGCCTAACAGCACAACCCTACCCACCCACCACACTTATTTAGGAGCTTGATGAATAAACAGTTGGTAAATTAAAGAGATAAACATTTGCTTAAAGGGATTCATGCCTGGAAAGCATCCCTCAGCTCAGACTTGGGCTGTTGAGGTGCGCGGCAGCAGAGAGAAGAGCTGAGCCACAGCAAAGGGAAGGCTTCCCATTCCCCCATCGCGGCAGAAGGCATTTAACCCAGGCTGGCCAGTGTTACTGCTTTAATGGTGATAATTGAAATAAGAAACATCATACTGTTCACTACCCAGCCAGGTGACATTTCAACAGGCTTAAAGATATTAGCTACTCATGCATCAGTTTCTATAGGCGCTTTTAAATCAGGATCTGTAACACTACCCCTAAAAATAACTGACTTTTAAAGCAATCACCTCTCCTAATTAAGCAGAGCAGGTGATTTTCTCGGGTGCCACTGAGCACAAGAGGTAACTCAGCGATGGTGTCTGCCAGGAAGGTCTGCAGGCTGCCTTTCCCCCAGTGTGCTGAATGTACCCATCCCATGTGGTTACAGGTCTTACTGAAATAATGCTTTTTTTCTTTGTTTAAATAGATTCTTTACAGACAGCCAGGTGAAATTCCTCCTCTCCCTCGCACGCCACTTCAAAGTCTAACAAGGGAGGCTATGTGCAGCCAATCTAGCTGAGTTTTTTTCCTAATAACAGGAAAATTTCACATCAATCATACTTTATGAAGTTTCTTCCATTACTCCCATCTCGTTTAAGAATAAGTGCTTATAATAGCACTGAAATTATGTTTGAGAGACTACATACAGAGTCTCGTTTTATATTTTTGCAAGCAAGGACCATCACTTTAATCCTCGCGCAGCTGGAGGCAGCGAGCGGCTGATGAGGGATGGGTGCTGTGGCCACCTTGGGGACAGACACTGCCCACCCNCTCCCATCTCGTTTAAGAATAAGTGCTTATAATAGCACTGAAATTATGTTTGAGAGACTACATCCAGAATCTCGTTTTATATTTTTGCAAGCAAGGACCATCACTTTAATCCCCGCGCAGCTGGAGGCAGCGAGCGGCTGATGAGGGGTAGGTGCTGTGGCCACCATGGGGACAGACACTGCCCACCAGGCTGCACCGCGCACCCAAAAAAACCCCAATTGGAGATGAAAACGTTCATTTCTCAAGCTTTATAAAACTGAAAATAGGATTAGAAGCTGTTATTTTTTAAAATGGATTTACGTTGCCACACCAGTTATAAACAGCAGACAAACGCATAACCACAGTGCAAAGGGCAGAGATAATTTTCACAGATACCCGCTATGAAAAGAAAGGGCTATAAAAGGACGATGCCAAAGGGCAACAATCAACGCTACAACAGCGGAACACGAAGTATTTGCTGGAAAGTTACAGACCCTTTAAACACCCTTCCATATAAGCTCTTTACGTACTTCTTTCTGCCTAAATCCAACCAAACCACGATTATCAATAAAAACAGTTTCTCCACATGCTCTAAACTAGGGACCAAGGTCAAAATTCTTTTATTTTATAATCTTTATCTTCAGAGCTTTTCATCAGCTGGTAAAAATAGCTGAAACTAAAGTACAGTATCTACCTTCAAATGGTATGCCCACACGTATTCTTCAATCTTTGACAGAAATTACCTTGCCTAGGTTATTTAAGGAGAAATTAACTCACATTTTCTATCCAACTAGCTAAAAATGCAGCTCTGGTGAGCCAAGGGAAGGAGGGGAACTGGGCAAAGAGTGGAGGGAAGCAGGCAGGAGTTGTTAATCTTGCTGGGAAGGAGGTTTGCTAGACTACAGAAAGGCAAAACGTGAACACTGTGACTACAGCGATCCTGCACAAAGCTGCCCAGGATGGCTTATTTTCTTTGCCTCCAGATCTCACAGCACCGAGTTCACAAGCAGAAGTGTTCTCAGCTGCTACCTCTGTTTAAAAAGCAGAGGACACCTGTTTCTTCACATTCTTCACATGAAAGAATACACTGAATAAAATAGCGTGTGTTTAGGCAGAAGTGCANACAAGCAGAAGTGTTCTCAGCTGCTACCTCTGTTTAAAAAGCAGTTCTTCACACCTGTTTCTTCACATTCTTCACATGAAAGAATACACTGGATAAAATAGCGTGTGTTTAGGCAGAAGTGCCGAAATCAAGGGACCGCTCTGCGGATGGTACTGTTATCACCAAACCCGGCCACAAGGCGAGCGTGGCCCAGCGTCGATACACCAGCAGCACCAGCTTCATTCAGCAGCAGCTTTTATCATCCCTAACACACACATCCTTCCGACACAAAGCTGAACCAGCTGCTAAACCAAAGGCTGTGTAAAAACACGGAGATTTTAGTAACAATATAATGTTATATAAATCAGCTTTCTTTTATGGTAACATCCTCATCCCAATATACTATGAAGTGAGCCACTACAATAACTAGACCACTTCTCATTTTCCCTGCCAGATGCTAACTCCCGTAATCACCACAAGATGCCACAACTGCAGAATAAGGGAAAATTAAAGAAGCACCAGTAGCATCAACTGAAAACTCAGCACATGAAAGCAAACCAGGTAACTACTACCATTGCCCATTTACCCCAAAACACCTTTATTTGAAAATAATTTGCTGCTTCTGAATTTACAAGGACAGTAAAATATTAATTTCTTAGATGCCAATATGTAACTTGTAAAAATAAATAAATAAAAAGTCACCCAAAAAAGTCATCATGAGAATACAATTAAACCCCAAAATTGCTGGAGAAGTGGTGATCATCCTTAGCTTTGTTATCAACATTGTTTTTAAAAGACAGCTAAAGACCTTGAGGCTTCCAAACAAGCACAATAGCGCAGCAGCACCAAGTGCTGCCGGAAGCGATCCTCTCCCCTATGGCCACCTCTACTTCAGCAGCACACCAAGCAATACGACGGCCTGCGTACCCTTTTATTAATCCGGGAAATTTGTTGAAGCATAGATTACAGGTGTCGTAAGGCTAAAGTCATTTATGCAGCTGCCTTTGAAGTTTATTTGAGTTAACTTTTAACAATTTAATGTCCACCCTCGATAAGGAGTTTATCCCTGCTTCTCTGGCACCTGAACTGATGAGCAAAGTTTGTGAGTTTGTATCATTTCTTCCTGCTTCACTCTTTTCTCTCCCAATCATTCGCCTTTAATCCAGGGAGCAACTTTTCAAAGTTTGGAATTAACGATCCAGTGGAACGATGCTGGTCTTGAGATGGAGTTCTGAATATAAAGTTTTCCAACCAACAACAACAAATCCAGCCAGTATAACTGTAATTCACACGAATCATATTCATATGCTGTAAGTCCGCAATAAGGTCCAAGACAAATTCCCCTGCAGTGTTAAAAGTGGGCAAAAGCAGTGTGAGGATGCTCTGGAATGAGGATGAAATGATCACATCAAGAGCAACTTTGCTCTTGATACACATAAAATAAAAACCTGACATCACCATGATGTGACCCCAGCCAGGTGTTCCAGTAGCACATGATTGTATTAAAACACTAAGCAGGAAATCTGTTCTATTTCTAAGGAAAATAGAGTAAATTGTTCCAAAATGACCTCATAGTTGCAAATTCTGATAGATCTCACATAGAGCCATCCTCAGTGACTGCACCGAGGTATGAAGGAAGCTGAGGAAACCATAAATCCCCGCAGACTCCCTTTAGCACTGCCCGGTACGTTACGTGCTTGGAGTGGTGTGACAGAGGAGAGGCAGTACAGTCCCCAAAGAGCTGTGCCCGGCCACAGCTACGCTGCGCTGACCGTGGGACAACCACTCGCTCCAGTGGGACAGCCATGCTCCAGTAGACTCCTTTCAGCTCCTGCATCCCGATGAGCTCGGACTGCGTAGACACCCTACATCCACACTGAACCTGAAGTGAGGGGTCTCAAAGGCGGCAGACTAGCAGGTATTATTCACAGTCAGTCCAGAGTTTTGCCCAGGGAATGAGAAAAGAGCAGAAACTTGCACAGCAGTACCAGCACTTCAAAGCTGCAGGTAAGAAACAGCTGCGTCAGCAAGTTCCAGACAGATTGCTCTCACATGCAAACCTGTCCCAAAGAGCCACGCAAAACCTGTCTCTCGATTCCACCCCAAACACATTAAATTCCTGTTGCAAGAACATGCGCTTGGCTCACTGGCGGCTCCCCACGCCCAGCCCACGCAGGCGGCCAAGCCACCCAGGATGCCCTGGTTCACACACAAGGACCTGCTCCTTACGGAAGCGCAAAGGATGGCTGATGGGATTCTGCACTCATGCTTTTTCCAAGGTAAGACAGCACAACTGCCAGGATGCATATTTTATATGCTTCAGAGCAAACAAAAAAGTTAGTATTTTCTAAAGACGTGTTAGATTCAGCTGTATTACCTACAATGTACTTTAAAAGAAACAGACACACATTTCTGCCTTTGAAACAACAGTTACGCCATGTGGTAACAGCTTCCCAAATTCCACTGACATTCAAGACAACCACCAGGTACGAAATCTTCCAGGGAAGGAAGCTGCATGGTTGAAAGCTGCCACAACCTCCCTATCTGTCTGAGACCGCCGCTGCTTTCTCTTCAGTGCTCTGACCAGAAGGCGCCAAGCTGGAAACAAGGCTGGAAACAAACTTCAGCGGGATCGAGCACTCCCTTGGTATCAGGACAAGGATTTTAAACACGCTCTTGGACAGCAGCTGAATTTCTCTGTATTAAATTTGTTATTTAAAGTGCCTAGATTTCAGTAAAGCAAACAGGAGTAATTCCTGGAGCACGGAGAGCAGGTTGGGTAAGCCGTAACTGGGAGCCTTTCCCCCAGCCTGCTGCCGCTGCTTGCTCTGCGGTGATTCAGCAGGCTCCTTATACAGGCTGAATGCATCTTTTATGAGGAGTCCCGTCAGGCTCAATAAAGACTTTGTCACCCTTAGGGGGGTGTAGCAGAAGAGAGGAAATGTTACTCAGCACGGTTTATGGTTTTCATTGCTTCCCTTCCTGTTACTTCATCGAAGGCTGGAACCCGTGCTGTTTCTTTTACTCCCTGTTTAAGGCCAATTGTAAAAATAGTTCTCCCAAATTCTTTCCTGATAATGTAATACCAGAAATAAAAAAAAAACAGAAACATGCTTAAGTTCCCTGATCCACGTTTCACATAATGAGATATCTATACAGCATATTCACCAACCTTAGTGGTGCTGGCTGAAGAAGCCCAACCTACGCACCCAGAGCCAGATGATACACACTGTCACCTACCCCTGAAATTTGCGAGAGGAGCAGGCAACTAGGTTTAACCGTGCCTAGCAGAGCGTACGGTGCCTCGAATAAAAAGGAAGATGATGAGATGAACCAGAAAGCAACTCCTCCATCTTAATTATTTACTCTCCTTGTTCAGTGGCATAAACTTTTGATTTTTATTAAAGTGCAGGTGGTGCAAAAGAACATCAGCACAGGGCTCTTCACTTAGAGCTGGGCAGCATACCTGGAGTAACAACGCCCTTTAAAGTATCCTCCTATTTAGCTGGAGGCCTTTATAGGGGAGGGGGGAAACCAAACCCAAAACCGAACACTAAGATTTAAATACAAGCACTGAGGCACTATTAGGGAGGAGAATGGATGCATTAGTCAGTGAGATGAATGAAAACGTTCTCAAAAGACTTTAACAAAGTATTTTGCAGAGAATGACATAGCTTAAGTAGCACTCATAAGGAACAAAGCGTCATCATGCCATATAAGAAACACCACCAATGCAAAAAGCCTAATTAAAGTACTTATAATAAAATACACTAGCAGCAAACTACTGCATGATGATCTCAAATCACTGCCTGAGACTGCACCCAATAACATTTGTATAACAGAAACTGGTTCAGCCACTTCGGAGCTATATTCTATTATTCAGGAAAAAAATAGCATATATTCCATAAAGAAGTTTTCTGTCCATGGTAACAGGGGACGGTTCTCTGGCCTCAATCACCAGTCCACTCACTACCGGCATTTTGAGCAATGCTGAGTTTTCCTAGGACCTTGCTAAAAATTGTAATTCATTTATTATGATTTTGTAACACAGCATCACGACACCTGATCCATCAAACAGCTTCAAATGACAACGAACTTGATTTCTTACAATTCTAGCCTTTCATATGTCCGCAGCCTCTGGGTGCATGTGACCATCAGGTAGCTATGGACCATATTATGACCATGATACAGGACTCCTGCCTCAACTCTAAACTTTAGATTTACCCATATAGATGACAGATAGTGTTTTTTCCAAATGAGGAAATGTTGGTCTAGTTATTATAGTAATTTTTTCTACAGGAGAAAAAGAGTTTAAAAGGGACTTCATTTCACTCTTTGGTAAATCTAGGAAGAAATTACAATTGACAGCATCAGTTAAAAACACTATAGCCACAAATAAGAAACTAAAATCTGGCTTTTGTTTTTTGCAGACTGTCACAAGAACATTCGCACGCTTGGATTTTTATCTTTTATTTTTCTGCAAATGTAGCAAGTGTCTCAATGGGGCTAATACAGTTTCCTTATATAGTATTTTCTTATATTTCCTTATAACGTACACACAGGGCTACAGGCACAGACTTAAGAATTCTATTCCTAGGAGTGGAAGGTAAGTATCAAGAAGATCTTGTTTAAGAACAGAGGCCCTAGAGTCACTATTACAGTTTATTTAAGTACCTCCATTCAGCAGAATACTTCTGAAAATAAATAAAAAAAAAGGCAAAGTATTCTACATGAAAATAAAAATTTTTTCTACTGACTAATAGGTCCCCACACCCAATACAGATAAACACCTTCCACCTAAGAACCCTGGCCTATGTTGATATAAGACTTTGGTAGAAAGAAAAACATTTAAAGGAATGAAGGAGGGGAAATTTTATATTATTTTTACTGCTGTTTCATCACATCGAGTCAGCATTTCTGGAATCCTGACTTTGCCAGAAAAAAAGCTTCCTTTGGAAAAGCTGATTTTGCAGAGTGAAATACTAAGGGCCCTGAACTGGAGAGACGGGAACATCAAATGTCATTGCTTCAAAGCGAGCAGCTTATGGGGAGTTTTGAATATTTGAAGCATAGTTCAGCCCTTATCACAGTTCAGAACAAAAGCACAGCTATGGAGAAGTATCCTCAAGTGAAACATTACCATAAAGTTCCCAGACACTCATTACTTAGTTTCAAAATTAACTTTCAGACTTATATGCTGATAATAGAAAATCAAAATCAAAGGTGCCTTGAAAACACTGAGCTCCTAGAGTTCAATAGGATGGGAAGCTCAGAATACCTGAAATTAATCTCAATGCTTAGATCTATCAAAAAGCAGGATTTTATACCAAATATTTTTCAGTAAGAGAGCAAAGACCATAAAAGCAGCCTCCTTAGCCAGGCTATTGAAAAGTCACCCAAAATCAACAAGCAAAATGGGCAATTTCAGGCTTCCTGTTCAATCAACACTTTGCTAGTCAGGCAGCTGACTACTTGTCAAGATTAACAATCTTCCTTCTAGAGGACAAGTATCCATCAAATAGCAGTATTTCAGTTAAACCTTTTTTGTCGTAACTCCAAAAACATCAGCTTGCCTGATTCACAAAGAAACTCGCTGCTCTTTTAAAAGAAGCAGGCAAGAAAGTACCAACA
>RSEF01000013.1:18412706-18429241 GCA_003993805.1 Himantopus leucocephalus
AAAAAAAAAAAAAAAAAAAAAAAGGATCATGGTAGGAAAGGTCAGAACACTGAAACACTAAGAGAAAAGGTAGATTCTTATTAAATCAGAAATTTGGTACAGAAACCTGGGGATGAGGAGAGAGGAGGTGGAGGATGAAATCCAAAGGTCAATTCTATGCTTATCAGTAATGACAACTTGGGAGTATGTGTGTATGCAACTTAGTCTTGTTGAATGTCTGAGTTCCTTACCTATCTATGACTTTCCTCTTATTGCAGAGAATGATCTCGTTTTTGTTCTCTTTCCTCTCTCCTGGACTAGAGCTCCACACTACTAATGGAGATTCAGACTACTTTTTTACTGAAACGTAGACCTGTTAACTCTAACCAAGCTCCTCTTCTAAAAGATTAGCTCCAGGAGAGGTGCTGTAGGAAGGCACAGAGGCAATGCTGCGTATCCAAACACAAACCGGTCCCACGGACATGGCAGGGGAGAATGAGCTACATGCAACAAGACAGGTAGATAAACAGGCAGGCAGACAGACACATGGCTAATAAAAATACATACAAACAAAGGCAGGAGGATGTGCTATTCTGAAAACCATTACTGCCTACTTCCACCACCCCCCCCAAATAAAGCACTAAGCAACTGCTGTTTCACGTTGAACACACAAACACACTACTCGTAAGGATTTTCCTCACTCATTTTCATTGGGCTTTGCCCAATGTACCTTTGCAGCCAGCGAACGTTACTATCAAGGTCCCGTAACTACAGCTCCTGTTCAACAAATATCTCAAGCGGAGAAAGACTAACAGGCAGAATAACACTTTACTGCAGTTTGTTTCCACCACATTAATCATCAGATTTTTTTTATACAAATGGATAAGAACATGGCTCTTTTTATAATGGCGCGTTTATGATTTTGCAGTATATAATTTCGTATTTCTTTGTGAATTCAAGCAAGCAAAGATCATGTCTGTCAGGAAATTAAGTCCTGTTTAATAAATAATAGCGAAGGCAAAATGAGATCTCTTATCAATGTTGTAACTTAAGTCACTCACTCAGTATCTAGGTAATGGAGAGCAGTACAGCTCTACAAACTGTCTCAAAATGTTTTGGTGCATCAGTAAAATATTACCATCACCACACTGCTTCCAACTAAAATATTCTGTGTTTTCATTCAATGTTGACGACAATGCACCAGCACATTAGAAAACACATGAGAATTAGAAGATGATAATTGGAGAATAAAATATCACACAAAAGTGAAGCTCTCCTATAGTATATTTCCAATAAAACCACTGGAGGAAAAAAGAAAAATCAAGCTCCAGCTATTGTATTCCCTTAATAATACCATTATGAACTACAAAGGAATTCCTGTACAGGATAACAGTAATATGTTTACCCGTAATTCCTCCTGAACTCTGGCATTAGGGTACCCTAGCACGACCAAACAGAGCAATCCAGGAAAGTTACTGTAACTACCAGCAGGCTATAGCCCTTCAAGAAGTCCTATGTTATCTCAATGCAGAGTCCCACAATTAAATTCTACTCCTGCCACAACCCCCACAATATCCTCCCACATGCAGAGAAGTGCTAATATGTCTGCATACGGGTCTATCCATACATTGGCAAACATACGTATATCGCTCACCAAACAAAAGTGTACTCAGTAGCTCTTAGCATCTTTGCTTGCAGGGGGAAAAAAAAAAGCCAGATTTACCCTACTGCTACATTTGAATGCAAACCACCACAGCAAAACTCTAAAACGTGATACTCTGCCTCTGCTTTAAGATCTGCTTTTGTATTTCTCAACAATACCTGTGCCATAAACCACAAAGAAGCTTACGGATCCAAACTGAGGAGTTATATTCTATGTATACATATTCATATATCTAGGTTAACAGGTTTCAAGTTTGAAATCAAATCAACATAAATATTAGAGGTGCAGATACCTGTGCACTTCCCTAGTGATTACAATTGATCATTGATGCATAATGTTACAGAGGGAATAATTCTAATTAAGAAAGTTAACAGCTTCAACATTAGGAGAAACAACAAAGGAATGTACTGTCAGGGACTGAATCAACCGCAAGGTAATATTGTTATTCAGGGATTTCTAGCTCCAAATCCTGCAGCCAGCTTCCCAAAGTGCAACAAACTTCATTCATGACTAACGTGCACAGAATTACAGACAAGAGCAACTGCCTTCACCTCTGTCCTAAATCAAACAAGTACTAATTGATTACAAGTGAGACATGGGCTACTTCGGTCAGCTTGTAGTATATGAGATGATATGGAAACCTCTTCTCCTCCAACCAGCCATTCCACACTTCAAGAGACCAAAAACTTCAGAAGCTATAATCACCTTTGAATATAAACCCAAAACAAGTCAATCTCAACTTTCTCATTCCTATGCAACCATGATCAACACTAATTTGTAACGCAACATGCCAGAGATTCCTCCAACACCTCACTCTTCCAGTGTTATTCAACCACAGCCTCTATGGAAGTATAACAAACCTGCTTTTAAACACATCAGTGTTTCATCTAAAAAGACGACTTATGCTTTCAGAGAGCAAGACTACAATTATCCACTAAAGATGGAAAAAAACCCACCCTAATACTAAACTTATTCTGAGTACGAAACTTAGGTTTATACATAGCAATGCAACGCATTAATTTAAGCCTCAGACTTTTGACTCATCAGCTCACATTAAAGGAGAAGATTCGTACAGGGTGATGAAAGGCAAAGTCTGGACCCAGCAGCAGAATGCCGCAATCAAAGATTATACCACCACGATCTCCGGACAGTCATGCTTATGACTACAGATGTGGAGAACGTACATTCTAGATCCCAGCCCACCCCCCCAGGAGAAACGGAAGGACCCGGTATTGCAGGTCAGACATTTTACACAATAATACTGAAAATTAAGACACCTCTTGAAAGGCATTTTCTTGAAAAGCAGTGCATTTAGAGTATATTAGCCTCTTACTCAAGTAGCTAGTCCCTTGCAGTACTTATTAGGTGCACCCTGTACAAGTGCCAGAAGAAGGGGAAGACCTGTTATCTAAAGCTTCTCCCTTTATTACATAAACATTTCTTTTATGCATTTTTATCTGAAATAATTATATAGCTCTCGCAGTCGTGAATGTTTGACTAGAGCTTAGGAAAAATCAAAGCAACGTTACTGTTTGCAATACTAAACACTGAACTCCATGACCTCCGAATTCTACATAGCCAGATTGGCTGGATTTGAGAGACCTGAACTAAGCAAGCACAAGGGAAATTCTCAGCTTTTCTTAAAGACGTGGTTGTTATCAACTCTGACTGGTTATACAGCATCTGTTAACTATAGGTCTGCTATACTCCATAATCCCCTTCTTTTAGCTAATGTGTACAGGGGGGAAACAAAACAAAGCACAGTCCCTCTCTCAAACTGTGAACTCCACCCAAAAGCACAACCCAACAGCACAGGAGCCAGGCTGACACGGTAGGCTAGCACAGACACGCAAGCTCAGAGATCTTTCCTAATGATCACGCCGTCCGGATTATGCCCCTTGACTTCTCTGCTAAGACTGCCCATCGGTTAGGAGGTACCAGCATGTTTTGAAGACTCTGCTGAGCACCTTCTAAGTCACGTGTAACAGCATCTATGGGAGAGTTTGCTGGAGGAAGTGTTACCATCCAAGACAAATGGAAGTAACAAATGTAGTTGACAGGAGGTCACTAGTCTAACAAGACTGCCAGTTTCCTTCCTACTCCAAGTGGGAAACAGGAACAGAAACTCCTGCAACAGTTGGAAAGACCACTTCCACTCAGCCAAACCAATGCAGCCTGCTGTAAACTGGATAATGTTACACAGAACCCCGAGAACATTGGGTGAAGTAAATCAGCTTTAAGTAGAATATCTTCCCTAGACAGTCCACAATATCTAGTGGTGACGGACAAGCACAACCCTTTGTGACAAGAGCATAACAAACCTCCCAGAATCAACATTCAACAGCTGAAGTGATCCCATCACCTTTTAATGCTAAATACACAATACAGACCTCACTGTCCAGCTCTGTGAAATGCAAATTGTCAAGGTGAAAAGTATTACAACAGCTCTGGAACTATCTCTTTGTAAGAATTCATATTGCACCAAAAGGCCAAATCGTACATGCCTGCAACACAACACACCACCACACCACAAGAATTCTTTCCCTCCAGACCAAAAGGACCGACATTTGAGGCTCATTTTTAATCAGTCTATGGAGGACGGACAGCTTAAATGTCAATGCTTTAATCAGGCACAAAAAGATTATAAAGAGAGAATCCCTTAAGGCAGTTATTTTTGTTCTATTCAGCAAGAATTTGCTAGACGCTCTTAACATGTTAAAAGATAACCAATAATTAGCAGAGCTAAGGAACCTAGAGAAACCAGATGCAGAATTTGCGTGTGCTTCCCTGAACTAAGGGTATTTCCAAAATACTGTATTGAAATCATCAAAAGAGGAAGAAGGGAGTATCACAGTTTCATCTAACAAAGGAGAACCCTCTATATTTAAGCCTGAGGTCATTGGAATAAGACGACCTCCTAGTTTTAGAAATAGCTTGTCTGGCACTACTAGCATGAGCAAAACTATTCTGTGGCAACGGCAGGCCTCTCACCCAGAGCTCCAGACATCCTTTATAGATCCACTCTCCAGTACACTTCTCAATGAAAACTAATTTTTGCATATGCTCAGGGGCGGGAGCATAAACCCTGCAAACTGGATGTTTATCTGGAATGCATGGTCCTCGCAAGTGTGCAGCTTCGTTGCCACTGACAAGACCACCGCAAGCCTCCTTTTAATGCCAAGAGACCTGTTTCCACCTGAAGATTGCCAGCTCTTTACACTCTTCTGATGGGAGTATGAGCACAGTCATGGGGCAAACACCAGCAGCTCATCACCTACGCTTGAAACAGCAGCACGTCGGGATGCTTAGACAACTGCTTAAAGATACGCAGCTTCTTTCCTTCCCCTCCTGAGAAGCAGGGCCTGGGCACAAGCGGGCAATACCTGAGCACTTTTGACCCAATTTCGCCTCCAAGAGCAGACATGCAAGTTTGTTAAGATTGAATATTATTTTCTTATCCTTACCTGCACTATAAACTGAGACCCAGTTCTCCTTACAAAGCAAGGCAAGCATTGACTTTGTCAAAATAAACATTACAGGAAAACTCCTCTGTAACACTTATACAAAGTACATTTTGGTATACTACTAGAAGATATTTTCTTTTAAAAATTATTAAATTTTTTATTATTACTTTTATTCAGTACGGTATTTGGGGGCATGAATACTGTTTCTAGAAGGAATTTAACACCTACACGTCTTGACTGCTTGCCCTCCACCCTTTGCAGTTTTGGAGAACAAAAGCAGAAAAGAAATGTATTTTTCTTCCATTTGGCAACTTTTCTGAATGGCAAGTGTACTTGCAGTTCTCTCCCACCTCCTTCCACACCCTTTCCTCGCCCTTCTTCACTATTCTAATATCTCCAAGGAGTTCTTATTGCAAGGTCAGTAACAAGGCACTGGGTTTGTCTTTTAGTTTTGTAAAACACTCCCTTACTACTTAAGGCCTCCCTGAAATTCACTGTTTAAAATTCAGATAACACAATAGAAAATAGGTTTTTGGAAAAATGTTACATTACCTACTTAAAATTTAATTCATCAGTGAAAACTTTTAGTTAAATTATCACTCCGCAGATGAAACTAAGTGCATGACCCCACTGCATGGGGAAAAGTATATACTACAGGAAGTCAGTTCCAATAAAGAATTCCAGGACTCCATCATAATTTCTGGTTTCACTCTCAGAGCTGTCACAGCTGCCATTAAAATGAAAAACCAGTCTTTCAGGAACAGTAATTGGAAGCAAGGATAGGAAAAGTAATCTTAGAGCAACAATACTTCACACGCTGCCTGGAAGATCACCGGGAAACAGCCATCCTGATTCACTCTAACTTCATTTGCTCCTTTAACGAGGTTTAAGGTTCATGTGAACCAGAAGGCTTATTACCTTCTGAAAAAAAAAAAACCAAACAGAGCTTGATACTGGAAAGTTACAGGTACTGGACTGTCACCAGCTTGACCTTAGCGGACTGGAGTACAAACAAGGAGACACTGCAGCCACTCGCTATCTGCTTGCTGAGGACTGCTGCGGCACGCTCGACGGCATGCCGCAGCCCCACAGCTGTTCTGCGGCATTAAGAGTCTTCCGTGACAGCAACGTTCTGAAAACAGGAGTCACTTTTCAGCCTCCTACAAGCTAAATTTACTGCCACCCTATCATCACAGTTTAGAGAACCAGGCCTCAAAATATTAGATCAATAACAATGTATGACGTAGTCTGCAAAAATCGCATCTGTTGAGCCCTAAATCCTGCATTTACTGTGAAGATTATCACGAAGCAAGCTGCTGCAATCTCTGTGCTTTAGTTACAGATACTTTGGCCAGCAGCTTGAAAGAGATCTGTAAATACTGTCTGTGTAAGCTTCTAGTGTACTCTGACAACCACGCAGTGAAAACAGCGAGTTTCTGGTTTACGATAGCCTCCCAGATACAAAAGCCTTGTTGACAATTCTGTCCTCAGGCCAGAAAACCCCAGAACCACTCCGTACATCTTCTAAAACCAGCTTCTTGGAACAACAAATAGATAAAGAGAAGGGGAAGGATGCACGTCCCTTTCAGGACATCCCGACAGGCCCCTGAAAGCTTGCTGCTACAGAGCAAGGGGCTGCACACCGAGGCACCCGAAGGCAGGTACGCGACAGGGTTGCCACAGCCCAGGAAAAAGCAGAGGCCACCAGAAAGACAAGCCCAAGAGAGCAAGCCTCCCCCGACCACCAGACCCCGCTGCCGAGGCGAGCTGTGGCNCAAGCCTCCCTCAGACCACCAGACCCCGCTGCCGAGGCGAGGTGTGGTGTGGGAGCTCCTCCTGGGGCTGCGGTCGGGACAGACCAGAAGCACGAAGTGGTGAGAGCTGCTGGCACCCCGTGCCGCGCAGGCAGCAGCATCGGCACCAAAATCCTTCTCCAAACACAACCGGCCCTGGGCAGAGAGCTGGCTGCCACACTGAATTGCATCCCTTGCACTTTCTGACCAGAGGTGAAGGAAAGAGGAGCGAAGGGTGAGAGACCCGGGGAAGACTTTGTGCTCTGAGAATAATTTCACGGGAAAACTAGGAACTTGATGTATTCCAGAAATGTTTGATTAAATATTCTTACCTACATCCACACCAGATTCTCAAATTTCTTTAACCAGCCACCGGCACTGAATCAACAGGCACAACGCTAATGGTATCTGAGCTGGAGTATCTGTCTGTGTGGGTATATAACAGAATGCTAAGCTTAAAAAACAAAACCAAAAAAGCAATAAAGAGAGATCAAACCACATCTGGTAAGGGGGACTTCAGACAAAGCTGTTCTTACACATACCAGACTCTGGACACATTAAAGCATGACACAAAATACTCAAGAGCGTTTCTTTTAGGCCGAGGACTGCTCTTGCAGAGGGAAGGCGAGGGAGGACATCGCCCCTGCCATCACCACCCAGGGGAAGTTCCTCCCCCGGGTCTGGGAGCAGAGGTCCTGCGAGCACCCTCTCACCCAGCGAGCCCCGCAGCAGAACCAGCAACATGGGCAGACCACCGTTGTCTTTCTTCCTCCCATACAAGATTCATACATATAAGAGCATCTTAGAATAGAATTTCCTTTAAAATCCTTATTTTATATATATCTTCCAGAAAAGATACCTAAAAATCATATATGTAAGGTGTGCAGTAGACACCCATATAGATGCACACGCAGACACAGAACAGTCATAGAAAGTATGCGACACCAACACACAAATTACAAAGCCAAAATGTTTTGTTTCTGCTTTTGTTGTGGCCCTACTTCCTTCAAAAGAATCCCAACAAGCAGGAGCAAGTAAGATTCGGCAATAGCCTCTGACTTTTTTGTGTAACTACACACCAAAGAGATACCTTATGTTCATTACACTTGATTAGGATGCTCAGATTCAACAATTCCACCAAGTTTTAGACACAAGAAGTGCTCGAAGCGGCAAGACCAGGCAGCACGCAACTGTGCTCACCAGTTTAATATCATTCCTCACGCTCCAGGCAGCTCAGACTTGTAGCTCTGTCTCCGCTGGACTTAACTGCGCACTCTCTTCTTCAGGTAAGCTGGGCTCACGCTACGAGACGGGAGCACTACACGTTTCAAAAGGCCAAGACAACGCTCGAAGATACCCATTCACTTGTATCCCGTAACAGAACCACATTCCTACTCACCACTTCATTTTAATGAATCAGAATTGGAAATTACGTGCAGTAGACAAACAAGGATGCGGGAACGGCTCTTCACCGCCATGCGTAACTTAGTGACTCACTAAGTATAAACCCTGAACTTTCTGCAAACAATGCCAATACACATGAGCCATTGTCCACAGAGTTATTAGTGCACTGTAATTTGATCTTCTCTTTAATACATCCATGTTCTGTATAGCAGACTTTACATGAAGGAATTTACCGTAGTCAGGACCCAAGCGCAGCAGTTGGGAATCGAAAACGAAGCATCAAACTCCGCTGGTTCTGGCTGGCTACTGAGCAGAGCGAAACAGGCAGGAAGGAGGAAAGGGCCACGGCAACTCATTTATAATAACCCTTCCCGTTTTGTATACAAAACCAAAACATATCGCTTTGTCACAGAGGCAACATCTGTACACTTCTGCTCTAAGATACTTCACAGCGCAGTATCAGCACAGGGAGAGGTTAAAGTCTGCTGAGAGTCCCACCAGCGGGGACACAGAAGTTTGGTGTAGAGCAGCAGGTCCGAGCGGCCACTGCAGACAAAAACCCCCGACTCTGTCCATGCCGGGGAAAGCCACAGCAACACAGTCCCAAGCACACTTCACAGACCCGTATTTAAACAAGATGCTTCAGAAAACAGCGTGACCGTAATCAGTTTTAACATATCGCACCAAGCCAATCACTGGGGCGCTTCCAGGAGTAATGCTGATTACTTTACACCCCAATGACGTAAGTACCAGGTATCTACTTAACCAACGCAAAAGCCTTGATTGGACCTCAGCTGCCAGGGAGATCAGAAACCATAAAGGCACAGCCATTAGATGGAAGAACTGTAAGCGTGTTCCCAGGTTATTAGCACTACGTTAACTGAGGAACAGTGAATGTTCAGTCTAATTTACTTTTCCGAGTTTTTATTACAAGTCTACTTTCTTTGGCATTTCACCCAACCTGAAAGGTGAAAAAGAAAATGGTTTTGGGGAGGGTTTTTCGTGGGTTTGGTTTGTTTCATAACGCTCTTGCAAAAAGAATTAATCAGGAGAATTCATACACCTACTTCAGGGCACGTTAAGAGCCACAACGTTTCCCTGTTTCCATCTAACGTTTTTTTTACCCCTTTCACTCCTGTCTGAATTTTCCTTTCCACATCAGTCTTTGACATCCTTACCCACAAAATGGGTTAATATGGACACAGAATCTAAAACCAAAAAAACCTCACCCACCCAGCAACATTCATGCTATTTTCTCTACTTGTTCACTATTAATTTTTTTGAACAGGGGAACTTTGTTAGACAGACTCTAAATTTAAGAAAAATCTATTTGTCAATGAAACTTCAATAAAGCCAGTATATGAACTCAGAGCTAAAACAGTGCCCTGAAACCTGATTTATTTGGTTGGAACCATGAGTCTATATTTGACTGAACTCAACAAGCCTTAACTGTTAAGAAATCTGGAAAAAAAATATTTATTTCTGTGAACCACTAGCAAAGTTTCCTTGCAGGTATCCCAGACAGACAACAGCTGCAGAACAGCCAAACCAGAAGCTCTCCTCTGTGAACACCATACCTTGTCCAAGGCTCAACATAACCTTATTTGTGTCTCTGAGACATAAATAATCAAAAGAGGAATATGAGCAACACATTTGGCCTTGCCACGGAAAGCACAACAAAAACAAGCTCAAAAAAATGGTCAGAAACAAACAAAAAACCCTCCTATGACAGACATTGAAGCTCTTATAGCTGAATATTTACATATATTAACATTCGGTTAAAAACTGGTAAATGCTCCAATATTGTATTTTGGTTCAGTTGAAAGAACAGATGGATTTTATTTTTTAAGTGCAACTAATTTAGGACTGATTTCAGCTTCAGAAAGTGTGTTGTACTTAAGGTTCCAACTAATGATAATCTGAATTATTTGGGTACTGAAACATATGCCAGGTTGTTGAGCACTTCTGGCCCAGAAACAGGCAAATCGGTTGTACATCACAAGCGTTGAGCCATGTCCACACGGCAATGAAAACAACTATAGTAAAATAACTGAGTATCACTGATTTTAAGTAAGACTTTGTGAATTCAAAGTCAATCCTATGATCAGCCACAGATTAATAATGCAAAAGGAGGTTAATTTTAATTATGCAGAAGAGAGATTTGACCCTGCCCAGTCTCAGGGAGGAGTACAGCACATATAACCTGCACTGGTTTCCCAGGGATGGTCAGTAAGACTGATGAACTACCAGCAAACATGCATCGATTCGTCTCTATTTGAACTTTTTTAATAAAAGATTGAGATGTGTCTATCAAAGAACATCATTCTTGATCATCTCAGAAAACAAGGTGCAAATACAAAGTTTAGGAAAATTATTAAGAAGTATTTAAGTAAGAATTACAAAGAAGTATTTTAGTAAGGTAGTACACAAGTTTGCATGCTTGGCTTTTTTTATTACAGGAAAACCACAGGTCTAATTGAGATGAAGACTCACGATACTACACTGTATTAAGAAATAAAATAATAAGATACAACTACCCACCCAAAGCACTCTTAGAAGACAAAACAGAGGAAAATGTAAGCACTAAAAACTTTCCAACTCATCAAGCTGGCAGCTGAATAGACACAGCTCTCCCAAAGCTCTGAGGCTTGTCGGACAATCCTCCAGAATTGTCAACGCTGTATTTATCATGAGATAAATACATCAATTTAATGACCAGCCTGGGAAAAAAAAAAAATGGTTTTGTTTTACCTTCAACTGAAAGCTATGTGGCAGGGAAGCGCAGGAGGAAGAGAGAAAGTTCATTACTGTTTCATTAGAAGCAAGAAAGAATTTTAGGACCTGCTTCATTAACAAAGAAACTATATTCTGCTTGTGAATAAGACTCAAACAATCTTAAGAGCTGTCAGACACCAATATGATATCCAACCTGTCACTCCTCAGGTACCACTGTTCCGAACTTTAATTTTACTTGATGGCTATAAAAAGAAAAATGCTTTACAACTCATTGAATCTAAAGAGACTAATCTAACGTTTAAGAAAACCTCACAATTCTAAGCCTTTTCTAGTCTCAGAAAGATGCTGATGGAATATGGTGTCAACGAAGCAGCACGCAGGACTGCATGTACTCCCAAGTCTTTCTCTAAAGCTGCAGTTACTCAACATTTTTGCTAATAAAACAACTGATTTTTCTGCATTTGATTTCTTTTATTCATACTGAACAAAACTAAAATTGTATCTGTCGTCTTCACAGGACTGCTTATAAAGTATTCATAATTATTACTACAAGGTTTTATGTGCTTGTAACTGTAAATAATAATTGTTGTCATACGAGTACAGAAAGGTAATCTGCATAAGGTACACAACGACCCAGCCAGGAATTTATTAGTAGTAAATTGCAGGCCTGTCAGTATGTGTTCGCAATCACTTCGGTTATCACCCAGTGATAACCAATACATCGACTTTAAAGGTCTCTCCCAACTTCCAAGCACAGTCACATGCAAAGTTGGAACCAAGTCTCCACAGTGTAAGGGATAAAAGTTGGGTAGCGCTGGTGAGTTCATCTTTGACACATGGTTTGGGGAGGCCCTCTGGCCAAGACACCAAAGCACAGACCTACAGAACAATCTTGAGTATTTTACACCAGGTAACTGCTGGTCATCTTCAGTTTGAGCTCCAGAATTGATACTCGCATGACAAAGTCTTAGTGTCAGCTATAAAAGAATATATGACTAACAAAAAAATAGGAACAAAAATGTAAGACAGAGGTTAGGTAGTAGAAAATTACGGCAGGAGTCAGGTTTCCATCACTCCTCTTTCCCTGTTTTGGAGGCCCACATTCTAACAGTAAGGAATTTTTATTAAATACAAACGAGCATCTGCAACTTAATTTAATACAAGTTTCTTTTCAGCTTTAGGATAATTGCAAGCATCTAGATTTTTGTAGTGATTCTACAGTTCTGATTATGTTAAATGGCTATCCAAAACCAACACAATTGTTATATTAACACTGCTAAAAGCTCACTGCGAACTACAGAAACAATGGATTTTAACAAAGGCTAATCCCCTGTTTCACCTACTGAGTTTACAGAAAATTATTAAAAGGATGAAAAAAAAAACCCACTTCAAAATACCAGTTATTTCTGGAAACAAGAAGCAGATGTTCTCCTCTGTTTGGCTCAGCTGTGCTACAGTACAAGAGTGCCTTTGTTATGCTGTCAGCAATAATTTATTTTATTTATTACAGCCATTTTATAATGCCCATCAACGTACTATTTGTGCATGATTTAGGTTCACACAGATCTATTTCTCTATATATAAGCCATCAAGAAGCATCACATACACACTCCAAATAGCAGACCCTGTTATAACACAATTGTGCAAATTAGGTTTTTTCTCTTTCCACTGTATTAATAAAAAGGGAACAGGAAGAGAAGGAGGAGTTAGTATTGCCAAATAAAGTTGAATTAACATTAATCGAGAATTACTGAAACAAGACATAGTACAAAGTTAGGAAAATACAAGAGCTTAGAGTATAAAAATAAACTCTACTCTTTGAAGTTCTATGAAGGCAAAGCTTTCTGAACCATGGAAAGGAAATACTGTCTACAACAAAGTCATGAAGAACTAAAAGGAGACTATGTTGGGAAAAGGATCCATTAAAAAAGAAAGAGAGCATGCTCACAGGAGGGGGGAAAATTAAAAGAAAAAAAACGAAAGAGAAAGAAAAAGGAATGTAATCATTTGTTATTTTGTCCTATCAGCCACCGAGACCTTATCTGTGGTAGGCATTAAACCACTCCCCAAAAGACTAACATCACAGCCTTTGTAGGGATCTGATAAGGAATTCTGGGCCTCAAAAAACTAAAGCTTTAATGAGAGAGCATACGCAGTGGCATAAACGTTCATCCTTCCCTCCTACTGCTTTGAACAAATGATTTCCTTCTATTAAAATATTCCCAAATTACTAATGTAATGTCCGCACCTGTGACACAAGAAACTGGCAGGATAATGTGCAAGACAAAGCTAAAGCACTGCACGAAAGTAAGTAAATCTCATATTCCCAACCTGCAAGAACTGGGAGACCTGCATATACAAATACTCCCACATTTAACACCACACAGACATCAGCATAGTCCTAGAAGACAAATGCGGATATTAAAATATTAAACAAGTGTACAAAATCCTATAGTTTAAATATAGGTATGTTGGTTTTTTTTTTTAAGTGATATAGTGTCCAATGACTGCAAAGGTTTCCTCTATCTGAGAAGACAGTGCACCCAGAAGAGATGATTTGTTAGGATAATCTGTTATCGAAACTAACATCTGACAGAACCCTTGCAAATTCTGCACTTTCAGGCTCAACCTGAGAGACAGATTTATATACAGTGTCAGCGCACAGCCACGGTCAACCTATGTAACCAACCAGTCCTAAATTCTACCAAAGCAGGACTTGCATCCTAGAGCGGCAACCTGCCACATACACGGGATTCAGCCCACAAGCAAATATTTTGAAATGCTTTCCACAGGAAAGGCCAGCTTGCATCACGTATCGGTACAATTTTATGACACACCAGGGCAGACGGAAGAAATAAACAGAAGGAAAAAAAATTCAAAAGATTTCCCAGACTTGGGTAGTACCAAAGAAAGTTTCTAAATGGAGTAACAGAACAGCAATTACACAAAAATGTATACATCATTAAATGTTAGCTGCAATCTCTAGGAGTTCATCAAAATAATTTCCCCCGCCAAATAAATTACAGATTATAACACATGAAGTATCTGAGCAACAACAACCAAAAAAAAAAATCAAGTGTGTACATGTCTAATATGCATAACTTATACACTTTAACAATTGGCAAACATTGGAATGTTACCACAACACTGAAAACTTGCCCTAACAGAGATTTTTCCAAACAAAAATATTTGTAGCATCAAGAATTAAAATTTTTACTCAAGCAAGACATCAAGATAACTCCCCAAAATAAGTAAATTATAAAATTATTTTCATATCTCCCTGCTTAGTTCCTTAGATCTTACAAATTAAAACATGTTTTCAGGAGAAAGTCCTAAAAGTCAAAATCGTACAGATAACCACACCACTCATAAGCAAAATTTGACACGTGGATTATTTATCTGTATTTTTCCAGAGACTGCTGTACAGATCATAGTTGTGAAGCACCAGACCATGCTACTAATCAGCACAGCCCCAACCCTGTAATTTGTAATACCCAGGTAAACTGCAGGATCAGAAATAGAGAGTGGGGCAGAAAGGGACCGAAAGGCATTGAAGCTCATGCGGTCAAGCAGCTTTGGCTCATCATAAAGTACCAATCGTGGTTTGGGGAATTTGGGGGGTTTTCCTGTATAAAAACGCAGTCAAAGTGCACGAGCAGCCCCATGCAGCTGATTTCATGTGGGAGGAGCTGATGATACCTTTCTATGAGAGTAGGAGGGGAGAAACGAAGCCACACTTTTTGTCTGTGCCCAACTGGATACTTCAATACAGGAGTCACCAGCTCGTACGCCCTGCGCAGGGACGCCCGAAACTGGGGTCTGACCCCCGTGGCTGTGCTAAGCATGTTTCAACTTCCCTAAGTCTTGCAGCCTACAGAAGAAAGTTGACAAGTCAGGATGCTTAGCANAAAAAAAAAAAAAAAAAAAAAAAAAAAGACATTGCAATTGTTTCCTGCAGTTCCCTTATCACCCTACATCCATCTGTCATCACGTCTCAGAGCATATGCTTGGGAAATCTGGCAGAGGGCGGCCGTGGCGGGGAGGTTCAATATTTTGCTTTGTGTCTGAACAGGTAGTACAGATCCAGAAAGGGGACCCCCGGACCGACCGTGCTACTGGAACAGGGGAGTGCTTTTCTCAAAATCAGGTTAGTTTCTTAATGTATATAAACAAAGTACCCCAAGAAAACAAAAGTGATTTGACTGTAATTATCCACTCAGCAACAGGCAACAAGAACAGAGGCCCCAATCCTGCCAAGTTTTAAGTACACATTTAACTTTAATCACGAGTAGTCTCACTGCACAGTGCCTCTAATTGCCTGCCAAAAAAGGACCAGATTAACAAGGGAATTAAGATTTTTTAAAAATCATTTTAGAGGCGCTATTAGTTAGGTTAGCAAAGATTAATTTTTTTTTTTCCCACAATTGAGATACCTTGGCAAATTCAAACCTGCATGCAACCCTGGTATCAGTCAGTCTCAATGGGAATCTACACGGATCCACATGAACCTACGAGCATGGTCCAGTGCAGTTGGACAGCATCACATCTGACAGTTTAACATTACAAGGTAAAGTGAAATTTTTATTTTAAGGCAGTTTTAGCCACAAAAAACCAAAGTGACAATCCTGAAGAACTCCATGACAATTGCTGGGGGGAATAATTTGGGATACCTTAAAAAAAAAAAAACACACTAAACAACAAAAAGCCCTAGACAGCTGTGAGATGTCAGTATGCAAAAAGCAGCAGTGGGCAGATGTTTCGGGCCAGGCCAGATTACCTGTTGCCCAAAGTCAAGTCCATGACGAGCCCGCATGGTATGCTAGCTCATGAATGACACTTCTGTGATGAACCCCAGTTGCCCAACACTGCAAACCACACTAGCAAAGGAATTTTGCTAACTGAAAGACTACAGCTGAAGGGAAAGAAAGAAAGGTCTGAAGCAAGAGTGGAGTGATAAAAATAAGAAAACAGAAAGAAAAGAGGGACAGCTCTTTTATAGAGACTGCCTCATCATTAATTTAGGGAGCAGAGACACAAGTAGGAACGTATCAGATATCAGACAATACACTGAACACGTGTATTTCAGCCACTTACAAGCCTGACTCAAAGGGGCACTGAGGTCTCTGTCCTGCTAGGACGTTCTCTGAAGAAGCCTCTGCAGCAGTTCTCCCCGAGAAGCCTTTTGATAATTAACTTATAAGGAAGAGCAGGCAGGACATTCTGCTCTCCATGAAGTATCAAGGGAGAACAGATGTTTCCCGGTCTCAAAGGGACAAACTCAAGAGCGTATCATTTCATACCACTAATTCTTGAGGACATTTAAAAAAAAAAAATAAATAAATCACAGCAAAGGAAACAAAAAAAGGCTCTGGTAAGCAAACAGACTCCAATCTGCCTTTCAGTGAAATGCAAATACTATCAAACATATATCATTATTAAGTTAATGCTCCATGGCATTACCATTCCCAAATATACACGGCTGATTACAGACTAGCT
>RSEF01000013.1:18429341-18485051 GCA_003993805.1 Himantopus leucocephalus
ACCTGGGCTGGGGGGAGGTGTCCCTGCCTGGGGCAGGGGGTGGAACGGGATGGTCTTTAAGGTCCCTTCCAACCAAAACCATTCTGTCATTCTATGGAAATGATGTTTTTCTGTTACAGGCAGTATAAAAGTGCGCACTCTGGGTCAGCTGTTAACCGCCCTTCTGCTGATTGGGAACTGTGCGGTGCCTCTGCCATTACTGCATCCCAACGCTGCTCGTGTTTCTCCTCCTTTCCCCCCAGAAGGCAGCCTGACTCGCAGCACCAGCCGTGCGGTTTGTGGCCCCGCTCTGGGGCAGGACAGGGTACACCCCCGTTCCTTCCCTCTGACCCCCAGGGAGAGGCAGAATTAACCCCCCTTCGGGGGAGACACCGGCACATCGGGCACAGCCAATTTACCTTCTCCTCTCTGCCAGGAGAGGTCTGGCAGCAAAGCCCACGTTACCGGGGAACCAGATTCTTCCTGCAAAGCCTGGATAGATCCCACCAGGATTTGAAACTGGGGTTCTTCAACTGCCAAAGCTGAAAAACGCCGATTCCAGTAAAGCACCATCTCCACTGGGCGTTAGCAACGCTTTGCAAAAACCCGAGAACCGGTGTATTTAGCTTTGCCTGTAGCAATAGCAAAAGCAGTATTGCACACAGCAAGCCAGGAAGGTGGTGCGGTCGGCGTGCAAAGGCTGTAACTGCTCCTGTAGCCCGTGAAAAGAATGAGGGGATGGCTGGAACAGAATGTGCACACTGCAGCACATCAACAGCGGCGTTATTCCAGCGCAGACACAGACTCGGCAGACGTGTGTATCTCCAGGGCACATGCTCATTTTTAACTCCGGCTACGAGGCCGCTATTTTTTAATGACAAACATTTAAGCCACGTTTGCAGAGGGGGAAGAAAGCGACAGGTTCGGCGGTGAGCTGTTTAGGAGCTCGGTGCCTTTGTGCAGCCAACAGCAGCACAGCGAGCTGCTTCCCGCCCCGGGGCTCCGGACCTCGTCCTGCGGTTACTCCGCACTGAGCCGCGCAGAAAATAGTCACCTTCTCTTCTGCAGCCCTCCCAGTCGTCACCAGCCAGGGATGAAAGACACTGTGGCACTCGTATGCCTACGGCTGGCTTCCCTGCCTTCGCCTTGGCAAAAGTCAATTAGNCGGCTGGCTTCCCTGCCTTTGCCTTGGCAAAAGTCAATTAGCTTTCCCCTTTGTTTCAGGCAAATTAAGGGAATTACAGAAGAGGAGTAACAATACATTAAAAATATTGGCTAGCACGTGCTATATCCCAGTCTGGCTGGAGAGGTAAAAAGGAAATCAATTCTGGGCATTAACATCAGATTTTTCTGGATGCTGCAGTGATTATACTGCTGAATTTACTGCTAACAGGATCACTTGCCAACCGCCCACACAGCCGCATGATCACCAGCTCACCTCACACGTCCCCTGTCAGGAGGGCACCTCATGACCGTCTGCTCTGGTAACACAAAATTCTCCGTCCTCCCTTAGGTGGAAAACCCCTGCAGGAGCTCCGACAGTCCGTGTGAAGCAGTGGCGCGCAGGTGTGCGGCACCGGCGTCTCTCTGCCGCGTCTGCCGCACCAGCTGAGGCTGAGCATCTCCTGCCGCAGGTTCTGCCGGCGCCGGGACTCGGTGCTGCCCACTCCACCCCTCCAGCGCTGCCTTTTGAACCCATCGTGGCACAGGAACACTAGGCCAAGCAATAAACCCCTACGTTACAATTATTAAAAGGCAATCGATTCTCTATCGATTGTTTTTACATCGCCCCACCCACAGGGAGCGTTGAGCCGTTTGACATCAGGCTACTGGGGACGGGAACCGAGAAGGCGCAAGTCTGAGCAATCCATCCGTTCCCGGCTCGTCGGGGAGGCTCACGGTGGTGTCACCGCACCAGTGTAAACACCCGCGAGTCTGCCGCCACGGCTTTCATTCCTCCTGGAGATGGAAAAAAAAAAAAAGTTGGGTAACAGGTATCTTTTTACACGAGGGGACTTGGCAGGTGCAAGCGGAAATCCTAGAAAGCTCCGGTCAGTTGGAGCCGTCTCGCTGCGCTGCCCACGGTGTCGCCCAGTCTCCTGCCCGGCAGCCGCAGGACGGGGACGGGGCCACTGACCTCTGCTGGTGCCCCGGCTCGTCCCCGGCCCAGTCCCACACCTCACCTGCAGCGAGCGCACCTGGGGAAGGCGCTACCAGGAACGCAAACCACGAGAAAGCTTATCAAAAAGAGGGGATGCAGGAACTTCAGACAAAGGGCTCCATCTTCTGCTGATCACTCATTCCCTCTTCGAGAACACGGGACCTGTATGAATCTGAACGCTCTAAAAGCCGTCGTAGGGACACTCTGCTACATCTTCCCAAGTTAATTCTGTTTTCCTGTTGTATGATATTCCTTCACTTTTCTTGACAGCGCTGTATCGTAATTTGAACTTATATTTAATAAAACCTTATGAAAACTTCTCAATAACCTTTATTCCTGTGCAGCGGCCCAGAGAGACAGAAAAGGGACTGTAGCTGGGCAGATGGGCATGAGTACGGTAACTTGCAGGAGAGGAATTACCAACACTACTGCTGTGACAAACTGCTTTGCAGGCAAATTTGGGAATGGACGTACGGACCCATGGAAGGACCACAGCTTTATGCAGACATCCGTCTTCCTCATGCCCAGTCAGGCACCAGTACAGACGGGCCGGAGCACCCTCCCGTCTTACAATCGCTTTTTTTGGGCCGATGACATTCACAACTGACGGGACAGCAAGTTCAAACGCAAATTCCTCTTTTGAAATTACCGATTCCTTAAGAGACCTCTACGAAATGGCTGCGGCACCTCTGAGCACCGGGCGGCAGGTCCCAAAAGGGAGGGGGGACAGGAGACGGACAGACATCAACCTTGAGATGGTGACAGTTTATACACTCACCAACACTCTTGTACTACAAAGATAAAAAGTGGACACAAAAATGTACCAGAAGTAAATTGACATACTGTATTTATTGCACAAATTTCCCCTAAAATTGGGAATGGTTATTATAATACAAGTGCACATCTTGGGAAATATATACAAAACCAGAAGAGATAACAAGTATGTACATTTTACCCAGCATTTTACAAGTACCACCATCTAAATAATTTAGAGAAAGCAAAAAAATTGTCATAAAACATCTATAACAACTAATAGGGAAAACATACGCAAGGTGTAAAACCCTTTCTTTTAAATATCTTTTGTTCTTAGCAGCCCAGTGTTTGCCAATTGCAACAGAAACAAATTTGCCAATTTGTGTGCCTAGTACACTTAGTTTTCAGCCAGAAAATTAAGACATGTTAATGGAGATTGGTAATAGTGGAAAAAAGAAATCAAACATTAGTTTTCTATACACATAAAACAATCGCGATACACTTTTTAAAAGTCGATGCTATAGTCCTGTAAAAGATCCCTTTTTGCATTATTTAACGAATAGACATACGTACCACATTGTTCATGTACCCTAAAAGTTAACTTGCAGAATAACTTCCCATCACAGGAGGGTTTTGGTTGCGTTTTGACCACAATACTGCTCGAGAGGGTGCCACCGTGCCGGGCGCTGCTGCTGGACCCCGGGGACTCTGTGGGGACCGGCACCGGTGGGCAGATGACGAGGAAGCCACATCCGTGGCCGCTCCATCTGGGACTGACTGAACACCTCATTACAATGGCGTTAACGGGTTGGGTGAGGCAGAAGACAGCAGAGAAGGACGCCGCCGCACCACCACCTTTTTCTCCTTCTCAACACTCACTTCAAGCTGTGCAAGGGCCTTTCTTGAGAGTCAAATCCTTTCCAAAGCAACACCCACACTTCGCCCAATAACGGTTAAATGGAGGAGAATGTACTATTTTCCTGTAAAGACTCATTATAAGCATGGTCCTGGAGGTGCCAGGGTTACGGCGCGGCGCTGCCTGCTGTCTGGGCACGTGCTACGCATGAAGCCGTGTGAGGAACCTCGCCGAGGGCAGGGCAGGAGCTCATCCCGGGGCTCCTCCGCCAGCGCCACCACGCCAGCGCCCGGCCGCACTGAGCCCAGCAGCACCACCAGCGTCAGGTTACAACTGCAAATCTATGTACAATGGTCAGAATCCTAACTATTGGCTATATAACGTATCAGAGCAAAGAGTTAAAAATTCATATTCTGAGCTCAATCCTATATTTCATTAAAAATGTGTTTACACAACTGGGCCCCTACGTTTTGTGCTCATTCCAAAAGCCAGATGTAACGTAATTGTGTGGTGAAGAAAGGACATTTGAAGAATAGGGGAGAAACATATCCTTAGATCACATATTAAACACAAGTTTCTTCCCTGCAGCAGTCAGCGTTAGATTTTATATACAAAAGAGTTTCAAATGACACTGCCTACATTAACGTCTGGTTTACTTACTAACGTAGACTCAGTCCTGAGTGGAAAGGGGTGTGGGTTTGCCATGTAGATCTTCCCTGGAACAGTGTCTTATAGATTTTAAATATTACTGAAAAAACACTCTGGGTGAAATCCTGGCCCCAGCGAAGGAAGGGAGGAGAGTTTTGTCGCTGACAGCGGTGGGGCAGGGATCTCTCCTATTGTTTTCAAGTTTATCAAATGGTTAAAATAGATTTGTATTTAAAATAACTCGGCAAACAACAATAGCAGGCGTGCTATACTATTGAAAAGATGATTACAGAATGACATATTTATAGAACTGTTTATAGAGTTCAGCGACCAAGTGAACACGTATCTCCTACTTCTGTGGATAATCCATGAATTTCAATATAGTAAACGTAATCGATGAAAACAGAAGCTAAAAATCAGCAACATGAATTGGCTGCTAGGACAAATCCGCAACGAAAAGCCTCTAATGAAGTGTCCAGTTAAACTGAGGTAGTAGAGCCTTTGAAAACATAATCCACCTACCACTGCGTATTTACATTACTTACACCAGATTGGGTCCATCAGCTATTCGTACAACTAGTGTATATACAATGACAAACCAGTGATGGCTGAGTAAAGGAGAAATGCTGAGAATAAAATAAACAACATTTCCTGCTGGTAATTACACAAGTGAGTAGAAAAGGGACGAGAGTCATCTGCATCAAGGGTATATTTGTCAAAAAATAATTTTGATATTACTATACTATGGTGTAATCAATGGTCATTTTTTTGTAGAATGGTTTTAAAAAATATATCAATTAGTTACCTGAGCAATTAAGGGTAATAGTCTATTCATTTTTCCCCCAATGCTTTGGTACAATTATTTCTAGTTCATTATTTCAATAGCTGACTGACTGCTGTAAAAAGAACAGGATGTTGCAAGAACATTATAGACCATAAAAAAGTTAGAGGTAATAGTCATGTCATTCTGGGGACCCCACGGGGAAATTTCAGCCAACGTTCTCTTGAGATTTTTTTTTTCCCCTTAACATTGTGATTACATTGTGGAAGAAAAGCATCACTTAGTATAAAGCAACATTTAAACATTATAAACATTTAATACTGGTTACCACATCCGGCCAAGAGAGAGAATCTCCGTTGCTCGTTTTGTCTGTTGGCCTCTTCCATCCTCCTCCCCGTCCCCCCTGACACCTCCCGCTATTCCCCCTCCCCAGGAAAAAGATCATAAATAAATTTGGGAGCTGAGTGTCATTAATAAGCTTTTTACAAAACAAACCAACCCCCCCAACCCCTGTTCTTCCTCTGGGAAGTATCCAGAATTTGACTATGACATGAAAAAGTAGAAGTTGTTTACAAATCATTGCAGCTTGAGAATTACAGATCTTAACGAGATCCTAATCAGTAGAAGCCAGTCTGAAGACAGCTGCTGCATTCTCTTGTTAAGTTTATAATTGGCGATAGCATCATCTATTTCTCAAAGCAGTTCTTCCGTGCATTTCCCAATATAAATTACAGTTAGCCACTGTGGCAGAAACTGATAAAAAATGCAGATCTTCAGCTTTTGCTAAAATCTTTGCTTTTCTGTGGTTGAAATACCGGGCTTACTCCTTTTTCTTTTTCTTTATCCTTTTTTATAAATGACCAAGTGGGAGAGGAAAAGTCTCCAACTGTTTGCATAACGTGCAGTTCATATATGGAGGTGCTGCAGCTCAGCGAGCAGTTTGTTTTAATTGCTTCAAAGAGAAAGAAGCCAGAACAAGTTGTCTTCCACGTTGTTTCCAGAGGGGGGAAAACAGTCAACGTCTATGGCCTCTGGCATTTTAAAGTAGTATCTGGGCAACATAGGGAGAGTGAGTGCTTGCTACAGCTGCCAGTAAAGGGAGGTCGCTGGATTCGATCCTAAAAGGAAGCAGAAGAGTCACATTTAATCTAACCCGAAACGTGGCCGGGCTGAACACGTGCGTTCGTGACCACATTGCCTGCTCAAGCCCCGGTGTTTGTGCCTGGGCTGTGAGCGTACACAGCTCTGTAGCGGTGGGACATTCTTCAAGTCAAAGCGAAGCCAACTGTGCTTCTCTCCTAACGCAGCACTGCCGGCTGGGTTACGCGCTGCAGCCACCAGATTGTTTCTAACATCCCCTCCAGACGCGCTTGCTCGCGCTGATGCGCGACAGCTCTGCGCTGCCAACGCTGCCTCAGCTCCTACCTGCCTGTTCGTTTTTTTTTTCACAAGGCCAACAAACTGGTGGGAAAGCAGATGGAGGGAGGAAAACCAGCAGATTCCGTCCTACCCTCAAAGTGAAGGGAGCAGTAGTTGGGGACAAAGCACAGGAGCAGAGGACTAGGCTAAACTACTCCTGCAGCTCCCAGGGAAGCTCGGCACTGTGCTGCAGCTCCCCCCGCTGCAGCTGCTCCCCCATCCCCAACGCCACATGTGCTCCGTGTGCCTTCCTGCTCACCCTGTACTCCTCTGCATAAAACGATATTCAGAGCCTTCCTATAAATACCCCTTGAATGACTCCTCTGCCTGTGCCCCACACCCACAGAGACGTATTATGTGCCTTACATGACACAGAGGGTGTTTTCTGCCATGTAGGGAAAGTCAAGGTGGAGGAATCAGGTGCCCCACATTGTTCAGTAATGACTGACAGACTAAGGAAGGAGCCTGATAAGCTCCGGAGTGCCGAGCCCGTCTTCCTGCCCGGAGGGAAGAGAGAAAGGCTGGGGGATCCTGGGGATCAAGCAATGGCTAAGGAGAAGCATGCAGCCATGAGTGATTTATGCCACACCATGGTTCCAGTCCCATTCAGGAATGCATTTCGCTGAGCTTAGAACAAGCGCAGGCAGAGGATTTGGCACAGCAAACCCAGGGCAGCGCTGCTCGGAGGAAGTTTGTGACCGTACCCCAGCACCACGCCCAGCTCCTTGACGTGAACTCTCATCTGGCCCTTGAGATACTCGGACAGCATCTTGCTTTTGAAATAGAGCTCCTGCAGCCGATCTTCCAGGTGCATAACACACTAGAAAGCAAAGGGAGTTGTGTCAGGGAGAAGACAGTGCTATATCGAAACCGCGCTCAGCCTCAAAGCAAAACAGCACAGACCCCACACGCCTACTGCGTTTTCCGTGGCCGTGCCCAGGTGCAAAGTTAGTAAGATGCTGGCAAATTTTTCTTCACTGGCAAGACTCTCACTTTTGAGCAGTAGCCTTCGCTTGCATGTTAAATCAGAATTAATAAGACAGCTGTCTTTATTAGAGAGCAGTGTTTAAATGGACAGCTCAAAAAGCTACATGAGGGGATGCACTGGCTACTAAAACTGTGGCTACAGATAAATAAACTAGGCAGAACTTTACACCCTCTTTAACCTACGAAGTGAAAGGATGCTTTAAAAACATCACCCTCTCAATTATCATTCATACTTACAAAGTTTGGAGATAAATTATGCTTGTAAAGCTGAAGAGTGGAATGAAGCAGGTTGGAGACAAGACTTGAGACTAACACTTCCTTTCCAAGCTTATTATCAATCATTCGTCTCTGGCTACTGGCCACTTGCACCGTCCATTTGTCCGTGTCTGCAATAATGCAGACAGCTTCTGCGATAGGTTCATCCAGAACAGGATGCTAGAAACAAAAAATGAACAGCAGAACCCTGAGAATGACAAACGGCAACAGTCTTTTCACAAAACATCGTCATCCCGGATAGCAGGGATAGCGTCCCAGACACTGCTTCATCTAAAATACAGTAACATGTGCTAAGAATTGCATTCCATCTATGAAAAAACAGAGCTTTACGGTAAGCAAGAGACAGCCTTAGAAGGATAGTTCCTTCTTTTCTTTCGTTTTCTTCTAGGCTTGAAAGTGTGTCCCTGGCTGACACTTATATCTTTTGATATTTGATATAAAGAGTCCTGACATATGTAAATTATGTTTTAAGCCCCTAAAACTGAAAATACCAAAACCTCAACTTGCTGTTCACCATGGCTGTGTGTTAACTGGGTCGGTTTTGTTCCCAGTTGTCACTGGTTTCCCTTTCTGGGAGGGCCAGCAGAGGGAGTCAGGAACCAATCCTGCGCCCAGCTCCTCCATTCCTTCCAAGCGTTTCACCTCCTGTCTAAAGCCGTGAGGGTTTTAAACAGGGAGTATTGGGAACCCTTCCCCAGTACATTTTTTGGACCGGACTGTTAGGAAGCACCTCCTTCCAAAGAGTCCCAGGGGGACTTCACACAGAGCTAGGATACAGGTATTATTTTACTTGAAGACAACCATATAAAATCTTGCTCGCTCCTTTTGTATTCTCTCAATCTTTGACTTCTGCAATTGAGGTCTAAGTCTGCTGATGGACATGAACCTCTATTAGGTTATATTTCAAATACCTCTGTTTCATAGCAGCAGCTACCTCACACTGCTGCCTCTGCTGCCTGAAGTTCAATTACACTTCAGAAATGGCTTAAACATTTGGCTTAAAACACGGTGGCTTAAACCGGCGCCTACAGCATCCACGTGGGGAGCGGAACTCCCCTCGGCAGGGTAGGGCACAAGGAAAGGGGACAGTAACACGGGGAACGGCCATGGGAAGGCTAGCCGTGCCATCTGTGTAAGGTGCGATGCACATCGTTAACTCGGGAGGTGTGAACAAAGGGGACATTTCGGAGGCTCCCAGGGGAGCGCGCAGAGAAGCAGACTGCCTGCTACCAGTCTGTGCGCAGGTCTTTCCCCATTCCCTTGGGAATAAACTAGAGGGGAGCAGAATCACGCTTTTCAGAGACAGTCTGCTTTCCAATTCTCTCCTGGTGACTATAAAAAGAGGTAGGAAATGCCTCAGTTCATCTAGGAAAAAGCTTCTGTGGAGAAGAGATGATTTCCAGCACACATGAGAAGCGTGAGTCCCCTTAGGACAATTACCTGTATATTGCTATCTCCTTTTCTGACAAAGCCAGCACTACCAGACACTTTGACTACAATCCTAAAAAAGGAGTAACATCCCCAAGATACTGAGCATTCCTGATGGCTTCACCGCAGAGGACATGTTCGGCCCCACAAGCGGCAGCACGTTGGTTAGATGTGCACGGGAAGAGGGGGGAGCAAAGGGAGCTTCTGCACAAGCACTGCAGCAAGACTCCGTGCGTCAGAGAAGATGCACAGCACCCTCAGCGTTTGGTCTTGTTTAACATCATTCCATCCTATGGGCATGCAACCAACAGCAGGCTGCGATGTCTGCAGGAGATGATGATTTCTCTAGGGCTTAGCACAGAGATCCATCTTCTCAAGGGCCTCTCAGCTGGCTTCAGTGGGAGTCTGAAGTTTTTGTGCTCCAGTTTTGCAGTGAAATAAGCACGTTTTTCAGATACATTAATTGAGAGAGGAGAAAAAATTGGTGACCTGGGACTGGAGAAACCTGAAGAGAGCTGCGACAGTAAATATTTCCACTTCCAGCAGGTTTGTACATTCAAAAACATTTGCCCTTCCCTACTGTGACAAATACATTTACCAAATATAGCTTAATTACCTGCACAGCATGAGACAAATCTGACACCAAACAGTGCCTCAGCTTTTCATCACTTCCTATTCCTTGCAAAACAAAGTCAGGGACATAAGATGAACAGTAGCCACCTAGTAAGGATCTTCCAAAATTGGCAATACTGGGCTGGACAGAGTTCACTTCAACCAATTTTGACCTGCAAGAAAGGCATATCAAAGAGATGTACAAGAGTAAACACCAAATTCAGCTTACAGAGAGGCTGCATTCTCACATTTGTCGTATCTCTCCTAACTTTCATTCAAGCACTTTTTAAAAAGGAAGAGTTTAAAGTCAGCTTTTGCAGTCGGACCACTGTGGAAGAAAAGCCTATGAGCCAAGATCGCAAGGCACAATTAGTATTTTTTTTCCAGACCACCGATCTCTCTATATTCTTTTACAACCAGCAAGCTCAAGAGACACTTTTCCAATCACCGATGCCAAGTTAGGCTACATTCCTCCAAACATGTGACACGAGAAGAGGCTCTATCTTTTTTAGGCTCTATTACTGCTGAATAGTACTTACCCAGGGAAAGGAATCTCATATTCTTCTGCCCAGTCTTCTTGCTCTCCTCCATAATAGTTACCACTTGGTCTAGTTAGATCATGACCTGTATCCTCACTTTCGCTGTCACCCAGGGCACTATCTGAACTCTCATTTCTTGGAATGTCCCAATCAATGCCCGGGGCAACTTTTTTCTCTACATTTTCTCTGTCCCCATGGGGGACACGAATAGAGATGCTCTCTCTTTGGTCCTGCTCATTAAAGCAGTTTTTGTAGGTCTCTTGTCGAACAGAGTCCATGAATTTACAAAATTCGCTAGGTGGTTTGCTAGTCTTTGTACACAGCTTTTTAGAAAACTCTAAACTACTGTTGTGAGCAAGAAGATCTGTAGCTGCTTGCCCTGGAATATCATCAATAGTCCGGGTTTCAATTGAACTGTCATCAGTAAAATATTCATCAAACAGACTCATGCTTTCAGCGTTGTATGGATTTGGATTCCAGCTCTGATGCTCACTAGCAACTTGAGGAAAGGGTTCAGCTGTCCCACAGTCTCTATTTTGGTCCTCAACAGTTTGTTTAGCTTCACAGTTCTGATCAGCAGACACTCCTTCCTCCGTTGCTGGCGGGCTGTGATGCCTAGCAATTTGTTCCACTACTGCCTGACTTCTGAGTTCGATGTCTGAATCGGGTGACATGGAATCTCCGATGAGGAAAGTCACCTTTGTCTGAGCTTCGGCAGCACTGCAAGGAAACGCATCGCAGAAGAGCTTATCTGGCGGCTTCTTTTCCACAGCAATACCAGGTGACCTTGTTACACTGACTGCCTGGTTGCCCGACTCCAGTGATTCTTCATTCCTCCACCCGTCTGCTGTTGGCTCCAGACCAGATTCCGTCACTACACGTTTTTCTGGTGAAGTGGACCCTGTGCACACCACAGCCTCTAGTTTTGTGTCCAGGCAGGGTCTCGGTTGCTTAGCATCAACAGCATCCTCCTGGCAATCGTCAGGAACAATAGTTCTGTTCTCATCTGAAGAAGTTTCCAGCTCTACCTTAGGAGTGTTTTGAGCATCTTCTCTCTCTTGCTGTGAAACACCTTCTATGTTCTGTGCAAGGGAAATGGGACATTTGCAATATTTACAGCTACAGTTGGAAGTTCTCACTTCTTCAGACTCCATCGGTAGCAAGTTGCCCCTGTTCTTGTGCATCGTGACAAGCACATACTCGGATTCTTCTACTTCTCCTTTCTCCAGCGTGGTAGTTATAACAGTTCCAGGCATGACAATGGCTTCATCTTCCCCATTTTCTAGAAGATGCGTCTCTTGAAGTTCAGAGCATCTGATGAAGTAAGTAAGGAAATAAAGCAATCTCTGTACCAGGTCATGCCTTTTGCCAACCACAACTGTTTTTGCTAATCTCACAGGTGATCCAATAGCCCCATACAGGTCACCTAGAATAGAAAATAAAACAGACAATTATTTTGCATCTTTAAAATAAATTATTCTTCTAACATACAATTGTTGTGGCCAGTTTTCAAAGGCCAGGTCTACAACAGAAAAATACTAAAGCAGAAGAGTGAGGACAGCTATGCTAGTATTTTAGTTTCAATACAGAGAATCCCAAAGATGCTGTTGGTATCGTATGTAAGGTGACACGCTGGTCAGGGAGACATCTGATATCACATATTAGGGAGTATTTGCACCACCTAACTTCAGTGCCTAGCTTTGGAGGCTCGTCTCCTGGGTTCCTTATATAGCCATGGGAGAGAGGAGGCATCTACTCTGAATTACCCTGGATAGTCTGGAAAGTGGGCTGAACTTTTACCCACCAAGAGAAAGCTGTAAGGAGAAACAAACCTATGCCAAGAACAAGGGCAAAAAGGGACAGTGGCATGCATAGCTGAAGCCAACCTTCTTCTCTTCCCTCCCCTTGAGCTCTACTATGGGTTGGATGGGTTGTTTTGACAGTATTCCAGATTCACCTGAGGAAGTGCGTGTGCATGTGTTGTTCTGGAGGTATTAGGGCACTGCATGAATGCAGGGATGGGGGGACAAGGGATTCAAGAGGCCTCGAAGGCCAACCTAACCCCAGTGGATCCCTTGAGCCCCATGAGCTCTGAAATCAAGTCATCTTGCCAAGACCCTTGCCATCCCTGCCTATACCAGAATAGGGCAACCTTGCAAAACTTTCTTTACCCTTCCCTAACCAAATTCCATGAGAGTTTGTGTGCAGAACAGGACAATCTGACCAGAGAGTAGGAACCTTGTCTCCTCTTCTCTACTCAGCAACTGGAAGACAGTACAGCTAACTACTCAATTGACGAGGCTTTGAGACCTTACCCAGGGGCTTGCCTAGTCATGATGTCCTGTACTGTGTCACTCCTTTGCCCGTTGTATTGAGAGTATGTTCATTTCTTATCAAAAGACGGATTTCCTTGATTTGCTCTTTCCAAAACCAGGCTTATTGATAGCAACATCCCAAAAAATAACAGAGGAGGACTGGAATCCTCCATCATCACCAGGGCAGGTCACCTTAAGAGACCTGCTACAGATGACTAAAAAGGGCTTTACTTTTCAACTGCCATTTTATAATGCCGTAAGAAATTACAGCACATATTAAAAAAATACAGTGACCAACTCTAAGCTTGAAATACACATTTTTGTCTCATTTTGAATAAAAAAAATAAAATTAATTTGGGGGGAAGTAACAAGCATCCATAAAAACCACCGCGCGCATACCCATTGATGTAAAGCTGTTGGATGGTTTAGAGATGTTTGCCACATACCGAGCTGTGCCCACAGTGGGTTGTATGGATGAGTTTTGGCCAGCATGTCCACGCTCTGGGAAGAATGTTTTTCCAGGAAGATTCTTATAGGCGGCTGCCCATTCGGCATGACAGTAGGGACCCAGGCCAAGTGGTTAGTCAGGACTGCTGTCAGCAAAGCCGGTAAAAACCTGAAAGCAAAATAGTCAACATCATTTTTTTCCAGATAAACACTCAGGATGTTAAAACCGATAGCAGTTCTACAGTCTATACGGATCAAGGATTGCAGAAACAACCACAAAATCAGGAGGGGTCTTGGTTCTTTGGGGAGAGAACAGAGGGCTGTACCCTGCCTCTCAACCCTGCAATGGTCTTTTTTAGTACACACATATAAAGTAAAATGAAATATTTTAAACTTGTGGCATCTCAGTTCCTCTGTTTGGCAATAATTATGAGACTTCCTATTTTGCAAGCTTTATGTTGTAAAACATCTCAAAACCAACTTACTTTGTTCGCTGTAAGAAAACAGTGGCACTGTGTGGCCTCTGTACTCCAAGAAGGAGACCCCAAACCCTTTAGATCTGTGCCTTTTGATGAGAAGGTTCTTGCTACCAAACCTGTAAAATAGCTAGGTGCTGTGTTCTTTCATATAACTGTTAAGCAATTTAAGCTCATACAGTTGCTCCTTTTCAAAAATACACACCTCGCCTCCCGAGTTCTGTAGCTCAGCCAGAAAGGCTGTGTCCTCACACTGGCAAAACAGTTTTCACTAGCTAAGAAAACAAGGCAAAAAGCCTTTCTGAACAATGTTAACTATCTGATTTATTGTAACGATAGAGCATGGTTTCTGCTCCGTGGACGGAAGGCTTTCCTTCCCAGTCCCCCTTCCTGGCAGGAGCATGCAGAAGCACAGCCCAAGAGCCGCCCGCACGCCGACAGATGGTGCTGGCGGCTGCCGCAGAGGCTCAGGTGCCTGGGGAGGAAAAGAGTCAAACGCCACCGAGCCTCAAAATAATGCTATTTGAATAGTTTACAAGCATCAGGAACCCTACAGTTTAAATTTGGCCCCATTTCCTCACTAGAGACAGCTAAAGGAGGAAAGGAGATTTAAAACTGGACTGAAAAGGATATGGGGCTTGATTTTCCTCTTGCTTCCATCAGTGTAAATCTTACTATATTTAAAATAAAACAAGTAAACAAACCCAAATTAATGACCATTTAAATGTAACCAGGATGTATAGGGCTCAGAATGGCAGTGACCAAAGGGGCTAATCCCAGGAAAGCTTCCACTGCAACGGGAACTGGTTTTAAGAAAATACATTTGAACCCCTCCCAACTCCCTTCAGTTTCTCCCACTGCACTGAGGCAGGAGAAGGTGGACCATGCCGACCACTAATTGTCACCTTCCCATCTCAGGGAGAGAAAAGATGACGAAGTTAGTGGCACAGCTGGAAGACGGTGAGCAGCAGCCCCTTCCCCACCCTGCAGAGAGCAATTTCCCCGGAGCTAACAGCTGGTCTTTCAGTGCCATTCCCACTCAAACTTCACATGTTTGTGCTCGTTTTAGGACTTCAATGCAGCCAAACGCTTTAAGAACTTCCCCTATCCATGCCCTGGGGAAAGAGGATGAAGTGTTGACAAAAGAGTAAATTTATCAGATTCTCCCGAGTTTATCAAGAACATTCTCTTTCTCAATTTTTAACAAGCGCTCATGGCTTTGTCCTGAGGGCAGAAAGGTGAGTACTAATGAAGCACACAATTTCTTTAGTGGCATTTTACAGAAGTCAAGTTTAAGAGCAATTTGCGGTCAGACAGTATTACAGACGTGGCTCTTACTGAATGTCTAACCTTGCTCATCATATGATAACTGATTTTGAAAGGTAGATTAATGCATTTCATAAGGTATGTTCACCCCCTTCCAGACATACACACCCATCACGCGCTTCCTATGGACATGTTTCAAATGTTTAGCCTCTACCAAGATTTAGAGGATTGTGGGGAAGCAGGCATTTAATAAGACACTTCATTTCTTTTTTGTTTTAAGAAGAAGGTATTTATGTATGGTCTTTTGATTATTTGATTACCCGGATTTTAAAAACAGATTCAAAAATTGCTTTGAAATATAATGGCATGAGCACACATGTAATTTAAAAACTAAAATCCACCATACTGGTTTTTAGAAGCATTCTCCATCAAGAAAGTGAATTCCTTCATGAAGCGATGGCAAAGCTGGTTCTTTTCTGGTGTTCCCGACATCATAGTAAGCCAGACAGGCTCCCCAATCCGTGGCATCGTGTAGAGATTGCAAATAGTTGTTCTAGAAAAAAAAAATAATCCAGAAGACTAAACAAAATAACCAAAGGCAGAGATCCCTATTCAAAGAGTTTACTGTAACATTTAGTTCCAGCTGTCATTTCTATCAGAAACAAAATTTCTCTCATCAACTATTATCCAAACCATCTTGTTCACTAAATAGTGTGAATTCACCCTTCCACCTCGGAGAGTTCAGGTTCTCCATGCATGTACCTGAACTGATCCCAAGCACAGCAACATTTCACTGTCAAAAGTCAAGAGCTGCTCTGTTCCGAATGCAGAAGAAATGAATGATTTTTTGTTGTTACCTCTCTGCTTTCTCTCCATTTCATTCAAAACATGTAAATCCTCCATAGTTCTGCTTGATTTATGACTAGGGCAAGTTTATGTGTATCTGACTTATAAAAATACCTTAACTTCCTCCTTGCTTTAAAAAACTGCTGCGTCTCCAGGCCAAACCCACCAAAGTGTGGATTTGTAGAGCAGGGGACTAGGCTACTTCTTTAGCTTTAAATACAGTGTATGAGAGTCAAAGTTACGCCATGGTTTCAAGGATTACGCACCTACCCTCATCTTTTTTGACTTTACAGAGGACAGTAAACGTACGATGAAAACTTTGGCTCTGCAGTAAAACACCAAATCAAAACCCCTCAGGATTACTGTTAAACTTCTCTAAAATACAAACCAAATTATAGTTTTGTTTTAAGTACAATGCCTACATTATGACACTATGGGAACACATATTTTCACCACCGTAAAAATGTAGCCTGACAAAAACCCAAAACAACAAAGGAAATGACTGATCAATTCAGGTCTCTTCCCACCTAATGTGCTACTTTTTCTAGAAGAGCTATTTTTGGTTTACAAGACAAAGATTTACGTTATCCCACTATCCCTAGTACCACACCTGATTTACAAAGATCTTCTCTGGATATCTCCTCTGGTCTAAAAATTTAGAGACACTTGCAGGAGTAAAGCCACGGCTGTGCACGTCAGGCAGGCAAACACACTCGAGCAGCGGCTGCCAAATCTTCCGTGGTTTAGTGTTTAAAGTGAAACTCCCTAGGAAGTGAGAGCAGCAGAGCAGCACACCACGGCAAGTGGTACGAGGGGCACTTGGGGGAGAAAGGAATCATTCCCTGGTTATTTGGCAGAGAAGAAAGCAGCTGTAACGTGACAAGACCAGAGCAGCTCCCCAAAGGGCGGCAAAGGCGACCGTGCACCGTGCCGAAGTCACCAGGATTGCTCAAGAAGAAAGGGGGTGAGGAGGGCAGTGGCATTTTCTGCCTTATTTTTTGTACCAGTTTTCATTAAATACAAAATCCACCCTGTGTGTTAACAATAGTCAAAATCAACCCTGTCTTCCTCAAAGGTTAGATTTTCAGCCACTCCACTGCCACAGGCATGATGGGAAAGCCAGAAAACGGTCAATGGGCTGGAAAGGGGGAAAGTCAAGTTACCAGACCCACGGGCACCCAGAGGGCTCGCTGTTCGCTGGCTCAGTTTAGAGCAGCCTCGGAGCTGCTCTACGTTAACCCTCTGCTGCTGGTCCTCTCTTGGGCAGACAGCACAGTCTGATTACACACATGGGCACAACAGTCCTGCCAGGTTAGACGCAAGTGGGGCACACAGCCAGGGGACACCGGCACCGCCGCACCGTGGGGGGAACTGGAGGGTCTCCGGCAGCGCAGCGCACTTGGGGCACCCGGAATTCATGCCTCGGCAGTAGCGAGTTGGGACTAGAGGTGGGATTATTAAGGGAAAGCTTTCTGTTCACAGCCCATTAACCGGAGTGGATGTTAAAGAGGCCCAAAGAAAGGGAGAAACCCCAAGTCCAGCGACTTCAAAGCTGGATGAGTTTCAAAGCTCAAAACAAGTATCGAAATTTACACCCCCCAGACACAGCTGACCTTAGAAACTGAAGATAAACCGAACAACTTAACGTAAAATACAGCCTATTTCTCCTTCATATGCAAACTAACCCCAGCCAAACCTCTTGCAGCTCGGCTGTTTTGAAAAAAGAAACTACTTCTATACTAAACCAAACATATTAAAATATTTGTTTTCGTTGAAAAGATAGACCGAGTCTTGTGATTCGTTATTTACTATTCTGGTAACCCTGGCTGCATCTGCAACTGATAGTGTTTCCTCAGAGAGCGATCAGATTGCCCTGGCCGGCGGCCAGCAGGCATGTGACTGCGGCGCAGGGAACCCTCCATGCCAGCGCAGGCAGCAATGGCACAGAAACCAAGGGCAAGGATTAACTGCTTTCCAGCTCTGCAAACACCGAGGGAAACACGCTCCTTCCAAAAAAAAAAAACCAAAAACCCCAAAATAATAATATAAAAGAAAACAAAAAACAAACCAACCCAAAACACTACAGGGAAGCTAACCGGATTTAAAAAATAACAACCGTTAAAAATCAAATTGACCCCCCTCGGCCATCTGCGGCAAGCAGCCCCCTCCCCTCCGCTCGCCATCCCCCACGCACACCAGCATCGCACAGCGGCATGCGAGGGAAAGTTCAGTTCATGAGAGACGCTGTTCTTTTGAAGGTTCCAGTTCATGTAAAATGTTTTATATTTGGAAATGCTTCTGGGAGGCTGAACTCCAGCCTGGAGCTTACAGGCACTTCGGCACTGGCGATGGGTGCAGCAGGAGCAGGGGCTGCGGGAGCTCCGCAGGAAACACCGGGGCGTCTAACAGCGGCTTGAAAGCCAACAGAGCACAGCCTGGCCAAACGAAAATGAAAACCTGAGCAAAACCCCTCCTGTAAACCCTCTGGGGTTTGCCTGCTCCGCGGGCGCAGATGGCAGCGAGCGGCACGGTGTGGCATGGCCACGGGTCAGGCGTTGTGCTGCTCCCTGCTTCCTGCTTCACCCTCACCCAAACACCCGCAGACCTCCACGGCCTTTGTCCCGGGCTGTAGTACCGGTCCCAGATGTCGTTCCCTGGTGCTGCACAAACTAAACATTGACAGACGGCTCCTGGTGGATGAGAGCATCCTTCTGCAGTGCCCATCCTCCCTAAGGGAAACACTCGCGACCCTCGGCACCATGCTACAAGAGCTGCTCTGCCATTTCAGAGTTGCCATATGACAGCAAAGCTTACCATCTCTTTAGGGATTGTTTCAAAAAAGAAAAAACATCAGCGGCTTGTAAAACAAACTTAACATGCATTTGCTCCCTATCCTCATTCCCTCCTTCTATCGGTAATTCTTCCGTAGAAAGGCACAAGAAAATGAAGGCGGTAATCGCTGCAATGAGTGCGGGAGCAGGGCTGCCCCACGCAGGGAGTCCATGCAAGTCCTGTGCCCGTGCTGGCACAGGGACCAGCCTGCACCGCTCAGTTCACAGCAGCATAAGCTGCTTAAAAGTTACTGGCATAAAATAGGATCAAATTTGGCTGCCAGAAAGCAGAGAGAGAGGTGTTTCCCTCGGCCTTGCGTTCGGTGTTTCCTTGCCAGTCTGCGTATGTGCCACACAGGTATTAGTCAGATGCATAATCCGTATTACCGATGTGCTGCATTGGCCTCAGGGATCGGGGGAGTCGAAATGTTTATGCAAGTACAGTAGCCTATTTCATAAGTCATGTGTCTGCACAGCTGACATCTGAAGAGAGTTTTAAGCCTCTAAGTCAAGTGTTAATAGCTAAATCCATCAGTGCTTTATAAAATTAACAATTGCTGTAAAGTGAATAATGATGCAAGGGCAGGCCTGGAGCTGGGCACCAAAGCGATGGCAAATTTATCAATAGCATCAATTTGCAGAAGCAGCCTAGGCCTTTCAGAGCAGGCAGCTTTGTTTTTCCAACGATGAGACAACAGGAGCAAAGGAAGGGGTCCGTTTTGCTGTCTTATTTTCCCCCCCTCAACCCCCAGTACCAGCAGGTAAATGCCTGGCTGACCCTGCAGGCAGCTCCTTTACCGTAACCCTCCTTGCCGGCTAGCAGGCTGCCCTACAACCACCGCACCTTCCCTGCAGAGGGGCACTTTTGGGTGGCAGGAGGCTACGGTAACAACCGTCACACTCCTTCCTCCCTTCTCTGATCAGCACGGCCATGTGTAGCTGGTCCCCCATGCCCCAATGATTTAAGGTTATTCTAATCACCAGAGGAGTGCACACCAGCTACACTTGAGAACCTCTGAAATTCTGGGTTTTTTTAAAAAAAATTGTCCTTAAAAAAAAAGACGACAGACTGCAATGAGTTAAACCAGCAGAGGATTACGTTTTAGAAACACAAACCCACTGAAGTCAGCACCCTTCTTCCCTCCAGCATAATTTGCTAAGAGGGCAGGAATCAACACAAGTCTCAGGTTCACCAAAGGACTCGGGCTCCTGACTTCCCCGTGACTTCAGTGGGAAGGCAGACGCCTAAAGAGATAATAGTGGCCTAAATGGGTTTGCTGAACCTGTGCCAAAGCATCTTTGCATTCAGCCTTCAGTATTTAAATACGCCTTTTTTTTTTTTACTAGACACATATTGCATTGCTTTGAAAAGCAAGTGGCTCTTGCACGTTACAGAAATGTTTTTCTCGATGGCACCACGCACTGCCAGCCCGAGATACCATGGAGGCACGAGGACCTTGCCCACCTGCAGGACCGGCCCGGGCTGGGGGCACGGGCTGGTGCGTGGCACTGAATGCACTCACTTAAAAAAAAAACAAAACAAAAAACCCCCCAAAAAACAGAACTGCCAAAGTCTGCTGCCCCAGGAAATTCATTTATATGAAATTAAACTGGATTTAATTTACCTCGTTACACTATTAAAGAGCAATATTTATATCACCATGGAAACCTCTGCATAAAACTGGTAGTTAGACACATGCTTCCAGTGCTGGTTGCGCAATGGCCGTGTCATGTGAATGATCGCGTCTTACAGTGGCTCAGGAGAGGAGAGTGCCAATCCTCCGATGTCCGGTGGGACGTTATTTTCCTCCTCAGCCCGACAAGAGCAGCCTTCCTCGCCCCGTCCCAGCTCAGCACTGCCGTGCTTCCCTCCACAGAGGAAAAAGCTAGCAAGGGGGATTTGGCGTGTGTTTTCAGGGTTATTTTTCCTACGTTTGACTCGGCGTACGTGCCCCTCCCCACCACTCTGGAACTGTTTAACTTGGAAGGACAAAGGAGAACAGGCAAAGTCCGCTGATCTTGAGGGGGGATGTTTTGGGGGAAATTTTGGGAAAACAGCTGGGGAGGTGGTGTTATCAGGGGGCAGGAATGCAGAGAAACGGCTCTGGGTGAGAGCAGGGAGGAGAGGCAGAGCAGAGCTGGGGGGAGCGGAGGAACCACCGTGGCTGCTCAGAGTTGCCGAACTCGTCTCGGGCCCCTGGGCAAGATCGGCGGCTCCCAGCAGTCACGAGCTCCCTCTGCTCCTTCTCTTGGCACTGCTTATCCCATCCACCTCTCACCGCAGGCCCACGTGCTTGCTCTTCCCTGCCTCCTGCCCCTACCAAACATACCCTCTGCCCTCCCTCGAAACTGCTCAGAGGTGAGGTTCTAAAAAATTAAAAAAATTTAAAAAATATACTGTGCCTTCATCCTGCAACACCACCTAATCCATGGCATTCAGGTAGTAAGTGGAACTGTAGAAAAATGAGTGAGCTCTCATGATCCTTCACTGTTCAGTAAAATACATCCTGATGTCAGGATTTTCTTTTTACAACATCAGAGCACTGTCTTCTACAACGTCTTTAAAAAGTAGCTCTACACTGGTTGTAAAAGGAAGCACCCTGCCACTCCCATCTGAGAGGAGATGAATCACTTGAAACAGATGGATTTCATCTTAATTCCCTCCCCATGACTTAAGCTATGGAAAGAAAATACAGTTAAATGCCAGGGATGTGCTTATCTGCCTTACTTTGTATATTAACTGTTGAATAGAGACGCTCTGCAGGTACTGATAGCAAGAGATTACACTACTGCATTTTACTGTGTGAAAAAGATAGTCCTCTTTCTTAGTAGCTGGTTATCTGAAACGCCTTTAGAGCAGAATTTAGAGAAGGGTAGAGGTCTTGCTTTGCTCACATGTCAGGAAAATACACCCTAGAGGAGGATTTCCCTAACATGGCTTTGCAATTCTTTTCCCCTTCTCAACTGGTCATAAAAGACAATTTTAGAGGTTGCTGGGAGCTTCATTACCACCTAAAGCACAGAAAACCTTGATCATTTATGTCCTGTTCCCACCAAGCCCTGACGGATACACACACTTGGCAAAATCTAGAAACACAGATTATAATGGCATGCTATCACCAATACCTTTATTGTACTTACTTTTGCAGAAAACTTTAAACATTATAAGTTACTTATCCTACGCTAAGGTGAAGATTCTTCTAAAACAGACTTGTGTGCTTTTGAAGAAACAGACACAAAAGGTAAGAGACAAACTGCTCACCTGAATTCATTAAGGGCATCAACAATTCTGTTATATGCCAAACTCCGCTGACTGGCATCAGCTGATCTACGACTCATTTTCATAGCCTTGAAAACAATCATTAAACAGATAAGTAACACAGAGCTACAGAAGCACAGAAAATGGAAAACAAAGTCATGTGTTTGACTTTATCTTTCATGCAACCAGTCATGCAAATAATTTTTTTTAAGTGATAAAATGATGGTACAAGTGCCAACTTTCATATCTGAGGAAAGATAGGTGAGGCACATGCATTGCAGCCTCTGCTTCTTCTGTGCTTTTCATCATTCAAGGCATAAGAGGGGTCAAAGTTTTCATTGCAGTGGCAAAGTAACCACTAAGTATTTCCTAGAAAAGAGATTTGAAGCAAATCTAACCGCGCATTTGAAACTTCAATCTTTGAAAATTTCCTACACATCAGATTCAAGGGGGAAAATAAAGGGAAAGAAAAAAAGCTCCATATTTGTTTACAGCCTGGAATAGCCTAGAGAAAGGTTCTTACCCTGCAATCCACTAGACTCAGACACAGCTGAAACCAGGAGGCAGAGGTGGCCTTAAAAGCACCTTTCCCCCTTGGCTGATCCAGGGCTTGCTGGGAGCTTACACTGCCTAGTGACTGTTGTAGCTTTCAGCAATCCCTGTAGCGTAATGCAGCACGCTCTGTCCTCACCCCGTGTTGTGCTTTAGCTAGCAATAAGAAACATCATCAAAGATGTTGTGGAGCAAAGCGCTTCTCTGGTGCGATTCCAATACCCAACAGCAAGTTGATCCCACTTTTGTAAACTAGTAACAAGAGTTAGGAATTAAACCTGACAGGGCTGGGGGGAACATACAGCAATACAAGCACAAGAATCAAAAGGGACTGTGTTTACCTGTTCTATTGCACTCTTCAGTTTGTTCATGTGACTCTCAAAAAGAGGAAAGTGCGAGAAGAAGAACTCATTAAATTTGTTGTTCTCATCTTCATCTCTTGAGAGAGAAAAAATAACTCCAATTGCTATCTTTTTCTTCCTAACAATTCCTGGGCTGGGACCAGAGCTGTCATCTGACAAGTTAAAGCTTTCATCCATGGACCTTGAAGCATGGAAAAAATAGAAAGTTAATGTAATCCACTGCCTAAGTTGTACGTTGGTTTCCTGTGTAATTCAATTCTTGAATATCTAACTCCAATAAACAACTTTCGTTGGCATGTGTTGTCAAATCATCACCTTTGATAACATCCACTTTGTAATTTTTTACAAGCAACCATTAATTGATCCTGCAGTCGCAAAAGCTGGAACCAGATTCAAAGCGTTTGTGGGATTAGAATATGGTATTCTAGTTCTCTCCCATCTCTGCCAAGAATTTGTGTTTTGAGTAGGATTTTAGGGCTTCTTATCCTCAAAAGTACAGCCTACAGGTTTACATTTTGCTGAAGGCTTCCTAGTTAGTGCAAAACAATGAATGCCACGAAGAAAACAGATACTAAAAAAGATCAGGCGTTGAAGTGCAGCCTGACTTACACCTCTGTAAATACCCCACAGAAAGCAACAGCAAGAGCAGATGTATATATGCAAGAGCGGAATCAAGCTGACAACAGTGGGCAGCAACCAGCATTTTCATTCCCTGCTCACCATCGAGGGAAGACCCCATTCTCCAAGCTGGTAGTCTGACTGCGACGCCAACGCCGCTGGTAACTGCTAGCACAGCTTTTGTTAAACGAAGAGCCCGGAGATGGAAACGGAGTGATGAGCAGACTGCTAAGAGATGCTGCAATAATAAGAGGAATAAATAAAAATCTCTCCAGAAAAAAAAGCATTTGGAAAATTATACCAGCAACTAAACAAAGCCCCTCAAGATAAACTGATGTTGGTTCTCAAGTGCCTTCTCTTTTGTTTAGCTATGTTTCTTATCTAAAAATAAACTAAAAAGTTTATAGTAACATTAACAAGATATACCAGCACTACAAGGGTGGGACAGTCCTGCAGCTTTACATAATAGGAAACATACAGGCTGCACCATGCTCATCAACCCTGAGTATCGGGAAATAAATTCCTTGTGGAAAGGAGTAATGTTAATCACATCCTTTAACAGCCTTTCCAATCCTAACCTTACGTGCCCAATATCCTGAACTTGGGGGGAGGACAGGGGTGTTGTGGAGGCGAATTCATGTTTTAACATTACCGTCCTCCTCAATTTGGAAAGGAGATGACAACAAGTACCGTTTAGAAATGCTGCGAACTCATTTCAATATTTAATTTGGCTTGCTTATTTGCAGCACGCTTTAATAAACTGTACTGCTGTTCAGATTACCCCTTTGAGGTTCCTAACGCAATACCCTTGATGCCTACAACATTTGTACGTATACGTATAGGTATGCATTAATGCTCATATATAACATATAGGTATGCATTAACGCTCATATATAACAAAACAGAACAATCACATTTCAGCACAGGAAAAACTATCTGATGATGTCTAGACATCTCAGTGACGAATATTACTGAATATTTTTGGAGTCTACAGGGTTAACACATGGAACCGACATTACCAGATCTTGCTATACCGCTGTCTCTGTCCTCATTCTGCTCCCTCCCAGGCATATCCATAGGGTTGCTATGAACTGTAAAACAAGGAATACCAATTAGCAGGGGAATATACAGTTCCTTTCTTGTTTGCAGATCTCCATGTAATTAATGAAACAAAAACATGCTCATTAATTCAGATCAACAGCACTGCACAAGGCCGTCACCAAGAAAAGGCTGCTTAGCTGAACAAGCCAAAGCACTTATCTGAAAAGCATGTATGTATTTTTCTGAAGTCCATACACCTATTTTAGTACAAACTGAAACTAGCACACTTTGTTTCTTTACATGTATATTTTTCAATGAAATTTTAATGTACCAAAAGGATGTTGGTCACATGGGTAGTACTCAGTGCACAGATAAAAACCCCACCAAAACCCAATATAAACACGATTTCTTACATATACCAGCTTTCTCAGGTATTATGTATGTAATTTTAAAAGGATTTTACAATGCTGCCTTGGAGAAAAGAAATACTTTTAAATTGTGAGCAGTGTGTTGGTTGTTCAACTAAGCCATAAGCTGTCCAGATTCACAGTTGGCATATACACAAGATCAAAAGTGTCTCAGGCTCAACAGTCTTTAAATGTGATATATTTTACAAATATGTGTGTGAAATAAAAGCTACTCAGCCATGGAAATAAGACCCAGCCACTAAAAGCAAGAAACATACATTTTAAATGAACCTAGGTTAGCTTTAGTTTTTACAGTTTAGTTGAAACAAGTCCAGATCAAAATAGCTCGACGCTATTGTGAAGTATTATTTCCAGAAATATTAAATATATAAGTTTTCAAAACAAAACTACACAACCAACCAACCCCAAAGAGGACTATCAAAATGTCTGCTGTCCTCTGGGGATTTAAAGCATGTACCCAAAAAGGTAAAAGCGCAGACATCACTGTCCATTTTGTATTTAAAAAAAATATATCTTATTTCCAGGGCTAAACTACAAATCCACAGTTTTGTCACACCAGCTAGACTAGCCACACAGCACAGCACACAGCACACTGCAAACCTGCAAAGAAAGAGGCGCTCCGGATCAGGCGGAGCGGACCTTGCTCTGAGAATGCCCGCCTAGGGCTGCAAAGCTGTGAAAGACCTACATGGCAAAACGTAAAATACACATGAAAGAATGAGGTTAGTAAAGCAGAACAGTCTGTAGGGAGGGGGCCAGGGCAGGGAGAAGATATAAGCCAACATAAATGCAGACTAACGTATGCAGGAGAACAGCTCTTAACGCTTAACAAGAACGTTGATTCAAGGATACGGCTTACAGTCGAACTATATAGTATTTATAGAATGAAAATAATAGACCCAGCTTTACACTGTCTCCCATACAAGGAAGGGGTTTCTCNGCAGTTTTTTTTTTTTTTTTTTTTAGTTGAGAAATGATTAATTTATGCAGGCTCAAAGCCTAACTTGATCACAAACAGGAGATTCATCATGGAGTACAATGTTTGTTTTAACATCCACACTGGTGGGGTGGCCGAGGAACACTGTCACTGAAGACGATGGGGAGAAAGGGTTCTGGGACAGGCAGAAATTCATCTTAGTAGAACCAACAGAAAGTTATAGGCTAAAGCAGCTGTTCTGAGAACAGTCAGTACATCAGTTTAGTGAAATGATCATATAGAACATAAATGTTAGCAGTCTTAGTAGTCCATTTTAAAAGTAATACTGGATTGTAGATATACCAGGGAAAGAGTATATTTACTGTACACAGAGCCTGGAAAAACGCATGGGTATTTCTAATGAGTTAATTGCCAGTCCCTNATGCATGGGTATTTTTAATGAGTTAATTGCCAGTCCCTCTCCTAAATTTAAAGCTACTGCTCACTCAAAGTTTTCTGATTACGCAAAACACAAAGGCTGCACCTCATCAAAGCTCCCTTCCATTCTCTTAGGTCTTCACTCATTAANTCTCCTAAATTTAAAGCTACTGCTCACTCAAAGTTTTCTGATTATGCAAAACACGAAGGCTGCACCTCAACAAAGCTCCCTTCCATTCTCTTAGGTCTTCACCCATTAAAAGAAAGGACGTGACCNGCTCTTTTTTTTTTTTTTTTTTTTAAATCAGCATATCTAAAAAAAGCAGCTTGTAAATAGTTCCCAACCAAAACACATAGACCCTTCTCCTATCACAGCCTGGCGAGAGCCAGTGAGTCAGGAGCAGTCTGTGCTATTGAACACAGTTGTGAGAAACGCTGCAGTTACAGATTAACTTCTTTACCTACTTTACCCATGGTTCCCCCTGCGCTGAAACGGGAACTGTAAACAAACACTGTCAAACCGACTGAAAACTTGTGCAGCTCAATAACAAAGAAAGTTTCAGCATCCTCTTCTAAGCAGGCAATCTTCTCACTTCTTGTTGCACGCCTTTGCACCAAGGTGCCTACACCTCCTGGCCAGCTCTCAGGGCAGTCATCCTTTCTGCTCGGTGGCAAGAGCCTCCCTCACTACAGAGCCGGACACAGATGAACGTGTGGCACTGGCTACACCTAAATCATATGGAGTCCACACCTAATAGCTGCATTATCTGAATTTGAACTTGCAGTTTAGATCACATTGGTGATACAACAAACTTTTTCCAAGCGCAAACCACAGCAAAACCCTAAAAGTAGATGAAGTGAGTTCCTCTCTGTTAGATTGGGCACCTCATTCACTCATACACTGCAAAAAATCACAATTGAAGTCTGAAACGAATACTGAATATTAAGAAAAATGCATCTTTTTAACTTCCCTGACTTATTAAATTCAGGAAGCATTTAATAGATGATAGTTCTTATGGCTTTAATTGGCTTCCTTATAAATGGACTATTGGGAATGATTTTAATGAGGTATACAGCTTTTGAGCCTGAAAAGCATTTAAGCCCATGCTGAGGTGTAGTCTTACCAAAGTCAGGGTGAAGGACAGAAGTAAACACACCCAACAAGAATTAGGACCATGTCAAGACCAGAAACCCAGTTAGAGTAACCAAGTCATCAAATTCACTCCTTACTTCCCACCCTAAAAAGTGTATTTTACATACAGCAATGTTCTGGAAAGCAAATGTAAAAAGAAGCCCCTTATTCCACCTACTACAACAGACATTTGCCTGGAAAGTCAATGATCTATACCAAGGGAAAGGGAGGATGTGCTGAAGAACTCATCAGGCTGCTACACTGGACAACCAAGCACTGAAGTACAGTATCTTTACTATCAGCTCTGCTGTCCCCAAGGGGAAAAGGCAAGACCTTCCCCTCATTCTGTTATTTAACGTTCAGGAAGCCGTCATCCACAGCACTTCCACAAAGGCTGAGAACCAAAGATGCCAGATGCTTTTTCAAGACTGTGTAGCTTCCACCATCAGAGAGAGAGAGAAAGAGGAGAGAACAAAAAGATATTCTCTCTAATCTGATCAAAAAGTCCAGAACAATTGTGCAAGGTTAACTTAAGACTAGTACGAAACACGTGGCCACACGTGCTCAGGTGGCCAGAGTACAGAACAGAATGAAAATTATTAACAAAAATAAAACTGGGGAACTGAGCCAGGCAGAATCAATCCTGCCTGATCTGAGATATGCTGCTTAGGAAGTTCTACAGACTGTTATTTTCCAACTTTTTCTCTATTTGAACTTAAGCATATCTAAATATTTCTATTATGTATTTTATATACACAAATACAGCTGTATATATTGAACCACTGCGAATTCCTTGAACTGTCCGACTTACTCTCCTCCAAACCCCACCAACATTAGTTTTCTGTTATGCCTTTAGGTTGCTTTTTTTAAAAAAAAAAAATGATTCTACTTAGAAGACTTTCATATTCTAGAATCTGTGATTACTCAGTTAAAGAGACCAGGAAATAAGATCTGTTTGTAATTACCTATATTCCCAAGAAGTCCATTCATAATTGTACTGTGGTCAGGCTTTAATGTATTGCTGTCTTGATTAATGAACTCAAGACTGTCCTGCAACCTGTAACAAACATGAACATACAATAAAAACAGTGATTTGCATTTCAGTAATGTTACTTCATAATAGCCGAAACGGACAGGATAAGAATACAGGCTTCCACTAGAAAAAGCTTTCATAGCCTAAGCCATATTCTCAGGTGGGTCACAGAAAACTAAACATTGAATCCTCTGAAGCCAGGTGTTTTTCTAACACCTTTTTTTTCATCTTGGACTGAATTCCCCAGCTCCAGTGTTCTGTCCTCATTCCTTCTCCTTTGGTGGTTGCAGGTACTTTTGTACCTTACAATATCAAGCTTCACCATATCAGCATTAAAGGAATGGTTCATTCATTCGCTTAAAACAAACTGAGGTGAAGACAACCGTGAGGGAAAGGTGAGGACTCCAGTGACAGGATGTAACAGATCAGGGAACAAGAAGTTATTTTTCTAGAGAATCTGGAGGGTCCAAAAAAAGTCTTCTGTGTTCTTCACACTCATCTGCTTATGTGCAATAGGTACATTTGTAATGGACTCACGTATTCAGACTTCCATAGATGCTGCTTCCAGTGCGAGCTGTGAAGACCTTGCTGAGCATGAGCTGAGGAGGTGAGCTAGAGGACAAAAAGGAAGATGTCAGTGAGAAACACAGTGCCACGACAAGCTTTGCTTCCCATTTCACAACCCTCCAGATTTTATAGACCTAAACACAACATAATAGCCTTTGGTGACATCAAAACAACTTTAAAGCAAACCCAGAAATTCCTTTTACTCTGCACTTGTGGCATTCAATTCATTACGTATTAGCACTAAGGAGTAAGTCTTCTAAAAAGTCAAGTAGTGAAAAAATAATCTTACCGGATCTGGTGAATTTTCAATGTGGAGCCCTTGTAGCTCATGGCCACAGAGCCAAACATCATCTCTCCAAGCATGTTAGCATCTGAGGAGCACCGAGATCCCTGCAAAAAACCCCACCAACATTTGTTTTCAAGCATTTTAGAAGCACACTTCTAGTAAGGCAGCATACAACTAAGGAAGACATTCTTTATTTAAAAGATAAACATGCGAAGTATCTTGCTATAACACTGTTGAACACGCTGAGTTGCACAGTTCAATAAAGATAATGCTAGCATAGAAAGTGATCTTCACATTGGCTGTGAGCTAAACCACTAAAATCATCCAACAAACCTAACTCATCTACAGGGGGTGAGGGGAAGCAGATTCAAATGGCACTGAGTCAGGGGACTAAGAAGTTTTAAGAGTGTGATAACACACTTTGCTGAACCAATGCTTTCTTGACAAGGACTGATTCATAACTTATCCGTAGATGGTATTTTATTGATGCATCTTTCTCTGGTGCTGCTGTGATGGTACCAGCAAAGAGCTGCAGCATCATCGNTCAATGCTTTCTTGACAAGGACTGATTCATAACTTATCCGTAGATGGTATTTTATATTTGATGCATCTTTCTCTGGTGCTCCTGTGATGGTACCAGCAAAGAGCTGCAGCATCATCATGCCAGGCTTAAGTTGTGCAATTCCTGCTTCTCGGTTGGTGAGAGCTTGCTATAAGGCATCCCGGCTAAATACAAAGGAAGAACGTCCCTATGCCGCATCACAGGCTAGATCAAATACTGCAAACAAAAACCTAAAATTAAAAAGTTACTCAGAGCAATCAACTGGAGACGACTGCTCAGCTGACAGTCATCTTATTTGTATACTTTCAATGACTGAGATTACTGTCCCTCTATCCAGAGCTGTTTCATCTCTAGGCTAGCAGAATATTAGTGCCGGTTCTCTATTTCTGCCTTGCCCTGAATAATTTAAAATATCTTGACCACTCACAGAGTTCATAGGTGCGGTACTTTGGTACTGTGCAAGACAGCAATACATTTCCTTTGAGGTGCATGATAACTAATAACTCCTTCCTTGAAGCAATCCTTCCCAAAGGTCCCTAAAACCAGTCACCAAAATAACCTTGTGCTTGGAAAATGCTAAGTGCTGTATCCCCATATCCCTTATCCAAGCTCTGAGCAACCAGGATCCTCACCCGGATTCCGACACAGGCTTGGAATATATCTAAATATTTTCCCCAGCGTCAGACAGTGAGCTCAGAGCGCAACCAAGGACAGGATGTCCACACCACGGATTCCTACCAGCAGTAAGGAGTGATATGAAAATGACCGCTTGACGTTTCTGCTCATGCTAGCCCGCAGAGCAAGGGCAGGAACAAGGAAATGCTAATCAGCCAAAAGGCAACACACTTATAACACTTCTCAATTTTTAGCTCTTCTCAAGCACTCTCAATTAAGATGATGGTACTTTAACAGACATACTATTAACCTCTGAAATCTGCTATCAGTGCAAGAAAGATAGGGGATGACTAAAAGTAGCAACCACAGTTATAAAAATGAGGATACAACTGCAAGGTTTGCTAGTGTTCATATGACAGGGCAAAATCTGATCATTAGCTGTGTCTCAGAGAAATACCTCCCAGGATATCACACTGCCTAGGTGCACTGTAGGCAGTAACTGGAAAAACTAGACTTTAAAATCAGACAGTATGACCCAGCAGCTCCAAGGAAACATAAGCATAGATGCTAATGGCCCTAGGAAATAATAGGTCTGCCAGCATCATGAAATCCTGAAGTAAGAACACTGAAAATTACTACAGCCAAATGTTACGATTGTTATCTTTAAATCTGTTGCAGATCTCCAACTGAAGGACTCATTCTGAATAAATGTCAAGCCCTTGATGGCTGGTTTTGGTTTCAACTTTCTGCTGTTGTGAAAATCTAATTCTAAAGCTGAGGGAAAATACTTTAAGATAAAGTATTGATTTTCTTTGTCAAGCAATCAAATTAAAAAAAAGCAAGTGAAAATCAGCTGCTTTCAAATTTAATTATAGAGGTTTCCTTTTCCTCTGAAAGGCAGAGACAAGCAATGCTGAAGGCAAAGAGCATGATAAGATGCACCCATGGCCGTTTCAGTCTGGCATTTCATCTCCACTTAATAACAATAATTTTACCATGCATAACAGAAGATACATGTATTTAATGCATTTAATATGGAAACACTACTACAGCTCAACTCTTTGGGCCTCTAATGCTGCAAAATTAAGGTCACTCAAGACCAATGCAGAGTGCACTCAACTGAGGAAAGGGGTTAAATATTAAAAACGCAAATAAAAAATAGCCAAGGAGCATCTGGCAAAAAGGGCACAACCTCCGGCACTGACAGCCTGGACACAAACCAATTCCCTAGGTCATATTCACAAGCTCACATAAAAACTGAACATAAAATACCCACAAGTGTTTGTTATTGCACATTAACATATTAGAGGTAGTAAAATTTGCATGATTTGGAAATTATATTTCTGAATATAATATTTACCACATTTAATATTCCACTTACTGTACATATTGTCCTACCAATAACTAAGTCTATATGTAAATTAAAAACGCAGTAGACAAATAAATGTCAAATGTTGCGATCAACAAATCAGAAAGACTTTCAGTCCTCACTACACTAACAAGCAGGTACAGAGGTAACACTGGTGTCATAACGTGCAAATAATTGTGGGCAAGGTTAGAACCATATTCAGCTTCACCTTAATGGATTCTAATCGCATTTGTGAGGGATCTGGATAGGACATAATTAAAATATGGAAGTCTGGAAGAAAACCCTCTATTTCACCTCGCTATGAAAGTTGCTCATATACAGTCAAAGTGTATTTAAACAAGGAAATAGAAAGAACTATTTAAAAAGTGCTATAGCATTGTATTATTTGGACTTCCATTTTACAGGTTTAAAAAAAAACAAACAAAAGAACTTATAAATACTGCAAATACATTAAGTAACTTCTGAGGTTACCAGACACAGCAGTTAGAAGATAGGAAATGCCAGGCTGACTGATGTCTGGACTAACTTACTCTGGCCCTTCTGCATACACGATACAAAATTTTATTGTGCAGTAAAAACTCTTGTATTTATGGCACTCTGCTCACTTGCTGGGGAAGCCTGGAAGGAGTCTGGGGAATGCAGTAGATTGTTTACAACAAATACGCTGTGGAAGACCAACTTAAGCTGAAAGTTTCTCGCACGCTTGCTGAGCCGGTCACATAACCACACATCGCTTCAGTTCAACTCAGTAAGATTTTGACTAAGTGATATGCATGAAGAAATGGGGACTTAAAAGGGAAAACTTTCCACAGCTTTAAAATACACTGTCATGCCAACCACTAACATTAATTTCCTTTAATAACGTTGACCATTGTTTGCACACAGCCTGCCCAGTAGGACAGACAATTTCTGGATAGTGGGGGGCATCATTTTTCTTGGTCACACAATGCACGAAGGAGGTTATTTTGTGCTGGAAGGAAGCTGCTGACAGAAATGTCTCTTCCTTTCATAACCGCAGCTAAATGCCCTTCCAGGAAGGGAGGAATGGAAAACAGATCTTCAGCCACCTTACTAAAGCTGTGGAAAAGAGTGTGATGAGAAAGAGAAAACAAGAATACGCAGCTCTCCAAATATAGCAAGAGCTAACGCGACAGTGGGAAAGTCAGCACTGAAAGGTTCTTCATTTATATCTACGGTAGATTAAGACATCAGTAGTACTGTACTTCAGAATAGGTTGTGGAGATAGCAGCTTCCCTCAAACACACAATTACTTCATTACAAAGAGTGGAAGAGCTTAGTTCTATTTTAGGGTGGCTTAATATAAAACACTTGTGATCCATGGAAGGAGAGATGACAGAAATATATCCGTGTCAGATGACTGTAGCTACTCTCATGGCCAAAATCTCTTATGTAAAATGTAACTCAAGTGCACCGAATCCCTTGTTATAAAGCTGTTACATGGATTGTCCCTACAGATAGCGCATTTCTCTGTTATTTCCCTGCCATTTAGCAATAAAGTAAAATAAACTACCTCATCTCTATCGAGGTAAGGTATCTGTGCCAAGTCTGATCATACCGAAGGAGTGTTATCACCCAGGTCATAAGACAGAACAAATGCCCTGGAGAAATCGCTGCCATTCAAGACACATCCTGAGAGAACCAGCTGGTTGCTTTTAGACTTGTTCAAACCCAAGCTACAGAACCAAACATTACTGAGTCAGAACCAAAGTTTGATTTTGACTGAAAACTGCTCTCCACCACCAGCCTCTAATTTCAAGAATTTTAAAACATTCAGGACCTCACCTGCCGTTAGTATTTGACACGGGTTATGCAAAAAAAAAAAAAAAGTAAGAGTGACTCACCTGGTATTTTGGGCATTGTTCTTTTGGATCAGAGAAAGATGATGATGAATTGATTGAACTATCCAAGGAAGAAGAGCTGTCTCCTCCGGGCTTCAGCTGGCAACATTTCCCAAAAACTCTCACCTGGGCATCGCTGCAGAGTTTCTGAAATACATACAACATATGTGACACACTACGACCCACGACCTGAAATCACAGTTGAGCAGCACTGTACTTACCTGTTTAGGTAAGATATTTAACAGCTGAAAGGCTTATGCTCCAGGAAAACAGTTAACAGAATATTTATTAGTGTCTCTTGCAGCCTGGCTGTATGAAAGTAAGCTGAGCTGTTCTACTTCCAATTAGCCAGGAGTTAACAGGTCACTCCAACTCCATTTTCCTAAGCAGCCATCCGTCTCTGAAGCTTTACAAATGACTTTTTTAGACCCAGGATTAGGAGAAAGGATGGTACCAAAGCGCTCAAGGGAAGGGTGGTAACAATAGGCTGCATCTGTCTCCATCTCGCTCCCCGTGCCCACTGGGGCGGAGGTGACACCGCAGCGTGATGGGCACAGCCCTCCAGAGCAACGACGCTGGCCTGATCACGACAAGGAGCAGTTCATGATGTACAGGAAAACACACTGATTAGGAATCATCAAGCAAGAACACCACAGAATTCAAGAGAGATTCATGTTACAAGGATAGGTGGAGAGAGAAGATACTATTTTTCTAGATCTCTCCCTAGCTGTGTCTAAGTCCCCTAGTCTCCTTAAAGAGTGGCACACGGGTAACGTGTTCCTCTTGTTTTCAGTGCAAGGCAATTGTGAGGCTGAAGATGGACAAAGCTGAAAAACAGTCAGTGTTACAGAGAAACCACAAAAAGTTTCACAAAACAATGGATTAATGGTTCAAGTGGTGATTTCTGATCGAGATTCAGAGAGAAAACACAGCAAAAAAGGGAGTTAAGAGGGCTCAGATGGAGCTGGAACGGACATACAGGATCTCTGTCCACTCTACACATGCAGTATTATCAATCACTGGCACCAGAGATGCTCCACTACTGTTTTCTTCACTATTTATAAACATTTGTGATTTCCCCTGTGAATCTCAGCATCCCAAGCAGAATCGGCATCTGTGGTAATTAATGCTGTTTACACTAGCATTAGGCAACCCTCTTCACCTAAAGATCTCAACGTACTTTTCACACACTCATTACACTTCAAAACACTCACGTAAGGTTGACATTATTTACATTTGCTAGTGGGCAGCGCTAGGAGACAGAAATAGTCTACACTGCTCAAAATTACATGCTAACTCTGCCCTACGACTTTCTTAATTAACATTTCCTACACAATCACCAAACCAGTAGGAGCAGGCTGGAAGCAAACCCTACTGGAAGCAACAAGGTTCAAGGTACAGATGGAAATACAGAAGTGCTGTCACACTTCATCTCTGGACTCGCAGGTTCACATCACAAGCTCCCCCTTCATTCAAAACCGTAAGTGTGTCTTAACCTTTAATAGCTATGAAAACAAGGGAAACGCATAAAGAAAAGTGAGAAATAGCTGAGGCACAGGGTGGTAACTTCATGACTCCGCTCAATCATCAGCCACCACTGGACAAAAAGGTGACTGCCCATACTGCTGTGGAGGGATTTTGATGAGGGACAGGATGGGAATCCCATGTTTCTGTCCTAGGCTGTGCAAGTTACTTCTTTTTTTNTTTTTTTTTTTTTTTTTTTTGGCTAAATCTCACCCACAGTTAGGGACAGGTGACTTTTTTTTTTTGGCCCTAACTGTGGGCAAGATTTAGCAAAACAGCAGAAAATGTCAGGGATTATCGAGCTCCACGCAGCAGTCTGCACTGCTCCTCCCGTTAGTGAGCTGCTGCCACAGAATGCCTTAAGGAAAAATGTGCAGACAAATCAGTAATTCTGTGGCAGAGGGGAAGGAAGCCTTCACTAGCTGCTGAGTCCTGTGCTTTACTGACACGTACAGCCTCCCGTAGTAGTATCCTCTCATTGCAACATCGTGGTGAGTACGTTGAATTCATGCAATATGTAGATTTGCTAATTGCTAGTATCTGCGGCTTGAGCACAGTACACAATGGCTGGAACATGTGAATGATCATCATATGACTTCAGTAGGAACTCGTGAACTAGAATTGCATTTTATCTCTGACACAAACAACAATGTCCTAGGCTAGGCAAGCATCATGTGATAAAACCACATAAAATCCACAGGGTTACAGAAGCTTTTGCAGGCGAACCACATTTCAGCTTGCATTTTCCATCAGATGTTGAAAGTTCCTTCTAAAAAGTTACAATTATAACTAAGCTTCTTCCTCAAGCCTGTAAAGCCAGTAAATGCATTCCTACAGGTGAAAAAAAATTTGTGCCTTAAAAAAATAGGCTAAGTTTGCAAATTACTCACTTTTAAATAATTTCTTCTCACTATGACTGCATTTTTCTGCACAGCAGCTTTCCCCTGATCCATTGGGGAGTCTGGTATATTGAAGTAATAGTTGCCTAATTTAAATAGCAAACCAGGAAAATGGCTGTTTGGTCTTTGCAGTGGAGTTTAATGAACCAAGACTCCTGCAAGGAGTCTGTAAAGGAGGTCAGGATCTTTCAGATCCCACTTTTCAGAACCTTGTGAACAGTAAATCCCTCCTAAAATGCAGATCAGTGATGAATTTTGGTGTTTGCTCTTTTACAAACTTAGCGTGTGCTTAAGAATAGCCGGTTGGACAATGAGATCAAGTACCTGCAATGCCCCTCTGCTCTGCAGTTTCTGACTCCAAATGTCAATGACATTTTAGATGGTACAGATTTCAAGATACTATGCATCAAAGGAGTGGGATTACTTGCATTCCAATATAATATTCCAAAGATATACAAGCCAGGTTTCCAAAAATAAAAAGGTAACATAATTATTTAAGAACTGTACAAGGGAAAGATTCAAAGTTGTGGATTTTCTTTCCAAATAGACAAAGTTGCAACAAATCAGATCACTAGGCAAAGTGCTGCTGGAGTCCTCCGAAATGCTCACTTTTGCTGGAGAGCAGAACATCTGCTGGAAGGATGCCGCGGGCAGCTGCCGCTCCTGACTGCCACGCTGCTCTCCCTGCTGTGGTCACACTCTTTGTTCTTTTCTGCCAGCTCGCTGCAGATACCGCCCAGCTCCAAAGACTTCCTGGCAGTCACAGTTCTTACATTAGAGGTCATCATTTGCTGAAAGTCTTGGAGACCTATCATGTAGTACTGAAGATAACTTAAGAGTAAAATGTCTTTATAGTACAACAGGGTACAAAGTAGTTTTCTTCTACAGTTCTGCTTCTGGAATCTCTTTTCTCCACCTCTATCAGCAAAGACCTTTACCTCTTTGCCACAAGGTCTGTAAATTCCTCAGTAAGTGGAAAGAACGTGCCCAGTGCTGTGCACAGGAAGAGGAATTTCTGCTGGGCAAGTTTTGGTTTGGGGATAATAAGACAGTTGAAAGGAGCCTGGTGTGTTGAACTAAATCCAGACTGTGTTCATGTGTGTTAGGGCTGCGAGTGACAGAAGGAAAGAGAAATGTCATCATACGCTTTACTCTGCTGCCTCTCTAAAACAGCAGGTGCTCAAATACCACTGGGGTGGTAGCGATAGAGAAATCTATACATCCAAGTAAAGCTGCCATTCTTTGAGACCTCTGTACCTCATTTCTAGAGCAGGTTATTCAGCAAAGTTGAAATATTATTCCAAAATAGATAAATTAACTCTTTTGCTTTCTTAATATGTGTTGGTCTGAATGTGTAATTAAATGTATGCATCCACTTAGGACATGACAGTAACTTGAATAGGCATTCATTCCTTCCCTTCAAGTGCTGCTATAAAAATCCAGGTGTCTTTCTTAAAATGCAGACGTCAAGTGCTACATTCTCCCTTTATTTCCAGAGTTGTCAAGTTCCTCTATTACTCGGAAGTCAGTAAAAGAAGTAAAGACAACCCTAGGGCTCCCCCACTCCACTAGTATTCTTCCATTTCTGTTTCGAGAGAATAAGCAGAGCTAAGAAGCTGGAACTCAGTTTCTGTGCGTACAGCTGGCGTCTTTATCTGGCTGCTCAGCCTGGCTCACTGGAAACCTGTCCACTGAGAGCCAGATAGAGACCAGAGTCTCCATTTCACACAACTCACCTAAAAGCAAAAAGCTCACTATCCAATTACTAATCCCTCAAAGCAATTTGCTGTTCAACATTTATCCAGTGCTGAAGTATATTAGAACACGTGGTTAATCCTGGCTTGTTTAAAACAGCATGCCTTTTTTTCTACTTTGGAATAAATATGACATTTGGAGTGAAAGAAATTGCCACAGTAGGAGATCAAATATCACATGACCTTTCAGTTAAATTATCCCAAAGAGAAAGACGACTAGGTTACATGGCAAAAGTGAACTTTTTGCTTCCCAAATCCAAGCCCACTGTTGCACCTCGAGATCTCAAATTCTGCACCCCAAGCCACTCTTTCTCTTTCATTTCTTCAAAAAAAAATCCAACCAAACCCTTCTTCTGAAAATCCTCTTCTGCCTCTGGGTCTTGGGAACAAGTCACTGCCCTCGTCTGATTCCTTGTCTTTCCCCCTTCCCAGACAAACCACCCAAAATGTGGATCCCTGCTCAGCACAGTGCACAGCTTGGCTCTTGCTTTCTTTCCTCCCTCCTCTTCCTCATGGTCCCCTGACACCCCTTCTTCTTCCTCCCTGGACTCCACGCCTTCCTCTAGGCTGATCTTTAGAGGCAGGAAATCTTTTAGCTTCTCACATGTCCATCAGCACCCCTCTTCAGTCAAATCCCTGATCCGTCTTGTCATAATTCACCAGTGGACAACATAAAAAGGAAAACGAGCAGTTAGATGAGATCATGAACCCTGAACTCCTTCAGCCCGCTCCGAGGAAAGCCCTGACGCAAGGTTCCCCTTCCCAGCTTCTTCTTCGCGTTCCTCCCCACTTCTCCCTCGTGGCACCATTTCTGTGGCACCCTTATCCCAGTCAATTGCCAGACCTCGGAGGAAAATTCCTCATACTTCAGCTGGCCTTTGCACACTGACATTTGTGGCGACATAACTCATGTGCCACACAACAGCAGCAGCACAGTAAAATACAACACAGCCTTCGCGTAAGGTTAGCGTGAATGCGGTGTCAAGGTTGAGAAGCCAAGCACAGAGGGGTCAGGAAAGGCAGAGCCAAGGCTGAAAGCTCAGCACCGGCCAGGCCACCTGGCCTCTGCACCTTGTAGAGGAAAAGGAGCTGCTTGTCACGCTTGATTTGAAATTCAAACCAGGCCTGGTATCACAGCTCTTGGAGGAGTATACCTGTGTTTATACACAGCTCCTGGCTTGGCAACTCAGTACAACCCAACGGGGTGGACGTGTGTGGGAGCTCGCGCAGGCACGAGGCACCACGCAGGCAGCGAGTGGGGCTGGTGGTACGCGCGAGCGGAAAGCAGGCGGGGAGGTGTTAGAGGAAAAGGAGCAGACAAGCACAGAGACGAGTCTACGAGTAGAAATCAGTCATAAGTCATAACACTATCACCTGCAAATCAAGAAATACAGTCTCATTAGAAAGGAGACACTTATTACTATGAGGAACAAACTCTGAAGTAACTTTTTAGAGGAGTCAGTGGATCAGACCCACAAGCTTGCCCGTAGAAGCACTTTGATACCCAAAAACCCAAGGGATGTGGATGTCTGGGTGTGGACTGAGGCTGTTCAGTAAAGGCATCAGTAATGTCTACTTCTCGTATCGCACAGTGCCCTGGTATACTCAATATGCAAATGCCTGGTCTGATACATTTGCTCATGACCTATTGTCACCAGACTGCAAAGGGCAGCCGCTCTCTTCTGGGATACCCTGGCAGAACTCAGACAGGGGAGTTGCCCAATTTTTGGATGCTGGTGAGGCAGCAGCCTTTCGGCTCTGCTTCAAGAGCCCGGCTGATCAATAGCCCATCCCCTGGAAAGCGAGGGAAGAACCTCTCCTGCTTAGCACCAAAAAAGGTATAGGACTCACAAAGGGGATCTCTCTGCCTCCCCCCATGCCAAGCACCCACAGCTGCCTAAGGCAGATCTCCGCCTGGCCTCGGTGGAAATGCCTGGCACAGCCTTCAGCCAACATTCCCGGTGCGGCAGCCGCCAGCCCTTTCGAGTCACCAGACTGCTTCTCGGCTTCGCTCGCCAAGTTTAACTCTAGCAAGACCCAGGGAAAACATCACTTTCTCCTGCATAATTAAGAAATTTTAATGGCAATACTGCAAACTCTCAGCTGCCTTCTGTGTGTCTCTGTGCAATACCCTCCCGAAATTCTTGTTTACCTAATACTTAGCTTTATTGAAGACACGAAGAGGCTGATTTAATATCCAATGAAAACACAAAATCCGTATTTGTGTTATAGTCACATTTCCCTCACGTATAATGTGAACTTAGTAATGCTTAAATTATTAGAGCCCAGCTTGGTGTGAGCACAAACTCTGCAGTTTTCATTCATTAAAAAGTTGGAGCCTACTGTTTTATTTCTTGAAACATCTGTGTCTGGAAAAGTTTGCTCTGATGCTCCTTAAATTTTATAACCATAGCTTCCCTTACAGAATTCAAATGACCAAGCCATCTTCAGCTTGGTCCACCACGCACAATTCTTGGCATGTGTAGAGGTTATATATATAAATAGAGCAAAGTATATCTCACCTTGCTGCAGGCATACAACTCTTAAATTATAATTGCTTTCAATTAGACAATTTTGTTACACATCTCAAAAGCAACAGAAAATGGGAACTGAAGAACACAGCAACATAAAGCAAACTGAAACCCTCTCTGATTAGACTTCAACCGCAACAGTCTGGCCACTGCTAGGCACTCTTGCAAATCTCTCCCCTCGTGTTATTTGTAAATCCAGAGGTATAAATCATGTTAGGAAATGGGGGGGGGGAAGATGCAGAAAGCGTTGCCTTTTGTGGGGTGGTGAACAGACACCCTTTCAGAAGGGAGAGTGCCCAGCCCACACACATGTCTTGCTGCAAAAGGGCAAGAGTGCCTTGGAATGTGCTTAGAGCCAAGATCTGGCTTTGTATAGGCAGGGTGTGTCCGTTAATGAAAATCATGATAAAGAGCAAGAAAAATAAACAATGCAATTCCTTGAAAATGGCCAGTACGTACTGCTAACTGTACAAGCCTGCACTAAGCTCGCAGCAAGCTGAGCCGAGGACTCTTCTGCACGTTTTTACCTGCATAATGTTTCTGCTACTGCAAAGTTCTGTTTTACAAGGGAAGTTTTGCCTGACATGACATTATCTGAGTGCTGCAGAAAGCAGATACCATGGCAAGCAAATGTTTCAATATATTCTCTTTCAAAGTCTCCTAATATCACAAAAAAGAAGAAAACTATCAAGTTACTAGAGACGAGTACTGGGCATTTCAAACACCCGGGAACAGTCTTCCTCCACCAGTCTCACATACTCATTTCATAGAGATGGTGAATACAGCTATTTCCCTCCCCCTTCACCCTTAGCAAAGAAAAATAAAGGAGAGATTAATATGGAATCATATTAGCTTCATTTTTAGCCATTTATTCTGTTGCTGTTGAGCTGCCACAGTCAGCGATCTTTCTGAAATAAACCAAACCAGTGAAGTTTGCAAGTTCACTGTGCAAGTACAGATCTGTCTTAAAGAGGTTTTACGCTTTCAAGAAATCAATTGAAATATGGCAAGAGGACTCATACTGTACAACATATTTTTTATTAATGAAGTAATACTTTATAATTAATGAAGTAACAGTGATCAGCATAGCCAGCAATTCGTACTAATAAGCCACTTCTAAATATCTGTGTCTTTAAAAGCCTGTTTTCCTGGCAAGAACACCTAGACGAGCAGGAAATTATAAAGCCATTCTAACAATTTAAAATTAAAAAGAAAGATGCGTTTTGTTCAACATTTGTGGAACTTGCTTTACTTCACAAATTCTCAAAAAGAACTAGGAAATTGGGATCTTGATCCATGGCTATAAAAGCGCTAGAGTAAGCGATGGAGAAGCCTGGAAGTTAGTGCCTGATGAGTCACAAACTGACTCCCAGAGGTTAGGATATGAGAACGTAGGAACATCCAGGACCAGGATGAGAAGCATCAGGCTGGCAGCATTCAGCAATAGGCTGGAAGAGTTTACAAAGCTGGATGAAGAATCTCCTGGCTGCACTCCAATAACCTAACATGAAAACCAGGGCTTGGGGGTAACGTTATTTGGTGTACTCCTGCTTACGGAACTTAGTAGGTCCTACGGGTAAAAGCAACTGGGATCATAAATTTCAGCTCACACACTGCTTTCTGCTTGCAGAGCTTAAAATGGTTTGTAAATGTTTTTAGAGATGGTGAAAAGGAGGTTCAAAGCAGCAAAATAAGTTGTCCAGCCTCGCACAACCACTTACAATAGCACTGCAGCTAGAAATTAATCTTCTGGCCAGAGCCCTTAGAAGGAAATATCCTCATCTGACTGCATTCATTATAGTTTCAATTAATAGATCACCATGCAGACCATGTCAAAAGGAAAAACAGAGGAAAAGTTTTCAAGTACCTTTGTGTGAAAAAACTGTCAGCAAAGCATAAAAGCGCTTGGCAAAAGCTAACCAAACAGGACACAAGAGGACACAGGACTGGGAGGACCGTCTGATGAAGAATGCAGACCCCACCATGGCATAAAAGCACATCCATAAATATCAGTTTATGCCCTGCCTCAGCCCCCCAGCATTGCCTGCTGCAGCCCCAAAAGGAATCCTTCTCTCTGGAAGAGCAGAAAGCAGACAAGTCCAGGAATAAAGAGATCACTATAGTATTTAAAGCTGTTAAGAGTGAAATCACCGAAGCCTGAATAATTTGCAACTTAACAGGCATTTAAATATAGCCCTGCATATAACTGACATTTAAATGTTAATGTGAATAAAACAGAACATTTGTAATTTATCAATCTTGCCATTTTGAAAAATATAGACTATAACCATGTAAATTAGTAAAATACTCACCGACACTGAAACATCCTCTATTTTTCTTTTAGCACTAGAGTCAAATAAGACATTCCGTCCTCTTCTTTCGCAGTCCTGATACACAATCAGTCGGATCTGACTTGGGTCGAACTCCGGCAAAGGCCAGCTTTAATTAAAAAATAAAAGAGCAGAAGGATCAATTACCACAACTCTTTATTACACTGTTCTTTCTACATTATCTGTATATACAACTTTATTAAAACACAAAGTCAAGCAAATGCAATGCCATTTCATCAAACCCTTTGATCCTGTAGCCAGAACTATGCCTTTTGTTTTTTCTTTCCCATACACTTGCCAAATTACACTGGCATAAACAGCACCAATCCACTACAACCGTATACAGTGATGTGTGCGGCATTACTAACTCTTGTGCTCTGTCTTGTGATATTTAATGTTTTCTTCAAGTTCCAGCTTCTTGAAATCAAAGTCAGCTTTTGTGTTTAAAGACACACAAAAAAGAAGAGTCCCTCGTCATTGCAAGCACTAGCTAGAAAGCATTCACAAATCAAAGGCAAAAAGAAAAAAGGTATATTCACACCAGCCTCTCCCTTAAGTAATGAAGCTCTGCATTTGCAGTCGTAGGTTTTCAGCCACATGGGATGGCAAAGCACTGAACTCCACAGCTGGAAAAATGCAAAGTACCTTTCCTACCTTTCTTCAGGTTTCGCAAACACGGTAGTAACATACGTGTATAGAACTAACTGCAGTATCATAAACTACAACATTCATACTAATATATATGCTTTGATGCTGGGGAAGAGAGCCACGTGTAGCTTGGTCCTGACTACATACTCAGGTCCTTGCTACATTCAGACTTAGAAATAATCTCCACTTAAGCCACTGTGATTCAAGGCCATGCTGCTGCATGGGTCAGCAAAACACACACAGCAGTCCTCTTCTAGCACACCTATTCCCAAACTGGTTTTGCAGTCAGTAACTGGAGCTTTCCTGAGCCTCTGCCTTCAGAGGTGCTCTGCAAAGGGAGAACTTGCAGGGCTCAGGCTTGAATACCATTGCATAATCTTGCCTTTAAGGCTGCTTTGCAGCCATCATCTTAAATTTCCATTTTAAAAAGCCAACCATCACTTTAAAGCCCAGCAAGCATTGTTGCCCATGGGCTTGGGAATCCATTTTCACTGATACCTTCTCAGTTCTTGGAAGATAGGAAACAAGATGCCTGCTCTATCCATGAAACCAACAGGAATCATCTTTCAGCCAGTTACGAGCCATTTCCTAGATCAAGTGAAATTCTATCTTCCTTATCCTTGGCTTTTAGGCAAACGGCATTAGCATGAAACCCCAAGAAGTGAGAAACAAGGCCCTGGAACTTTCCAGCTCTTAACGAAGGATACAGGCACCCAGTTTACAAGAAGGAACTGTACATTTATTTCAGAAAAAAAAGACACCCACAAGTGATAATATGGATTAAAGTAAACTTGGCATGCTAGACTCCAAGACTGTGGTAAATTTTCCTCTCTTCTGTCCCTCTCATTCACCAGCCAAAAGGTTTCCTTCTCTATGCACATGGTTTATGCGACCAGTACACAAATGACAATTTGTAACCCAATGTCTCTAATAGGTCACAGCAGAGAATCAATTCGATCACCAAAGCCATGGTTGCCTATCAGAAGTTTTTAAGACTGCCCATTACAGATTCACAGGCTTTACAACCAGTGTAGTCCTAGCGAGGTGAAACTAAGCACCAAGACATACAGTTACTCGGTCTCTTGAGAGAGGAAATCCATTTCCTAATCTGCTCAGCCCCACCATTTAGCAACAGGAGAGAAAAACAGAAGCTGCAGAGAAGATAGTGTGCAACAAATGTCAAAAGCAACTTATTACAAGAAAAAATCTTGAGCAACTTGAAACTGAAATAACTTGATGTCTAGGTTTGGGGGCAAAGAGCCGCGTGCCTTCTCTGTTTGGGCACCTAAGGCCAAGCATCGTCCACAGAGGGACATGCCCACAAGAAGGACAGACTGCAAACTGAGCAAATCCTGTACCAGAAACCAAGCATAGCAACAAACTCAGAGCAGAGCTCACATTTACTGGGGGCTCTTCTGATGAGCCCCGTCTTGCATTTCAGAAAATGTAATAAAAGGAAATCCATAAAATCATAGATTGATTCTAAGATCTCCTTATATTTAAGTGAAATCATTGGAAGTCTGGAAACTCATTTTGTTTCCAGATAGGCCAGTCTGGTTCCTATAAAGAAACAGTGTATGACAATAACAACGAATTCCTTGCCAAAAAGGTGCTATCGCTTGCTCCACCCTTGCAACGCATTTGAATTTCCTTCACACTCGGACAAAAGCGTGTCTTCCATTACCTAGTACTTTTGATATTTGACTTTGAAATTACTGGCAAAGAAGGGCAGTAGCTGTTCCAGATCTTAGGAAAGTCTACTTATAAAAAGCTCCAAGAGCAGATTACACACTAAGAGGAGAGAAAGCTAAATATAAAACCCTTGCTGTACTCGGAAACATATTTGATCAAGGTAACAAGAGCTTGTTTACTTCTCAGCTTCTTCACATGACATTTTAACTTTCTCTAGACAAGCATTTAGTAGGTATTATCCATCATAATTTGTGATAATTCCAAATAAGCGTTATCTCTGTTACATAATAGAGTCCTTCAGCACATTTCAGCCTTGCAAAAACATTCCCTGGCAATAGCGGGCCAGTTCCCAAACCAGAAGAAACTTTTAAGAGAGCTGGGGGAAAGTTCATTTAGACAGACAGTAAACAGAGGCAGACTGGCACCTCCGACTCACCCCTACCACCTCCCAGCAAGGCACATTTTTCTGGAGGAAGCGGGATGTGGAGTAGCTTTGCTGTTGTTGTTAGCAGCTTTAAGGTACCGTTAAGCTTGATATCTGGATAGATTATCCCAGAAACGTACAAATTCCTGTGTGCAAGACACGGGGCACATTCTCAAAACAAATGTAACAGGGCACTACTCCAGTGCTGCTCTTCAGCCTGATGAAAACTGACCTAGATCTTCTGAATATAATTAGTTCTGTTTATAAATGGAAACTAACTTTGACATTTAACTGATGTTTCCTTGAGATTCTTATAGGAAAACCAGGAGACGTAGAATCAAATGTTCTAGCAATGTTAATGAAAGGTGAGTCTCCATCTCCCACGCTGTTCTGGAAATGACGGTTCTCTTAATGAGGACTTTTTCCTGCGTGACCTATCTACCACGCTTTGATCTTTTCTTGAAACTGATTATATTTAAAGAAACAAAAACAAACCTAGAACAAACAAACATAAAAACCACCATCAAGAAAACCCCAACAGTCTTTTCACCAGTGGAAGCGTTTGTGACTTTGCCACACAGTACTGTGAGTTCACACGTTGAGCAAGAGATAGTGAAAACCAAATTATTTCTGAGCAGGACACCAGTCCTGTGGAGACTTCCACTACACAAATAATAATTCCTCTAGAATGAGATGTTCAGAAATACCTATACGAATAGAATGGGGTAGAAATCATTGATGTGTAAATGCTGTGTGGGATACTTCAGAAACGAATCTCATAAAACCAGATCTCACAGGTAGTTGAGGTTGGAAGGGACCTCTGGAGGTCATCTCGTCCAACCCCCCCGCACAATGCTAATGGAGGTAGAAAGCACAAAGGGAAAGGAATTATTTGGGACAGAAAGGCAAACTTCCACGTGAATAATGATGAAATTATTAGAAAGTAATAATAATGAAATCAAGGCCTGAAAAATGATATTTTAATTCATGTTCACGCTTAAGGCCTACTATTGTTCAGTTCTTCTCGCTCTTTCACCTGTTTTGTTTTCCTGCCTTTTTTACATTCAGCCACCAGTATTATTATTTGTAGTTTACATTTACAGACCCATTATGTGCTTCCTGACATCTCTACTGCGACTTGCATGGCAATCTAGAACTCCAAATTCTCTCCAAGGAGGGATTTTCTCATGTATCTAACTCCTGGAGTTTATTACTGCTGTAGACATTTCTCAGCAAGAGGCAACTGAATGGCTTTCATTTGATATTATTACACTCCGTGCAAGTTTTAATAGATGAAACAACAGACAGAGAAATCATTCCTTATCACTTCACCAATTAAAATACAGTATTTTCCCCTGTAATTGAAAGCGACTACATTCCTTCCTCCTTGTTTCCACTACACCACTAACAGCACTTCTTCATTACATTCAGTGTTTAGTTTAATACTGTTTTTTCCCCTGCCCGAGACTTTACTTTTGAAACAATTTCATATTAACATGGCTTAGGTAATATCCAATTACTTTTTAATAATTAACACAGATATTTTACAAGTCTTGAAGAAAAGCAATTGAAGCAAACTCATCAAACTATTAAGCAGGTAGGAACTGTAAAACAGTTTGCTAAAAAGTAAAGTTGCTCAAAACCAGAATATGACTAATCATTGAAAAATAAGTTGAAACTATCAGTCAAACTATTGTTTTCCTACATCATGTTACCCACAGTTATAAAAACTGCCTGGTGGTGAATCACTTCCAACTATTTTTAAATGCATCTACGCAAATGATATTTATAGTTTATGCTAGCTTATCTGTTCTGCATGTTTTTCGTGTTAGCACCTTTTTAAAAGGCTGACAGAAACAGCCAGGGCAGAGCAGACGGCAGGTCCACCTTGCCCCATGCCCTTCTCACAGGGCTCCGCATGGAAGGAACTGTCTTGCTTTACTCCTGTTAAGATGAGCATGAGAACAGAGGTATAGGGATTCCCAGGGCTTATCTCTAACTCCTGCAGATGATCCTCTTCGTGTCCTATTGTTACAGCGGTGCTTTGACCCAGCTAACTTCTACACAAGCACTGAAGAGCAAGACTGTCCCTCTCTTGAAGAACTTATATTATAAATATGAGACTGTTCCACTGGGTGCAATGGGGTATTTCAGATGGAGATCATCTCCACGTTTCACAGAGATGTACACTCACATCAAAGCATGCTCACCTGTACATATAAACCTAGTAGTATTTAGGATCCTGCTTTGTTATAGGGAAGGTGAACAGAAGCAGAAGACAAATGGTCCTTGCCTAGTCCAACCATCATATCATTCACCTCTCACCCCGGACTGAGATGCTTTTTCCAACAAGGGATTCCCTTCTCCTGCCCAAATGCCTCTGCACATTTCTATTATCTGTTACTGGATTTTCTTCTTTTGGCTTTGAGAAGATACAACAGAAGTTGAGTATATAGGACACAAAGGGAGGGCATTCTATGCATTTTAATACCTTCTTACTGCAATTCAATAATTCGCTTATTATCTGACCATTATTGTACAAGGACAGCTGTATAGGCCTTTCTGAAAGAGCACAACTAATTTGGAAGCAGTGAGAACAGCCACGTATGGCATGCTAATGATGCTTCCAGCTTTGGAAGAACATCCATTAGCAGAGCTTTTTTAAAGAGCCATGGGCAGGTTAATTATTTTTTAATAACAACACCTGAAGTGCCAAAAAACTTTATCAAGATTCCTGTGATAAGGCTGATCCAGACTGCATCGCTGATTTGCAAAGTTGGCATTTTCAGTGAGAGAATCCATTTAAATGCTGGTGACATAACATGACCATAAGGCTGTGAGGAAGAAGCTCTCTGAAGTAGAGAAACCACGTGGCCTATACTTAGAAAAAATATTGCAAGACAATTGTCTTTACAAGAGTTGAGGTCACTTTAGGGTTGTGTGACATTTGCAGTGAATGCCTGCTGATTCTGCAGAGAAAACCAGCATTTGTGACTTGACCAAGCCCACAGAGGGAGCCCGTGACAATGGACTCCAAAGGAGTTTACCCAGCACTTTGGGTGACGCTGCCCTCCATCACTTTGACCTCAGTTAGGGTTTCACAAAAGCCGAAGGACCTGTACTCTGGGTAGCTTGGAAGAACTGATAGATGGTGGACCATCTCAGGGACAACCACTCACGATGGGTGACTGCTGGTAGCAGTTACATTTTTGAGGTTCACCACAAGGAAATAATGCTTCTTTTTTAAAAAAAATCCAAGCCTCCCCTTTTTCATTTCTTGAAGGAGGGCGACAGGTCCACAGGCACTGCAGCACCGTAGAGGTCAGCTCCATGCTACATCTATAAATCTGTCTCATTCAGTTACCAGCTTAGCAATCCTCACCTTGAATAGCTGCACTACTTGAGCTCCAGGAAACTTCTGCTGCTTATACTAAGCACATATTGTACACTAGGCACATTTTCAGTCAGCCAGATATTTCACACTCGGTATAATAAACTTGGACCTAAACTTCAATTGGCTTCCAAGGTCCTTGGCTCTGTCCAATTCTTTAACTGTATATGAAGCTGACTTTAGTTTGTTTTCATTTTTTTCTACCTTCTACCCAGTCACTTGGCTCTCATTAAGGTAGCTAATTTATACTCTAAAATCCAATACATGAGCCAGATGCCTTTCCACAAGCAAAAAGACATAATATATACAAGTTAGGTTCGGTCTAGTCAACACATTAATCATAATCTGGAGTGTGATATTGAAAATAAGTAAGTTGAAGGTTTTGTTAAAGATGTGTAGCATATTGAGTAACTTTGCCATTCACACAGCTTCAGAATTTGCAATTAGTATTAGTAATTTCATGTAATATTTTTGGGACTACTTCACGCATGTCTGTTCAAAAAGTACCTGTTCGGCTTTTAGCTGATTTAAGCACATATATGCATGCAAACATATGCACATTACATGCACACACACAAGCTCTGTGCTCTTTTGAAATACCTGTTTTAATAAAAAAACACACACACAAACAAGACAGTTCCTTTCAGTTAAATTCACTAGCACTGAACACAATGTTTTACATTATTCAAGTAGACTGCACTTCCCTTTGCAAAATTATAACAGATAGAACCAATTCAGGGAAAAAAAATACATGAGTGCCATTTAACATATGACTGTCAGAATGAAAAAAAAAATCTCTAAAAGCTTCACATTTCTGGAAGAGAGATACTTTCATCACAGTGAAAATACTAAGCTTTCAAATAATTAAAATAATCTCAAGAACTGTGCAGTGACCGTACCTGGGAAGCATCTTTGTCCCCCGAGCAGTTCCACTTTTCAAAATCCCTATAAACTCCTGTTGTGCCCGGCTGCCAACTCAGGTTAATAATAGCAATGAGCCATATTCATCCAAAACCACAAGACTGTCAGGTGACATATCAAGAGGTCTGAATTTAACTCAAACAAAAGACTCTCCATGCTGCAATGCAAAAGGCTTAATCCTAGCAACAGGATCACAAAAACCACCTTAAAGAAAGCAGTTCACTGAAGCGCAATATAGGCGTTTGCACCAGGCTGCGTTTGCACTGCCCTGGAGTTTCATAACCCAAATCCTGCCCCTCCATTCTGTTGCACAGCCCGGGATTTCTCCTCGAGTAAATATCGCCCGTCTTCCCCGCTCCCGTGTCTCTTCCAGTGTATTGCTGCAGAGGAGATCAATCTAATTCATCGGGAAGCTAAGTGCTGCTTTGGCAGCCGCTGGAGCGTACATGTCAGTCCCATCTATCTTCCTCCTCTAGCGAACGCGATCGGAGTTGAGTCTCATGACCCAAGTCCCCTGGCAACTGTGGCTGCCGTCCTGCACCTCCACGAGCCGCGACCGTCGGGAATTCAGCCTGCTCGGACAAGAAGGGGGGTGGTGTGTGAAGCAAGGCGGCCTCCTTCCAGACTGCACCCCCAACCCTTACATTCCTGGAAGAGACGGGATGCTTGTGCTGGAGCCCGGGAGCGCGGAGGCAGAGGGGTGGAAAAGCCAGCGCTGACAGCCATCATGTGACCCAGCTGTCAGCGCGTGCCACCTGGAGCCGCCATCCGCCGCCACCAATCCCAGCGCCCACCCCTGCGCACCATTTCACCATCGAAATAAAGGCCGTTAAATGTTTAACTATGCGGGGTCTCGCTTGCGCGCGAGCTGGCAAGGGGGCAGAGGTGCCCACGGGTACTGATGCTCGCCGCCTGCCTTCGCGTCGCCGGTTCGCAGCTCTTGGGCATGTTTGCAGGCTGAGTAAAACCAGCTCTGCTCCGGGTATCGCCGCAGCACCCACTCCCCCTCCCCATCGGCTCCTATAAGAACAAAGAAAGCACTGTATGCCCTGTAAGGGCTCATTAATATTACAAGTGAAGCATCAGGAACATGCAAGACAACTGGATGGCAATATGTAGGGTTTTTTAGGGGGAGAAAAAAAAAATAAAATAAAAAAAAATGTGAAATAATGTCCACAAAGAAACCCTGACCAACCTGATAGCTGTAAACAAGGTTTCAGGATTGCTCTTGTGGTAACCCAGGCCCTGCTAGGAAGGCTGCCTGGTACATCACAAAAGCAAAGAGCTTGCTATTTAAAGAACTTTTTTCTCTAAATTGTGGGGGAGGAGCGAGAGAGATGGACAGGGAAGCAAAGAGGGAACCAGGCATCCAAAAAAAGCAGTGCACACATTAAAAGCCATCAAATATTGTCACAGGCGTATGTGGGGCTAATCATTCATACTATTAATTTTGTATTATCTTTGGACAAAGCTCAAGAAATATGTAAAGGCAGGAGACCGTAGCATCATAGCTACTACTTCAGTTTTTTTCAGCATCTGAAAACCTACAGATTTTGCCAATGTTTCAAAAACAAAGGCAGCAGAAATCCATTTATCATCAGGATCTCCTGTTGCACTGTATCCCACAACACAAAGTTTAGGGCTATCAACGACTCCCCTGCATCACAGGGTGGGTGAGCTGATGGGCTTCTTCACGGGCTCTGGTCCCAAGACCCAGCAATCCCAGCACGCCTGGATGATGTCCTGCCACCCAGGATGGATTCCACCAGAGAACACTGAGCTCCCTCTTCTGCTACGCATCTGCTGAATTAAGTTCAGGGAGAAATCCTCAATCTACTGACACAACAGCAGTTTTGCTGCTGACTTATAGGAAGGTAATATTTTTATGTTTGGTGCTGAAGGTAATATTTTTATGTTATGTTTGCTGGCAGTGTTCTGACACAAATGCAGTAAAACTAAGAGACAGATACTTACTTGGGTCCAAATCCAAAACCACTGTCTTTTGTGACCATGAATGTTTTATAGGAAATTTCTCATTTAGAAATGAAGAGTCGAGGTCCTGACCCCACACAGACATATGTTATAGACTTAGCTCTTTGTAAGTGACTAGTTCCAGGGAATTCAATGGAATTACTCACATGAGCAAAACTGGGCACGTGCTGGTTACAGGACCCATGCCTTAAAACCAAATTTTGCCTTTAAAGCTTAAAATGCCAAGCCTTGGGAGTTGTAAGCAATAACATTTGACCTCTCCTACCTTCTTGATCTAGTCAAAGGAATGTGCTGTCCACAGTAACTTTCTTTACCTGTGTGGCAAACGCATCGCTCTCTAAAGGTTACTGATGTCAAAAGTGACCTTTTTTTCTTAGACATGCAACGGTGAGAAGTTCAGTGCAATGTATTATGTAAACATTTATTTACAGGAGTAACATCTAAGGTTTCCATTTTACCTCAGGGTAACCTGATGCGTATTAAAGACAAGTGCTTTGAAAGCAGATCCAGCCTCCATCCAACAACTGACCAGGAAAACCGTTGGAAGGAATTTCTCTTCAAATAGAGACAGACTCAAAGTGTATGGAGAATAAATAGTGCTTTAGCCAGATCAGTGAATATTTATTACTTGAGGAAGGACTTCAGATACTCAATATCGGTTCAAACACACCGTCACCATTCCCACATCCAAGAAAATAGTCGGGCCTCTTTAAGATTAAACATGCACCATCCTCCTCTCTAGGTGTATATCCAGGCACAGTGAACATCCTATTTACTGACCTGGAACCGAGGAAGTAAGTTTTCAAAAACAGTATCTGTTTCTAAATTTCCGAGGACAGTGAGACATTCTGGTCACATGAGTATGTACCTATGGCATTTTAAATCTGGGTCCAAGCCTGCACTCAAATCCAAACCTACTGGCTGCCAACTGCAGATGCAAAGCCGTGCTCAGAGGAGGTCCAGGCTCTGCAGGGATGGGGGAACACAAGGTGGGTGCGCAGAACTGTCACCCACCCTGCTCAACCAACAGCAGCTCGCAGCGCAGAGGGCACAGCACAGCCCCTCAGCCACTCCTCCTCGCTGCTTATCTGCGCTGTTTCTAGTGGGGGGAAATAAAAATAAAACCCAAAATGGGCCATTGGTTAGTAAAAAAGCTATAATTACAATATTGGTTGTATTCCAGATACAGTAACTTGTTTTCACTTATGCTGTGAAAGCTTCATGAGGTTTGCAATAGGCCTACAGCATCTATTGTTGAGAGGTATCTCCAGAACGGCAGCTTGCTTATTTCCCCCCCCTACAAAAAAGTCCCTCACTTACCACCTAAGCAGTATTTGGCTTTGGCAGGAAATATGATACTCTCCATCTCTTTGAAAGGGTGCGGGCTGGAGGTTTTTTGTGTGCATGTGCATGTAAATTTGAACTCTGAAAACAAAGCTGGTAATATTATCCAGCTTCAGAAAAATACTTAACAAGTTCAAAAAATAGTGTGATCAAAATCTCCTGCCTTAGCCCATTACCTTCCAGAGAGATCCTGGGAGGGCATGTCAGTCTCCATGCACATCCCCCCAACTGCAGATCGGAAAGATGTGGGCGACGGTGTCCAGCCACATCGCACAGCCAAGAGGATGAAGTACATCCCACCCAAGGGGTTCTGTGGAGACCCTGATGCCAGACTGGGGCTGTGGCGTGTTCTTAAACATACATAAGCCAAAAAAATCCTCAAAACAAAAGAGCACCGGAGAGAATTACTTTCTTCATGTTATCCAAAGGCATTTCTGAAAACATTTGGAATTAGTGGAAAGGCTCACACGCACCTTTTGGGTATAAATCATCTGATTTTAAACCGAGGAGACAACAGTTTGCTCTAACCACAAGCTAAAAACGTAATGAAATGATTCATTTTTGTTCTCCGCTGCCTTAACAAGTTTTTTCAGTCTTTCTCCTGAAAGAAGGCTTCCCTCACACATGTTGTGAACACACACAACAAAGAGCCAGTATGCTTACTGGCCAAGAAATGTTTATTGCTTTGTAATGCAGAAAGGTAGGAGCTGGGAGCCACACTAGACAACAAGAGAGAAAACCAAGTAGGATTTTATTTGAAATCTGACTAGATATACTTGGATACCATTTCCCTACAAAAGACTCGCCTTAGTAGGACTACCACTGAGCTAGACTTTTAAAAAAATGTGCTTTCTGTGTGTTTTTATATCCCTGCAAAAAAAATTCTACCAAATTCCTCACTGCTGGAGAGGAAGAGTGGACAGTATTAAAGCATAAACGTCCCATGTTCAACTGGAGCACATACACATACCTGCACGCACCATAGATATGCATGCACAAACATAAGCCCAGCCAAAGGTCAGCAAGAGCCAAAACGATGAGAAAGATCACTGCAAGCAGTCTGCAGGTCTTTCATACTTAGGCCCCATTTTCTTTAAAGGAAACCAGATTTTTAAATACTGAAAAAAAGTGCTTTTCATATGCAGTACAAAAAAAAAATAAAATCAACAGAGAACCAAAGTTTATAAACTGTTGATACGCAGGGTTCTCACGAGCAGCAAGAGGAGGTCTCATGACTGGAATTAACTGTCTCTATGGGCAGTGTAAAGGAGCATCAGCATAAACACGAATCTGCCTGGGAGCATTCCTGCAGGGTGCAACATGAAACATTACCTTTCTTTTAAGAACGTGGATGCTGAGACCTCAGCAGATTGACTGTCCCTTCACTGTTGTTATTTTTCAAGTCATGATAAAAGATGCTTAAAATAAAAATAACTATCAAAGTAAAAATCTGATGCATGGTTAAGCTACTGGAACACTGGTGTTTGTTTTGTATCACATTTCCAATTGCAATCTACTATAAATAAGACACCGAACAAACCTCCATAATACCAACTGGTACTGCAAGACAACAGGGCATTTTCCCCCTGCCAAACAGTTATTTTATTGTGCATTCTCGGGTCTGCAGAGCAGAATAATCTTTTGCTGTAGCTATTAAAAATAAACTGTAAATAGTTCATTATTGTGTGTGTTTAATAAAAAGTTGGGAAGAAAAAAGTTCCAATGCAAATTGCTTTTGCTGCATATAAACAGCTGGTGGAAATAAAGAATTTTTGAAAGTCACACAGAATTATCTACGGTAGCACAGGAGGGTTTTCGGGGGGGAAGTCTTTTTTTTCCCCCCTTTATGGTGTGTAATTCTGAAGATGTCTAGAGAGATTCTTCAATCCCTACATCCACACATAGAACTAACTTCTGTTTTCCATCCCCTCTTTCAAATGTGAATGACAATATGACACCCAGTAACATGCAGCATCTATCTTTGCCTGATACGTGAGAGTTTCCAGTAGACAATAAAGCAAACTTTGCCTGTGAAAACCAGCATCTGTGTTACATCTGAGCTTCCACTGTTGAAAATTACTATTATGATAAAAAAGTGACCGTTTCACAGTGCCAGACAGAACAAAAACAAGCTCACAGGCTTGGATGTATCAACTGCAAAGTTTACTGCTTAGGTAGGTAACTTAATGGCGAATCGCTGCATTTTATTTTGGAGATCATGGATATTAACAGATGATACAATGAAGAGAAAAAAGATATATTAGAGTCGAGGTCGACTGTGAGAACTCTGTTGCCATGAAAATGAAGACTTCGAGGGATCACTATAGCTCCAGTAGTACTATCAATTCTAATATTAATAATAAACCCTTCAATTACTCCTGATGTAACAAAAGTACGTTGGTTGAAGAATCCTGACATTTTCATTTTTTAATAGACAGACATTCAATTCCTTGTATTTATCTTCAGCTTAAACAGTCTTTAAGGCTTTTGTTTTCACGCTCTTCCCAGCAACCGTAAGGACTATGCCAGTTTTCTCCCTTTTACACAAGTGAAAACTGAGATTCTCAATACATTGCTTCAGAAGATATTAAAAAAAAAAAAAA
>RSEF01000013.1:18485058-18498985 GCA_003993805.1 Himantopus leucocephalus
GATATTAAAAAAAAAAAAAAAAGCTGCAAGGTGCATAAACAAATTGCTATTGCACTCGTGCTATGCCTGACAGGCCATGTGATTTCTGCACCAACACTGAGTAAACACATCTAAATAAGCATTTTTTTTATCAGATAGACACATCAAGAAATAAATAACTTTTTAACGGCTAAAAGACTAGAATGTAAACAGCTGCATTTTTTTGTGTCGTGCTGTTTAACCCGTGAGCTGTGCAGCTGTGTGGGGCTGGGCGATGCTGTGCCCAGGGTCCCAGGAGGGGCAGCGGGTGACTCTGCTTTCTCCTGGGCTGAGCGCAGCCCCGAACCCCCCGCCGGCCTTGCAGCAGGCAGGCCAGGATGACCCCTGGTGGATATCTTCAGCCTGGAGATACAGCACCATGGAGCACCCAAACCACCGCTACCAGGGCATGAGGGCAATCAAACCGCCTGCTACAGACCCCCTGCACAGCCCGGCGCGTCCCCCGCGCTACCTGGGAGCCCACCGCCCGCTCAGGGTGGAGGTAGCCATCTGCTCACGCTGATTAAAACATCCTGTAATACTTGTTTCGTGAGTTTTATAAGGGGAAAAAATATTGCCTTGGTGGTGAAAGTCGTAACACAGCGCGAGCAGGCAGCGCGGGGATTTGAGCATTCCTTGGCTGTAGGCCACGGCCGTGTAATTGATTAAGGTGGCTGCACTTGTGACTGAGTGATAATTGAGAGCCCAATAAATCTCCACACAAGTATTTGCCACTCAGCGATGGAAAGTAATTGTTATGGACCCTTCGTAACGCGTAATGTAATTACAACTAATATAAAAATATCAAGAATCCCCCCAGACCACTCCAAAGAGCTTACGGTACTTCCTTGACCAACATTCACGTTTTCAGTTAAATTACCAGGAGTGTCAAATGCACAAGGACTACAACTTCAAGCTTTCAGCTAAGTCATCACCTGCACAAACTCAAATAATTCTGATTTCTCAAGATTCTGTCCAGTATGTCCAAGCCTTCTCTTTTCCCTACCCCAGGTCTCATTTATCTGCACAGACAGCAGTGCTTTAGCTGAGGTTTACGTGATCTTTTTTTCCCTTGGAAAAAAAAAAGAAAAAAAAGAAAAGAAAAAGCAAAGCTGCAGCTGTTCAGGGTTCCTTGGAGAAGGAGGAAGACAGATGTAAGTAGTTATTCTCCAAAGATTCACAATGATCAGTGCCTGAGCTGCATTTTACTCTGTCCCTCATGTGACTGTTTAATTAGGTGTTGATTCACTCAGTCATGAGACACAAGGAAACAGGGCTGCAAGCCCTAACGTCAAAGAAAAAGTAATGCCTGTTCTGCCAGTTTCTGTATTAGCACAGCACAAAGGGGACATCCAGTTCTGAGAAGCAAAACTCGTGTTTCCTTTGCCCATAAGCCAAGCCATCGAATCACTTCAACCTTTCCATACGAAAAGAGAAAGAAAAAAAAAAAAGACATCTCAACGATGTTGGAGCAAGATGCTTGTGAACTCCGGATTATTCCCCACTGTAAGAGCTGAGAGCAGCTCGAGCATTCGCAGCACGAGCTCCCCGGCCGAGCTCCACAAGCCCTGCGAGCAGGGTGTGCCCTTCCATCTGGTAATCCAGGTCCAAGCTGCTTCGGGATATCATGCTTTCTTCTGGGGTTTGTTTGTTTGTTTGCTTTTGGGAAAAAAAAAAAAGAATACAAGCTATTTTGCTATGGCTTTATTCCCGAATGCTAACAGAATTTCTTAGCCGCCTTATTACCAAAAAGCTTTTCTGTTATGGGGTCCGGTTGCCATAGTAACTGGCTTTTAAAAATATCAAAGAAATTTTCAGCACATGGTAAACCAATTTCACAAACTGTGTATCTTTGTAATAGGAAAAGCTGGCAGACAATTATTTAAATGTACTCAGTTCAACTGAGGTTTGACGTAGGGATAATCCCCAAATGCTGCTTTCAGTCCAAGGCCTGGTGTTGTAGAGGACTACAGTGAACTTTAGCTTGTTATGTTACCAGGTCATTTATAAAGACAGTCCCATAAAATTAACAGATGATGATGATTTTTCCAACAAAGGTGACATTTAAGCTCAGTGTGTCACTAAAATGCATTAAGTGTCAAAAGCTTTTTTATTGAAGAATACTACCTTAAACCTTTGATTTGCAGCATTTTAAACACTGTGTGTTTGTAGTCTTACCCTCCTCATTTGTGTAGATTTTACTCAAAAAAAAAAATAGACTCTGGATCAGCAACTTATTTAAAACACATGCCTAATGCTAAGCACATGAGCGGTTTCATTGGGAGCAATGAAACTACTTACATACTTAAAGTAAAGCACATGGCTTAAGCAGAGTGCTGACTCAGTCTTATTCGCCCCTCAGATTTCACAAAAAACCCATCTCAGTTACACAGGAACAACTGCAAACTAAAGACAGAGCATGATTGTATAAACAAGTATAACAAATTAATATCTATGGAATGAAATCCTAGTCTGGCCTATCCATACGTGATGCTCATTTATACCCATACCGCATGATTGCTAATGATAGATACTCCCCGTGAACCAACCCCTGTCTGACACCACTGTGCTTGCCTCTTGCGATCTAAGCACCCTCCAAGGCCTTCAAAAGTCCGACACGATGCTTGGCCCAATTCTGCAACCTTCCTGCACACAGAGCGGTTACTGGCTTCCGTGACAGCCCTGTGCCTGGGAGCCTTTAACCAAGCCCCTCAGTTAACCCCCAGAACTGCTAACCAGGAAGGTCACTGCATTGCAGGATTACTGCCAGGCTCTGAATCAGAAACAATTAGGAGCGCTTTCACAGATCTGCCAAATAACATTAATGAATATCTAGATGGACTGGATCTATCCTACAGCTGCTTTTCAGGAGGGAAGACTTTTCTAACTTGGCTCCAACCCATGGGCTGACATCCCTCCCTTAACTGGCTCTACAAGTTGAACGGGCCCCTACTTAATTTGCGGAAGGGATGAGATCTTGATTTGCGTAGATATTGCAAGAGCCCCAAGACTACTGTGAGGAGCCTAGACTGCTCAATTCTCCAAGGCAAGAGCCATGCTGCTCAACTGTTTTCCAAATTAAGCATGCAAAGGTGACCTGAAACTATTTCAGGTAGATCTATATAGAGCAGACACTAAAGGCATCGCTTGACTTCACTTTTATGTAAGTCATAAGGACATGAGGACAAATAAAAATCAGATGCTTGAACAAGCCACACGGCCACACAACTTCATTTAATATCTGCAAAAAAATACAGACTAGCAGAATAATGGAACAGCCTGGCACCTAACAAACAAATGCACTAAAACTGTGAGGTCCTGAATACTTTGGTTCTCCAAAGCAGAAGAGCACTTAAGGATGCTTTTAGCTGTCAGCCAGCTAGCGGGCCCTCTGATTTTAAAAGAGCTGCTCAATCTTTAAACCAAGCTTAACAAAGTGTTCTACTAGTTTGCAATAGAGTGCTTTGCTCACTGTCATATTGAACTCTGTACTCTCACATTTTCTGCTGTCCCCTTCGGTTTTGTAAGTCTCACTACGTGCTCACCACCTTGAGCTTCTAAGACTGGTAGGAATGGAAAATACAGTGTAGGACTGTCCATTGCCTTGTGATGATTAAACGAAATAAGCTTTTCAACACAACTATCCATCTTGAGGGATTTTTCCACTGCAGAACAGATGAACTGATCAAGTCTTACTGAAAACTCCACAAGACAGATACATGCAAGCTCTGAGCATCAGCTGAAAACACCTCCTATCTGTCCACATAGCTTTTCTTACTGTTAAGTCTTGGTCCATGATTAAGAAATTGCAGGTTCAGCCCTCCCTGGGTATCAGCACCGAAACTCACTCCAAATACACACCTTCCTTATCACGGGACTCAGGTGGAACTCATACTCCAAACCAGCTCTGCCTCACAGCTCATAGAATCAACAGAAACCCTTGATAAAACCTACATTGTTCCACTGGGAGAGGTTGTACTTAATCAAGATATATATATTTAGTGTATGTTCAATAAACCCCTTTTTGCCGGTGGTAATGGATGTGATGAGAACGTAGTTCCAGGCACTCCCAGCCAGCGCAGCTTGCCAACAGATGTGGCTGGGGCAACTCCTGACTGTCTCCTAGAGGGACCCTCCTGGGGTTGCAGCAGAACGAGCCATTTCCCGACTAGCTCTGATCAGCTCAGCATCAGCTCTTGCATCCTCTATAGTTCACATACCGCAGTCTAACAAGAACAAAAAAAGCAATTATTGTTTCCTCTCATTCCTATGAGACTCAGCTTTGCCTTCTCATTCAGAAGTATTTTCTTGCCTCATCTTTTTTCTCCCTATTCAGTCCGTCCACACGAGCATCTGTAAGATGTGGGAACTCGAAGAAGCCTAGTGCTGCGGGTGTCCTGCTGTGAACCAGTAACAGCACCGCGTGAAGCTATTTATTCTGCTGCATCAACAGGAAAGAAGAGCTCACGTGCTGGACAGCAATAGCTGTCAATGCCACCAGGACATTTTGGACTGGGTTGTTTTGTTGGATTTTTTTTTTTTTTGGAAAGGAGCTGTTGGCACAGTAATCGCTCACTTGGCTCTTCATTTCCCTTTCCCCTTCGCATGCTAGCGCATGTCATTTGAAGTGACACAGCACTAACCCCAAACAGGATGCACCCTACTGCTTGTGGCAAGAGGAGGAGGGGATGGTACAGCACCCAGGGGAAACCTTCAGAAAGGAGAGGCAGTACTGCAGGTCTCAGACAGGACAAAACTAAGAAGAGAACAGAAAAATGGAAGGGAAAGTGAGCTGGGCTTTAACCCTTTTCTTCCTCTGTGCGTACGCACATGTGTGTAAATACTAGTTTCCAAAGCAGAGCACCAAACAACAGGGACAGTGATGATGAGGGAGAACATTATGAGGCTCAGAGAATACCAAGCAGAAAGAATCCTGTAAAATGTACGCATTACATCATAGCAGCATCACCCAACTGGTTCCAACTACACTTGTACACGTATCTTTGTATCCTTCTGAACACAGAGCAACTCCAAAATGCTACCACTTTATACTCATTACACTCACTTCACACCCAGCATTTCCAGCCTGACTTCTATTTTTTGTACTTAGCAGCTGTCACTGCTCATGTTATAGCTTCCAAATAAAAGCTCGCTGCACCTCTCTCCCCTCTGCTTTACTGCCACTATGCAGAAGGTGGAGCTAGACCACCTACCAGCCCTGGCTCCTTCTCTCTATGAGCAGATACATAAGCGGTGGTGGTCTCCAGCTGCCCTAGGGCCACAAGCACTGCACTGATAAATGCAGGGAACATTCTTTTCTTGTGGACAAGAAAAAGTGAAGGAAAACAAAGATTATAGTTTCCAAAGTCTCTCCATGTCTTCTGTTGCTTCTATCTTAGCTGACATTCATACAGCACCTATAACCCCCCTAAATCCTGACACAAAAATCTTAGAACTATGGTTCTGATCTAAGAAGCACTGCTGAACAAGGTAGGTAGGGTTTTGCTTTATAGTCTTCTGATTACTGGAAGTTTACACAGATGCACATGCACTCAGAGGCAGGACAGCAAATGAAGGCACCTGGGCTTATTTTGGAATACACATATATATGTATACAGACACACACGTGTATATATATATGAGACCGAGATCTGAGAGTAGGGTCTTTCTTGCTCTTAGGGTCTCTTTTCCAGCATAAAGGTCCTTTAGCAAAGCTCAAGGCTGCAGCACTGAAAGCCTTCAAACCCCACTGAGTTGTGCTGAGGATACTCAGCACTTTATAGGACTGTGCCATTTTGTATTTGCCTTCCTTCCTAAGTTTCTCTCTTTTTTTTTTTAGATTTATATAGAAACAATCTCTTGTCAAACTCCCTGTTCCCTGTACATTTTGTTTTCCTCTGTTTTCGTTATCCATACAGATGAGAACAATTGCCATTAGTGAATTTTACTTTATCTTGCATGTTTTTTTCTCCAGTGTTGGTGTGGACTAATGCCATGTCTTGAGTATAATTTAGCTGATTTGTCCTGCTGGCTTCTAATAGAAAAGACCAGTCTTTAAATGAATACATACCAAATACGGGGGGTGGGGGTGGGGGGGTGGGTGACACGAACAAAACACCAAAAACCCAAACCCCAAACAAACAAAAAACCTAATGCCCAGTTTCTTACCTTCTGACCCCAAAGTGAAAAAAAGTCTTACACAAGCAAAAGCTATCTAGCCCTTCTGTGAGCATTCCTCAATTGGAAAAGAAAATCTGATGACACATTTTAAAATAGATACACTTTCAGACTAACCAAAGTAATTAATTTGAAGATAACTGTCCATAAGATACCATGAAAAAAGCACTTAAATATAAAGCGAGTAAATTAAATCAATCTTTTGCTTATCTGATAAAGAGAGTTTGATAAACAATTCTGTATAAATAAAGATATAATTCTGTTACGGTCTCATAACAATTTATTTTAAGTTGTTTTGATTTTTTTTTAATTCTATACTTTTTCATTATGTCTGTTTTGGAAAAAAAGAGGTCATGAGTTCATGATTAGCATCTCTTGTATGACTAGAAAATACACGTAGTTAAGAAACCAACATGCTCATTTTCACAGCTTCTTAGCCCTCCATGCTGTCAATAGAACAATTTCCTTTTCTACTAAGAAACTAGAGTAATTTCCAGTAACACACAGCAGCTGAAATATGTTTAAGTACTGAAAAAAAACAACCACCTTTTTCTGTCTGACTATTTAAGTGGTATGTCAGAGTTTGGGCTGCCTTTAAATAGAAACACAGTTAGCACTGTAAGCCAATTCACTGTCCTAACATTTGAGGCATTTCTTTAACTCTGTCTTAGGGGGTAATACTGTTATTTTTCCTGTAGGAACAAGAACATTCTGGCAGACTTCTTCCTTAGCTTCTCAGATGTTCAGATAATGTCAACTAGAACAAGCTTCTGAGAACAAGAGCACGCTCACCCGTGTTTTGCAGCCTCTGTTCTCTACACACACAATCACACAGCTTATCATTTGGACCTATTTTTCATTAACACCTGAACTAACACCATTTTTCTACCAATTTCTGGTATCAAGTTTCATGAAAAGGAGCAAACAAACCATCCTGGGCAACTCTTCAGACGGTAAGAACATTTTCTAGGTAGGTCTTCAGAGGGGCAAAAAGCACCAACAAGAATCTCGCTCCTGTTTGATAGTTCATTTCTCAGCTAACCGCTCACACATGCTTCCTTCTGACTTACTCTCCTTTTTCATAATTACCCCAAAACATGGCAAACTAAGTGCTGAGTCCACAGTCTTTGGAGGCCTGTTTTTTCCTTGGGACAAAGCTGTGCAAGGAATGCACACGAGGAAAGAGAAATGTGGGTATGTAGTAGATGGTGCATATTTTAGTACTAGCTAGAAAGCAGAATAATTCAGCAGGGATTTTGATATTCTGCTATTCACAGTAGTCCAGGACTGGCCTTTCTTGTGGTCACGCTATAGCTGTCCCCTGAGCAAACTGTGAAGCCACACGTCTAGTGTCTTCTTCCAATATACCCATGCCCTGGCCGTCCCCAGGTCTCTTCCGACATGCTCACTGGAAAGCACAACACAGCCAAGTGTAGCCAACTCAGAGCTTCCCGGTACTCTGGGCAGGAGGCACCCAACAGCACGTGCAGGATTTTCACTAAGGTTACAGAAACTCAGCTCACTTGGACTTCTCGCATTCTCCACCACGCACGACTAAAGTCGATCAAAAGGTTTAGAAATTACTAAGAGGGGAGCATAAGACTGAGCGCATCGCTGCGTGAGCCACCATTTCCATAGGTACTGAGGCTAAAATAAAAACCAAAGCAAGCATATAAGCAAAGCGACTGCTCCTATGGGTGATGCTCAAAGAAACAATATACTTTCTGTCTCTCTCAAAGTAGAAAATGACACAGGAACTGGGGTGAAGATACTGTTCAGGCTTAAATAGGCACAATGCCAGGACCTTAAGTCAGGGCTGAACTGAGCTCAAAGTTTCTTCATTTATCAACTAAAACAGATGGCAGAGAACTGTAATTTGGCTCCTGTTTCTTTCCAGTTATATATCACACAAACTGAAAGGGTAGAGGGTTTGTGGTGCTATTAGAAGTTTTATGTTTTGTTGACATTTTGGCTGGAGCAAGGGAGAGACATCTGAAGACGCTGCTAATGAGGTGCACACAGATCCAGAGGTGTATCAAGTACCATGAACGCACAGGGCACGAACAGCACCTATATTAAAGGAAATACAGTTGTTTCTGTGATGTATTTTACTCATTTTAGACCAGAATCACTGCTGACAAAGTTGTGGAAACATCCTGGAGAACAGAGCAGGATCGGTTATGTGTGATAGATCATTTCCGTGCTTCAAGATCGCAGCTTTCAGCAAAGGTCCACACTCGTGCTGCAACCGAGCAGGAAGTATTGTTGGGTTGTTCACTTGTTCAGGCTGCAGTGGACGGGGGTGTCCCCAGCCGAGCTTCTTGTTACTGAGCGACACCGGCCTCACTGCAAAGAGTCCTTCCCCTGTACAAAATGGGGAGCTCTTTCAAGGCCATAGTTTCAAAGATAGGTAACACATAAAAGCTGGAAGATACCCAGATTATCACCCCAAAAGCATCAGGCAAGACTGTTCAAAATAAAGAGCTTTTACATGTAGTCAAACTGCTTAAATGCAAAAGTTGAATCACTTGATTAAGGTCTATGAAATTACTTTTTCAGAAAAGACAGAAAACTTTGTAAAAACACATTGTACTCATGGATACACACTATATGCACACACTGGTAATATTCTATATGTAGTTTGTTCAGTATTTTGTGCTGTAATTCACAGGTTTGAACAAGTTTCTCCGTAGTGTATTGTATTCTGAATAATAGTATCTACAGAAACTATTGGTTTCAGAAAAGAAAAAGGTCATACGTCTTACGCAAATGTGCAGAATTACCTCAATTAAAAGCTTCAGTTGAGCACTAAGCAACAGCACAATGCATTGTTGTAAAAATAAATAAATCCTTTTTGATACAAAGACTACATAATAACCGTTCACACTTCTACGGAGCAGAACACATTTGGGCATGTATTTTTAGAAATAAGTGATTAATCCTGCCGGGAGGACTGCCCCTTTTGAATGTAATCGTTATGGTCACATTCCTTAGGCACAGCAGAATCACATGTGTATTTTGTGCAAGCGAGTTTTTTCAAAGGAGTATTTCCCATATATGAATTCGGTTACTACCCAGTGTAAGGTGGAGTAGCTGGTGCATTAGCAAGTCATTTACAGATGACTAAAATTACTTCCTGTTTTTAATAGGCATAATTTTTTTTCCACCAGCAGATATTTTATAGATTAAGGCTCTCTATACCACAAATGCAAAATTTTTCAAGTCCTCAGAGACAAATTCTGCTCTTGGCCGGTTCTGGAAGCCCAGCACAACCACGCTGTGGATTTGCGGGTGCAACTGAGCTCTGCATTTTTCCTAACGTTACTCACGAACATGTGATCTTGCAGACATTCTGCTCCAGATGTAGCAAGAGGAGGGAACACAGCCTCTGAGCATGAAACCACCGTGTGCGTTACTTTCCACTCGTAAAACACGCTTCTAAAGTGGTCACCTCCAGCATTCAGCCAAAATTACAACACGAGTTTCAGGCTCCAAGTCACACTGGACCAGTTTATTCCAGAACAGGAGCCTAAATTCATCCAAGCTGTCACCATGAGCATATGCTAACTCAGAAGCATACACACAGCAAAGGATAAACTCCTTGAAAACACAAAGACAATCCATCAGTCAACCAGAGGAGCTGATCATCCCAAGAGAGCAAGGCTTACAACATGAGACGTGAAAACACCTTCAGTCACCAAAAAACAAATGGTGGAATTGCTTCAGAAACAGGGAAGACCTCACAGTGGACAAACAGGTACACATACCCCATGCTCTTGGCACATCTTCATACCCCTATGACCTCACCTGGAGGAGGGGAAAAACCAGCACCGGTAAATCTGCAGAAAAACCTTCTTACAACACTTGCCAGAGTAACCCAAGTATGAAGAAGCAATTTTACTTTAGTATACCTGCACATACATTTTCAGACACACAGAAACCATGGAAAGAAGTCAACATATGCTTTCTCCCACAGTGGAGATGATGGGCCAGCTCACCCTGTCTCCACAGAACAAGCGCTGGGTCAAACCCACGGGGAAGAGGACAGCAGACATCCATGCCTTGAGAGGGAAAACTGCCACACTCATCTGTCTGGCACATACCATCAGAAATCCAAGAAAATCTCTAAGTAAAATCAAGTGATTCACCTGATCCGCTGGCAAATACCATGCCTGAAAGTAGTACCATGGCCTGAAAGCCTAACCAGTGGTGATCCCAGTGGTAAGAAGGCACCACGTGATTCACTCACTCCAGCCTCTCCTCAAAAAGATTTCTGACTTAAAGGACGGAGTTGAAAAGCTGGAAGGGGAACCAAGAAAGTGACTGTTCCAAGGGCAGCTTAGCAAGGCAAGAGACCGCAGGCCATCCTCAGATAACCCATGCCATCCCAGGGGGAGGAAGCGATGTTGCAGGCTGGGAGGAAGCCAAGCACACGCTGACGGCACTGACCTCATGATGTCAACTCAGGGCAGCACGACCTCGTGATGCCAAGTTCTCAGGTCACCACAAGATCCCAACCACACGGGAGATGCCAGTATGAAAGACAATAAGAGTGACCCTTAACCTGTGTGTTAGCTCATTTTGTATCTTTACCTCCTTCTAAAAAAAATCAGAGAAAAAACGAGCAGAGGGCTTTTCCACTCCACTGTTCATGTTCCCTGTTCCACAGGTGAGAGGAAGACACTGAAGCGAAACGAGGGCTAGGCAGGGTGCGTTCCCACCAGGGCAGAGGAAAATTTTCCAAGGCACAAAGTCAGGTAGGCACAAGTATCCCAACAGTTTTCAAATTATTTGGTCATTCTCTATGCTTGCATGCACCTATCATGATGGGATTACTGATCCAAGTTAATTCCTTTGGGATCTGACGATAATACAAGTAAATAACAATCACCGGCTGGACCACTGACCCTCTGATTTGCAGCTCCTTCAGGCACTGTACAGACCCAGCTTGCAGCATTGCCTTATTCAGAGCTAGCACATAATTTTCAAGGACATTCTGGATCTTTTAGCAGCAACACACGCCTACCTGGAGAAGCACTTGAAGACCTACAGAGTGGTATGAAGGAGGGCTTGGAGAGTGGCCCCTTCAGCAGAAATTGTCAAAACCTTCTCTGAGCTCCAGAGGTGCTTACTGGAACCTATTAATTTGTATGTCTCTGCTTCCAAGACAAAAGTTGACTTAAAGCACTGGAAGATACATAAAAGCTCAGATGACAGGAAATGCAAAACAGAATTTGGCAAAAAGAAGTACTTTAGAAAACAGCAGTATATTTCAAAATACAGGCCAAAGTCATCATAATGATAGAGAAAACTGCGCATAAATCAAAGTGAAATATTAAAACTTGCTACACTCAAGCTAATGAATGCAACCAAAAAGCCAAAAAATCTTCCAGAGATATTACAGAAGAGATGGATTGTTTTACAAAAAACAAAACTTAAGGGACATTAAAGGGCAGAAGTGAGCTTAATAAGAACACAAAAACATTTCGGATGTTTACGAATTTGAGTGGTCTTAAAAAATTTTGGGACAAAAGCTTTTTAAATTCATCCGATAACTGTAAAAGATGAAAAGCTGGAGCTATTACAAAATGACGTCCAGCTAAAGCTCTTTTTGAAGACAGACATTGAGGTGGTGAAATTCCAGGAGTTTACAACTATTGGTGAAAGACCTGAAGAACGCCAGAAGTAAACAAGTATCAAAACACACTGTTTCATTAATAGCAGGTTTGGGTCAGACCGGCTTGATGCATTGACAGCACTGCGGAGGGAACAGCTTTACGAAGCCTTGCATGGTGCTGTTAGGGCACTGAATTCACTGGCTGTATTGCTCACAAGCTTGGTAAAAGATCTGCTTCCCTGGGCTCAGCCAGGCTGTACACAAAGCTACCTGCTGCTGACAGAAAAGCCTCTGACTGGGTGGAGTGGGATACCTTGTTTGCTGTGGAAGGTAAATTCGGTAAGAATTTTGGCACTGTTTTTATCTGTTCAATTGTTTGATGATACTACGGTGTCCAGACACCGCTGGCTCTGAAGTCCTTTGGCATCTCAGGAAGCCATACCTTAAAAATGGAAAGCAACATGACAATTTGTGGTGGTGCTCTAAGCACAGGAGGAACAAACACAGAACAGTCCCTGTAACAATACCACATCATTTACGTCACCAGTGCTAGCCACCTTCAGAAATAATGCGAAAACTTACCAAGAAGTTTTGTGGGTAAAACTTTGACTGGAAAATCAATGTAGAGACAACTTTCATGTTCCTCCTTCACCCTACTCCAGCCTCCACTTTAAAAAGTCCCCAGCTAAACGTCTTTAGATGTCTCCGAGTCTCTTTGCAATTTATTTCAAGAAACTAGCTCCTGGTTCAAGAAGCAATTATGCCTTTGTAAGAAAGCATATAGCATTTTTACTGTGCAAGAACAATAGCTCTGCAGAGGAACTGGCTTGTCAAGCATCTTTGTATCACGCTACCCATTTCCAACTCTAGGTTTATTGCAATTCCCTTGATGAATCCTGCTGCCAAAAATTATGTGAAAGGAAACAAATCTCATGATACCATTTAAAGCCACTGCCACGGAGAACAGAAAGAGTCTGGGCTGTTGGGGGATACTTGCCTAGACAGATTTCAGGAAATACTACTTTGCAGCCAGCCTTAGGCCTTTCGTATCTCAGGAACCTGGCAAACGATTCTCTCAATAAAGGAGCAGCACGTAGTACTGAAAGACCCCAAGAAAGCACGTTTCCAGGATAACTGAAAATGGCCTTCTCCACAAATAGAGAACAGAATGTTTGAAGTTATTTATTCCTGTACTTTCCCACTTGGAAAACTGCACTCGTCCTCAGAAATACCCAGATAACCAAAGCAAACCCCTAAAGGAAGAACGTGCCCAAAGATACTCCACACCGTTGGTAAGACTCGAAACTGGAAGGGGTTCTTTCAAGCTTGAACAATTACCACACAGCTGTACCTCTACAACAGGTGCTTTAACAAGAGCAAAACAGAGTTTGCAAACATGGGTGGAATGCCCCTCGGGGTGAGATGGTTCTTTAGAGCTCCCTAGATTAAAAAAAGAGACATTGGAACTTTTATTCAGCTGCAGTGTAAAAAAATCGTCCTAATTAATAATCCCTCTATCCCCCAGCTAGGTGGGAACAACGTCTAGAGAGACAAGAACTTTATAAATAAGATGGAAAGAAACACTGAGTTTCCCTCCTACATACAACCCCAAAATGTACCAGTCCCATAATTCAGTATTACAGGACCATCGCTCTCCCTCTGCGATAGCTTGATATCANATATCGCTCCAAGCCCAATTACTATCTCAACATACGCACTCTCCTGCAGTTCTCACAGCTGTATTTACCATTGGCAATACTGCCCACATATCTTAACAGAGACACAAAGCCTGAGACCTCTCGGCAATTTACTGAGCTTTGGGCTCATTCAACTGAGCCCATTTTGAAGAACAAAAAGCTGGTGGAGTTTTCAGTGGTTTGGCAGCTCCCTCTTCTCCTAAGTACTGAAGCAGACCCCTAGAAAGCCAGAAAAGAAACCGTAGCTTGAAATCGGTATCTGTGGCAGTCGGTAACATAAATGTACAGTGGAATACTTTGTGTGTCCATATAATATTTAGCAGAAATGTGTGGCTTCTTCTAATTAGTTTAAGGAAGTTTTTGTAAGATTGTTTCCATTTTACTGGGGAAACCGATCAGAAAATTCTGGAAAAGGGTT
>RSEF01000013.1:18508623-18523547 GCA_003993805.1 Himantopus leucocephalus
CACCTTTCCCGGCCCGCAGCATCCCCGGAGGGGGGACACGAGGGCCCCACACACCCGTCGCCGATCGCGACCGGGTGAAACCGACAGGAAGGCGACGACGGGGCCGACCTGGGGCTGAGCCCCGCTCCGCTGCGGGCTGCCCGGGGGGGGGCCGTGCTGTGAGGGGGCCGCCCTGAGGGGAGGCACGACCCGGCGCTGAGGAGAGGCGGCCCCCGGGGAGGGGGGAGGCAGCCGTGAAGGGAACCCGGCCCTGAGGAGAGACGGAGGCGGCCCTGAGGAGAGGCGGCCCCCGGGGTGGGAAGACAGCCGTGAGGGGGACCCGGCCCTGAGGAGAGACGGAGGCAGCCGTGAGGGGAGGCGGCTCCCGGGGGGTGGGGGNCCCGCGGCGGGGGGGGGGAGGCACGACCAGCCGTGAGGAGAGGCGGCCCCCGGGAGGGGCGGGGGGGAAAGGCAGCGCGGCGTCCCCGACGTGGCGGCCCCGGGGGAGCTCCTGCCCAGCGCTCGCCCGAGGGGCCCGGGGCACCTCAGCGACCCGGGGGCTCCCGCGGCGGACCGGGGGACGGAGCCCGGGGCCAGCGGTACGCGAGAGGCTAAGGAGAGCAGGGGAGCCGCGCCAAGCGGCCCCGCTGCGGGTCGGGCGGCTGCCGAGCGGGAGAGGGGGCTGCGGCCGAGGGGGAAGGGGGCAGCCCGCCCGGAGCAGGGCAGGCGGCGGAGAACTCGGCGCAGAAGTTTGGGTGAGGGAAGGAGGGCGGCCCCGTCGCGCTTACCTGAAGACACAGTCGTCCCGGGCGTCCCTGGCCGGGGAGATGAGCCCGTGCTTCTTGTTGAAAAGCTTCTGGAAGAGGGTGGGCGGCATCTTGGGGCGCCGCCGCTTGGCCCCCGCCGCCGCCGAGGCGCTGGGCTCCGCGCAGCGCCGTCCCTTCGCCGCGGTTAGTTCCGCCCGCCCGACTCCATTCGGTGTCACAGTCATATGACAGACATTAGTCACTCGGCCGGGCCGGTNGGGGCGGGGCCAGGGCCGGAGGGGCGGGGCCAGGGCCGGAGGGGCGGGGCCAGGCGAGTTCTTTTACCCCTAAACCCAGAAAAACCCCCATCTACAGAATAGTATTTAGGACAGAACACCCAGCAGGTGACAGAACAAACGTACAAGCAAAACGAAGAAGTGTGATATATTTTTATAAAATCAAAAGGATCTGTGGATTTTTGCAAAAACTCTTTATTACTAAATTTAAATGAAATGCCAAAACACTGGTTACAGTTAAGTCTCTTTCCCGGTCTTGCTGTTCGGATACAACACTACTAGAAAGTTTAATTAAGGATTGACCAAACTGACTCATCTGCTTTCCCTGGAAAATGGAATCAAACTAAAACAGCATATGATGTAAGATTAAATTAAGCAGATTATTTTTAAGAGGCATAATTTAGTATATGTGTAACATCTATATAACGATTCCTCACAATCAGCCATCTGTAGGAACTGGGGTTTTCATCTAGTAGAAGTTGAAGATAATTATAAACGAAAACAGGATTTAACGTTTAGATGCATCTTTTCCCCCTTGCTCAGTGCAGAAGATACACCTGCCTGCCACAGACTGACAGGCGACAGATCCTTACATCCCTTCACCACGTGAACGCCTCCTCGCTTCAAGCTGGGCATGGAAATACAGTCTCAGATACAAGAAGTCCTCAGGGAACACTAGGAAATAACAGCATTTTGGCCAGGATCTACAACTCAGTTTCACAACTTACAGCACTGCAGATTTAGCTAATCTCAAGTACGTTACAATTCAAGCTGAGAGTCCCTTTAACAGGAAACATCAACAGGTTCCAAAACTCCTAAATTAACAGCAAGTGATTCTGACAGGCTTGATTGACGTACCTTAATCAAGGGAGTGGAGGATGGACAGAAAAAGGGATAAATACAAATGTAATTAAACCTCCCTGTAGGCAAATCTTCGTACCTACACACAGAACGTGAATTTCAATTTATCTGTCCATTCCCCACACATTGCCTTGGGCCCCAAACCTGTCCTGTCTGTGTTTAGAGATGATGAACCAAACCAGAACCAGCTGCACGCAAGGTCTTTAGGTCTTCACCCTCCAACAACCAGCCCCTACAGCACACCAGTGCACAGAGCAAACATCGTCCATCATCTCTGAGCACTTTAAGTCAAAGTCTCCTAGAAGTACACTTCAGATAACGAAAATAACTAAGCAGTGTTAATGAAAACCCTCTTATAGATTGATGTATAATACACATACTAAACATGCATCTACACTGCACAATTCCTAGTGATAAAGTGTTATCACAGCTCTTGCACGGACTGACTCACTGCAAGCGATTCCATTCAAGCCATTAAGACTTCATCATGTCTCAGACATGACAGCGCAGCCCTATTGACATTGAACAGATTTCTCTCCTCAATCGCTACACAAATAAGCTCTTCTGTGCTACCCATGAACAGGCTGCGACCCATAACCTTTATCCACTAATATGGAAGAGCCAGTTTCCGCTTTGAATGAAATTTTATGTAGTCATTCTTCAGTTCAAAACCAAAACATGGGAAAATTCCTTCCCTTTGAGAAAAGCAGAACAAGGGTAGATATTGTTGCAGCCTCAAAATGAATAAAATTTCATTCCCTGGGGCAGAAAGCTAGCCTGGTAATTAATTATACTTTCTCCAAGAGTCAGACAAAAGATGGAAATAAGAAGCAGCGCTTTCGTAACTGAAGGGAAGGACGAGAGAGATCGTGGTTCATGATATTTCTGTCCTCCTATATAGCCTCATCACATCAAGAAAAACAGAACTTGGCACTTTTCAGGCTGCTACAGCCAACTCCACGGTTACGTGCCATATTTTCTCCTCTTGTACTCTCCAATTACTTGTCAGTATCGAAACTAAAAAACGGTTTGGAGCAAAGCGAGTGTTTTTTCCTAGGACTCCTAGAATACCCTTATGATAAACACCTCTCTTATTCTGGACCATCCTTTACTTGAACAACCAACATAATCACAACTTATTAGATACACAACTTTCTATTTTGCTTAAAGCTACATCAAGGAGCTCACCTCTATCTCCTGGGGGCTCTAGATTCTTGCATAATTACCAGTGGCTTAGTCTTTGCAAGAACAAGGATATTGATAATTAGAAGCATACTTGAGAGGACTCCAAGGAGTTACTGGCACAACTCATTCTACTAATGCTTAAAGGAAAAGTAACTTAATGGCATCATTTTTAACCTTGAGCTATACAGTATGTTTATAAAATACTTGTTCATAGACTAATCTAGCGGCATTTATCTATACTTCCTTCTACCCCAGAGCAACAGGAAAAGGCTCAGGGTCTGAACTTTCACAGGTATTTTCAAATGTAGTCAAACTATTTAAAGTTGTGGATTTTATACGTCTTCTTGACATGCTCTTTTTGGAAACACAGAACTATTTTCCAGGGCACAACTATCCTGGGTGATAATACTGAGAAACAAACTCAGCCTTCAAGAGGTCTGGAAAGCCATACTATCATTTTAAAACATTGAAAATCCTCCTTTATGTCTACCAAAGAGTCTGAGTAAAGGGTGTTGTAGCAAGAACAGTGTCGGGATCCAAATTACTTTAGCCTGCAGTGAATGCTACTGGAGAAAAAACGTGCTCGTCAGTGTTTTCTGAGGCAGTCAGCAGACTGCTGAAGAATGCCATTTATAGATTAACAATCCACAAGCTGAACTGGAAGCACTAGGAATCTAAACCATGTGCCACGTAGCGTGAGCAGTAACCTGAAAATCCAGAATGCCAATATCCAGCTCTTGAAACAGTTCAGCTATGGAAAGGGTTTTTTCCACCCTTGTATTCAGGTAAGGCACCTACTTCCCCTGCACTAGTCTGAAGCCACTAGAAGAAACAATGACTGAGATAGCGGTATTATAAAATAACGGAGATGAAACGGGAAGGACCCTGAGATGATAGCGGTTGGGCAGCGGATGTGCCCAGAATGGTGACAGTGCTGACCATAAAAAGCTAGCGTGCAGTGATGGTAGAGTGAAGACGACCTATATTCATGTTTAGAAATCAATTTACAGCAGAACACAGAGTTCTGTACCTCCAAAGTTCTGAAGACCCAAGCATTCAGGTAGTTTAATGGTGGTGTACTATTGACTTCCGAGTCACTGAGAGTACACGAATGCTTTACGTACTCATTTCCAGGACGTGCAGTTACCTTTATAAACAGTGTTAACACTTCTTAAATCAAGTGGAGGCCACATCTTTAGATGCTAATGCTACTAGAGACATCTAGAAATCTTGGCACACAAAGAGCCAAAAAACCCAACAAAACTCAATTAACACAATTTGGTCTGCTGTTCTTGAGTCACACTTTTTAAAAATCTAAATGAACCAAAGAGTGATCTTTATGAAGTCCTCACAGAAAAATGCCCAGAATAAGATCTAGACTTGTACAAAATAATTTAATATTAAGTACTTGAATAAAGTATTTTCAAGCTTACTGCAAAGCATTATGCTAAATTTCAAACAACGTATATGTCAAAAAAATACAGCCATTAATTACTGGTTAGTAATTGTGTTTCACCTCCCTGCCACAGCAGCAAGACAGTTATTTCTTCTGTGGACTCCTGCTGAAACCCAGAAATCTCATCTGCGTTTACAGTAGATCCAATTTTTGGTACTCGTAATAGTATCTGCGGAAAAAAGTGATAAGTTAAATACTATCAGTAAAGTGGCACATTCAAGTGTAAGAGAAAGGTCAGCGGTCTGACAACTGTTTAGATGTTCAATAGATATCTATGCTATCATTTGGTTGGGGGAATCTGAATCTTGCAGGCCAATTGCCAGTGAGAGGAGAACAACAGTTTTGAGTGTGTGCGCATTCCTAATGAAGAAGAGTGTAATGTGAAAGACTCCTTGAGCAGAGCTGAAAACATCCAGCATAAAAAAACCCACCATCACTTTTAAGCAGTCTAATTCCCAATTCCCAGGCTCCTCTAGAAAAGCAGTAACAAAACCAAACTTCTGACACCACCACTTGCTGATTTCTGACAACCATTTGCCTACCAAGTATAACCTATGTTCTGTGTTACCACAAGTCTCTTGGGTACATGACTTAACACCCTTGCTCTTTGATCTGTACAGAAGCATCAGATGATTGTCATTAATATATACATACACACACTCAACAGCATCTAGAATGCAGGGAAGTGCTATACGTAATTCAATCTGTAATGAAGTAGGAGAATATTTGGACCTAAGAGACTGCAATTCCATTGAAAATCTGTGTATATTCAGTATTTTTGGAAGTTATTATGCTTATGCAGTATCTCTGTATTAATGTAATACAACATAAATGACAAATAAGCTTGCAGAAAACTTGCAGGCATTGTAAAGAACCACTTTAAATTTAGGAAGACATACGCCATCCAGTGGCACAGTGAGAAACTTCAAGAGGTCAGAAAGGGAGGGAATTTTACCTCGATGGTAGCAATGAGATAGTTTTGTACACAGTTCTCCTTTTTGTTTAACAAAAATCTAGGAAGTGAAGAAAGAAGCTTCCCCTATGTTAAGGGTCTCAGGAGAAAAGAACAGAAACCTTTAGAGAAAAACTGATAATCTTTAAAGAAAAACATACCCTATTACTTGAACTACTTTCAGGGGGAAAAGTACTGGATGCTAAAGAGCTCAGTTTAGCTGAGCAAGATACAAAACCCACCAATGGCTGAAAGCTCAAGTCAAGACATATTCACCCTAGAAATAAGGCACAGGATAATAATTTACTAAACAAGCTGCTATCTTTTCTAAGGGGGCTCCATACTAGCAGTGAAGCTCAAAGTTGAGCTTAGGTGTAACGTGAAGAGGTGCAGATATTCCCAGAGTTACCTAGTCACACCTTCTGGCCCTAATGATCCAGCCTATGAAATGGCTAGGTTGTATTAATTCCTGTGCTGAAGATCCTCAGAGCAGAAAACATTAGTGTAGACTGTTAATGAAGTACTGTTGCATGAGAACATCGTTAAGTCAGAAATCTGAAGTCTTCAGCCTCATTTACTCTTTAGCTTTGTGGTTTTTCAGAATTTAAAAAAAACCCAAACCAACAACCAAACACCTTGAAACACTCAAATAGCCAGTTATCATCCATACAGCACACCAATTCTATATTCTATTACCTTCAGGCATTCCTTCAGGAAGGCGGAACGCTTTTGTGTTAACTGGAATTTGGTGAAGCCTGGGAGGCCTCTGGCATGGTGAAGTTCTAACAATGGAGCAGATTTCTTGTCTGCCACAGAGAGGCTGAAAAGATTAATGACATTTCATTCACACAGCTATTTACATTGAAGAAATATTCTTCTAGGGCAATTAGAGATGACATGTAGATTTCAACGGACATAATTAGAAGACATTTAAGACTACTTGTGTACACTTGATATGCTATCAGAAAGGGTGATAGAAAGCTTCAAAGCTTAAACATTCTGTTCAGCTGTTTGTAAAACTGTAAGGCTTAAGTATATAGTACATTACATACTAGCATGCCAAAACTGGGTTTAAAGAGTGCAATAAAATCAGAACCTTAAAAATATTATTTTCTTCTGGACTTTGAGGAATAATTTCTTTTTCTGAGCTCAGTGATGCAGGAACAATTTCTTCTGCATTTACATATGGACTTGTGGTATTCAGGAATAGGTCTTCCCCAGGTGAGGCTTTGCACACTGGTGACAAGCTAAGCTACAGCTCCGTCAAAATACAAAACATACAGCAACAATTGCCCAATTAAATAACAGCCAACAATTCAAATTGGCCAACACTTGTTGGCTCATGCAAAAGATGTTCAATTGCTTAAAAAAATATGATTTAGGACTCCAGTGATTCCCGCCTTCAGCCTCCAACAAGACCCTGATGTTTTCTATTTGTTAATCTAGTATCCATAAACTCAAGTATGCTTGCAACAACATATTGAGTTTTACAACACTAGGAAAGCCCAGTATGTTTTCCTGCCAAATAATGCGATGCAAAATTAAGCAGCCTTTCTAAAAAATTGTACAGTTGGCCGATTCAGTTAGGAGCTATGGCATGAAAGTGACAGGGACGTCACTTCCATTCCTGCAGACAGAAGTGGTAGTACTATACTACCTTTACTGACAAAGAATTCAGACTGGCATTTAAATATCAAGTTTGCATCAAAGGAGCAACGCAAGTAAGGCTACTACTACGTGCTGGTTTTACATTAGAAAATATTGCAAAAATACAAACCACATACTTGGGGTTTTTTTCTGTAGTTTTTTAACTGTCCAGCTGATTGAATTTAATGTATTGTCTGTTGCACAATTTTTATTGTAGCATAATTATAGGCAGAATTGGACTGTGCCATGAAGAACAATTTGTTTGGTTTTAATCATTTAAAAAAAAAAAAAGTAGAAGGATAGACACTCACATCTAGCTTTGCAGGCTGAGCACAACCAAGATTTTTTAGGGCTTTATTTTCCTCCATGATCAGCATGGTAGAACACATTTGCTAAACAAAAACAGAGAATTCAGTATCAGTTTCCAATTCTTTGTTGTTTGTTATTAGTCCTAGAGTATTCCCCTAGTACACAGTACTATTTATAAGAAATCCATTTAGAATTACTAATAGTTCTTTGTGTTTAACTACTGAATTCCTGTCATTCACTTTTTTTTTGGTCTTATGCTCTCCAAAATTAAGACAAAGAATCAGTTTACTGCAGCACAGAACACACATATTTCAGGTCCCCTTCACAACTACATGACAGAGTACTTCCTACCACTTCTCATATTTAATTGTAACTTTTGTCATGATTCAAAACTCTCACTTCAATTTTATGCCTTTGCTAATCAGCAGGGCATAACAGGAATACTTACCACCACAGCATCTGTCTGTTTGGATAGCAGCACTTCTGCTATCAACCCCACTGATGTGGCGGAAGCGTTTCCTGGAGCATCAAGCTGACTGAACGACGATGTACCTTCTCCTAATCTACTAGAATTTTTTTCTTTTTTCTTACAGGCTGAGGGCCTTTTGGGTTTAGCAGTTTGATTGTCAGGCTAAAGGGTGAAACAATTACATTTTGTGTTATAAAGTGAATCTCTATGGTCTGGTAAGCACTAACAAAGAGTCCCACTGTCACACTTGAGCTTTACCCAACTGATTCAGTACCACTGACATAGTCAGTCTGAAAAATGGTGAGCTTAGGGAGCACCCATGACTATTACTGCTATCCAGAGGTAGAGGCAAGCTACATCTTCGCTCTCTACCATTGTCAGCAGGCACCCCTTTCAAGGGAACCACTACACTTCTAGGTGGAGTCCTCCACCTATACAAGGAAGGAACAAGTCATCTATGTTAAAACCTGGCTGATTTATTAAGGATCTTTCACCTTTCTTTCCGGTCCTAACGGTGAAGAACAGCGCATACCAGTTTTTAGGTCTGGAGTTCTCTCTCTTGCAGCTGTAATTTTACAGACTTTTTTTCCTGTGATAGATTTCCAACAAATTAATTAACTTTGAGACAAGGACCACAGCTACTCTCCAACCCATGTCTTACAGGATGGTTTTCAAAGAGGGATCATCCCAAAGCCACCCATGTAAACAAGCTTCCTCCCTTTAATATAATCCTCATCTCCCTCTCCCCACAAACAGGGCTGCTTTACTCCTCTCCCTTTCCTTGAGGAAACAAGGTTGCTTATTAATCTTAGGTTCACCTGGATATTTACTGCTAGACAGGCATACTGTGGGAGCAGAGGTATTGCATAATCACAGCAGCCTTTGCCAGTGGCAACTTCTGCTGCTATTACAGTCCAAATTAAGCAGGGGAAAATTATGTGGTACCTGGGCCATAGCCAGAATTGCATCAGTCACAGCTCAGAACTGTAGTTACATGAGGGACTCGGAATAGTATGTGTGAAGCTGATATGAAATAAGTTCAAGTAAAGAGCATGACACAAACTGTTCTGTTCCTGGGTAAGTTAAATAAGAAATGTTAATTTTCATTGAGCATCACAGGTGGATGGAAAAATGCAAGGTTTGGGATTTTGGGTTGTTGGTTTTTTTTTTTATTCTTGTCCTAACACATTAATTAGAATCAAGTCTTATTTACAGGGAAGATTTTTAATTCACATTTTCCCTTCTAGACACAACTGAGCTTAGCCTGTGCCAGGGGAACAAATGACCCAGTGGAAGCCTGGTTCTGATATTTTGCTATCATTTAAGTTTGGGTAGAATATTCTGTTGTCTCACAGCTAGTACAACTGCTTCACGTCATATTTTACCTGCCAGAGTAGTTGAAACACTTAATGCTGAAGAACTGTAATTGCAATGTGATGGTCTCTTTCTAGGAGAGGAGGAAAAGAAATTAACAACTATCCTGAATGAATGTTAACGTTCAAAAAAAATTTATAAGGAAATCATAGGAAAATATAGACTGAGTGAAAAGGGATAAAGCTTATTTTTAAAAACATCATTACTGAGTTACTTCACCACACTTTACAGTTACTTGATAGTTTATCATCAAGTCACACAGCTTATTCTGAAAATACTCGCAATTTAAGATCCACGGGAGACATTCACTAAAGTAAAGTACTCAGCACTGAAGCATACAAGGACAGAACATATTTAAGGAGGATGCAGGGTAAAATTAGGTTCACAAGAAAATTCAGATTGAATTGTGTAGAGATCTGTAAATCTGATCTGTCAGATTGGTATAAATGAGTTCTGAATGGAAATGTCTGCACGTAGGACTGGAAACAGCAGCACAAGGGTTAGAAGAAAGGATACTGTTCCTAGAAAAACACTCACATTACTCAGATTTTTATGTCAGGACCTGAAGGCAGCACTGTGACAAGGCCAAGTACAGAAAATCCTTCATTGTGATAAAACCACACCACAGATGATCCGTCAACAGAAAACCTGGCATCCTAACAACAGGAGAGTGGCAATAGGGTTGCAGCGTATTACATACTCTGTGCCGCTTCCTGGTAGACATGTATTCCAAATAAGAAAAAACTGACAACAGGCAGCAACCCAGCCCAAGATTTACAAAGGCTGAAGTCAGCAAGAGTCTGAAGCAAAGGAGTACCCCATATAAGCTGATGATTCCTAAATAACCTAAAAGATCTGCCCAAAACCTAATTTTGTCCTGGGCAAGCACAGAACACCAGAGGCTTAATGAGGACTTGACAACAGGTACCCTTCACACTCTGTACTGCACTGGCAATTCTGGCCAGACCACCTGGGCACACACATCTTGCTGCCTGTGACTGAACAAAATCTGACAGAGTAAGTTCTATTGGATAAAAGCAACTCATTTAGGGATTTCGTAAATAAATGTCACCTATTTAAGGATTTTGTAAATAAATGTCACTTTCCCCTTCCATAAAATCCTTCACTGAGGTTTCTTACATTGATTTCCCCACAGCTGCAAGACCAAAACAAGTCTTTAAGGCAAACTCTTACCCGACGCTGCACCAATTTCAAAGTTAGTGAGGACACAGGTAGCTAAAACTCAACAGGTTTGCAGGATCAGAGGTTTCATACTGGCCTTTCTTTAAATACCATTCAAAAGAGAAAAACCTGAACATTTAGGTGCATCAGAGTCTGCTTTGCAGATTACCTTCTAGCGTATCGGTCTTGAAAATCATCCAGCAGAGGTTCTAAAAAACACAAAAGCTAAACTTTAAAAGAAAAAGCCAAGCAGACCAGACAATCTTTTGGTGCACACTGAATTATAAAGCAAAATGTAAGAAGCAAGCACAGACCACTAACAGGGAGCTATTCCCCATTATGCAGATATGCTTTAAATGATATGATCATTACATATTCTAGGCAGGTTCCTTGCACTACAGTGGAATTTGTTTACGTATATATTCTTAAGTATTGTAGAAAAGAATTACCTAATATTGCTGAAAGATTTGAGATCTGTGGTATCTTATCTATGGCCACTGCTTTGCTGGAGTCCAGGAGAGTAGAGTTCTTGTACTTGCCAGAGTCCTCAGTGTAAAAATTAGTTTGTTCTTCTATATAAAAAAATATAAATGCAAGCTCCTTATGCTGAAGTTCACTGAATTATTAAATTTGTGACCAAACTGAAAACAATCACATTTGCAAGACAGGAACTTTAAAGCAAAGTGAAAGCATTGCCTTGGCTCAAACAACCACAGAAAAGTTTGGGAGGATTTTGACTCAAAGCAGATTTCTTGGTCATCCCCAATAAGCAGTTTGTGTCAACAGTGAATCCTTTAAGTTTACAGTATGATTCACGTTACACCAGGACCTGATTCACACTGGATTGGAGGACCAGATATACAGATCCCATGTCAAGCACTGGTTGGCTTATAGCAAAGATCTGACCTGGTGAGCCACACCAAGAGAGACCACAAGTCTTTCTATTGTAGATAGTCCCCCCATATTTTCTTCATTAAATAAAGCTCCAAAAACCCCAGAAGTCTCACCTGAACTATCTCTGAAAGTTTCAGGTGATGGGCAACTGTTCAGGCTGTCACTAGCACCTGTGTTATAATCTGCAGTTGAGTCTACATCTAAACACTCTAGGAGAAAGGTTGAAACACCTGTGGGAAGAGTCATTCCCGTACCTAGAGAAAGAGACAAAAAAGGCGGCAATCAAAAAAAAAGAAGTATCATCTTCTACAAACCATCAGGATTTTCTAATCTAAGTTTCCTTCCTGCGATGAGCTAACTATTGTCAAGTCAGTATCTTATGCCGACTCATAATACAGTTAAAGAAACAAATAAACAAAGGGCATCCTGACGCCCAATTTACACTGCCATACGCTAACAGAAGACACCTTCCTTGCCCAAAGCTCACTAGAAATACGTGAAGAATTTAGCCTCCGACAAGGTAATTCTTAGGCAGGTTTGTTTTCAGAAGGACAAACTATTTACACACAAGCTTTTAAAAATGCAGGTTTAAGTAAACTGAAGAACTCATGTCAACAACTAGTTCTGTCAATGATAAAACCAAGATTATGTGGTTTTCAACAGGCTGGGCTCAAGACTTGTCTCTGATCTCGTAGGGCTCCTGTCCTGTCTGCGCTGCCTCAAATGAATTCATGTGAACCAAGCCATGCGCCGGAGTAAGAGGCATAGGTCCAGCCAGTGGTCTCAAAACCTTTACGTTCTAACATCACGCAGTGAGAACCAGTACAAGAACAGCACACCAGTACTTTTCTAGAAATATAATTAAAACTATATAATTAATTTTACAATTCTTTTTATACAGATCTAAAAATATATTTAATAATGTAATGTATTGCCTTATACTCACTTGAAGTCACTTCAGCATTTTTCAAACTTTCTTTACTTTCAAAGTTGATTACCAGGGATTCCTAAAATCAAACAACCAAGACAAACAACCTGAGAAAACAGGATGTAGACAAAGAAATGCAATTAACTGTATTCCTACACTAGTAGATGCTCAGTAACTTACTGTCTGGTACTTCAGCACTTAAACTTGCTATTCACAGTGTAATTTGTACTAGGGTTTTTCATGCACCATTAACAAATCTGCAATTTCGCTTCTAGCTCTAAAATTCATAGTGAATACCCAATCATTTGATCCTACAATCTTTGCTGGATGAGACTCCCACCGAAGGCATACAGACATCAACTGAAGTTATGCATAAGATAGTGGACTAATAAATTTCCCTTTTTTTTTTTTTTTTATTTTTAAGAGACCCAATTCATGCTGCTCACTTTCAGAATCCTAGACCATTTCTATAAATACAAACAACTATGTTGTGTACATAGTATATTCCAGGAAACTAAGCATTTGCAGGGATTGTAAATAATTGGTGGACTCCAAATAAGAGCTAGCATTTTAAAAGAAAAATAGTTTCACACCAATATCACTTGAGCCCTCTGCTGTAGCAAATTTTAGCTCAAACACACACGGTGAACTATTTTCTTGCCATTGCACTATTAACTGGCCTATAACACTTCTCCTCAGTCATCACAAAATACTTTGTTCCAGTTTTACTAACATGAGGAAAAGCGCAACAGTGACTTGCCAAAGGTCTGCATCTGAACTAGAAATGAGCAATTCTCTGGAATCACACTCTAATGAGGTATCTTCCAGACAACACACTGCTACGGCCCTTCCTCATTACGGCTAATTAGTATTGATGTTCTCCCATGCTACCAATAGCTCCAACAGCTTTTATTCTGGCCACAGACATGGCAAAGTGTCACCGAAATACAGGACCAAGTTCAGCCTGAAAAACACATCTGCACACACACACCACTCACAGGAAATTCTGCTTGATTAGAGAAAGAATTTAACATGTCATATTTCTTTGAATTATCCTCCATAAATTACTAGTAGATAAAGAGCCAGACAGAATTCTCACCTTCAGCAGTACAGTGCTTTTTTCTATTTTCTCTTCATTTTTTCCCAAGTCTGTTGTTTCCTTGACACTCACTTGATTGCTGCAGTTGAAGAACAGATCTAAGTTCAATACACAGAGCTACACTATTGTAGAGGAAGGTGACAAAAACCACAAAACGTCTTTATGAGGTGCCAACAAATAGTCTGACAAACACCAGTTTACTGAGAATTCAGACTGCGTATCTCCAAGAGACATCTCATGCAGGCAGAACAATAGAAATGATTAGTTAGCGTTAATAATGGTGTATTTGCATGAATTCTAACAGACCTTTGGTTGCATGAATGGCTCACTTGGGTGACTTCTTTAATTTTTGGTAGTTTTTTCACAGTGGGCTTTCCCTTCAGGCCTAGAGAAGAATAAATATGTAGTTCAGTAACTTCAGTTTTAATATTAGAATTTAGATGATTATTTCTAATAGGGTACCTTTAGCTGTTTCCCTTTTTCCATGCCCGTAACAATTTTTGACCCTATTATCACAAATATTGTAAAGTCTGAATTTGCTTTATTATTTTTACCCATGCTTTTTTCATTAGTATATCAACAAGACCAAAAAAAGAACCCCCAAAAACCCAGGCTTCAAGAAATACTTCAGGTGTTTTAGAAACCTGTTGATTAAAAGGAAAAAACCCACCTTGGAAGTGACCTTTACTATACCAAGGTTGAAAGTAGTTTGAGTCTAAATCAGTTTTAAATGGAGTTTATTAGCAGTATCTTAAGCATTTCTACATAAACTGATCCTTACTGTATATAATCCCAAAGGCCACGATGACACAATTACTTAGGAACCAGCAAATTTCAGAAACGTATTTTCTTATCCTAAAACCAGTTTTATAAGTTGTTTAGCTTTGTGTTTTATTTTCAGCAGCCAGGAGCCAGAAACAGCCAAACTTTCTAGAGTTACACTTCTATGACAGCAAGTTAAAAAAGCATCTATCCCCGCACTAAGAGACAGGTCTGAAGTACTGCATCCCCCAGCACTGCAGAGAGCTCTTCAGCTGAAACTCCCTAGGAGTTCAGGACAGGACAAAGTATGAGCAGGACTCACACACACGTGGAAGAAAGAGGGAAAGGGATGAGTAAGTATGAAAAGCAAACAGACCTCAAGGCTGCTAGGTGCACCCAGCCGGGTACACAAGAGTACCAAACACCCACTACAGCACAAGCCAGCAGAGCAGAATCAAGACAGAAAACAATGTTAACTGTACCCTCTAACAGTAATTTAAATTTAAATTATCAAGATCACTGTGGGACTAAGTCATCCCACACTGGTCTTCCCCATTTGCTTTAGCAAGTTATGATATCACTGTTAGGCTTTACTTGAATCCCATACCATCCCCTTAGATGTTTTTTCCTTTAAGGTCTCCAATTCCTAACTTGAGATCTGCTAAACTGCATTCAACAGCGAGGCTGTTGCTTTTGAGGAACAACTGTAAGCACTTTTTTAAAGTATCCTTTCAAAGGCGGGCAAGGGTTTTGTCCTGCCATTTTTTTTTGGGGGGGGGGGGGGG
>RSEF01000013.1:18524931-18565996 GCA_003993805.1 Himantopus leucocephalus
AAAAAAAAACAACCAAAAAAAACCAACCAAAAACCAACCCCAAAAAACCTAGCCACGGACTTACCAACTGCAGGGAAAACCTCCTCTCCCCTCGCAGGCATCAGCTCATGGCTGGGGCTCCCGGAGCTGTACTTGCTGAAGAACTGCTGACTCCAGGGCGTCCCACCCCCTTCCCATCTGCAAACTGCTGAAAGAAGTTAAGCTTGGCTAATATCAGCTTAGGCTGTATTAGCGCGGCAGCAGCCCTGCCCCGGTGTAACCCTTGAGGCACTGGAGACCCCGCGTCCCGGCCGTGGGAGCCTTATTCCAGCTGTTCCCAGATGGGCAAAGCTCTCACCCCTTCCACCGCTCAGCACCGCCGGGGGCTGGCACAGCTCTTTGTCATGCTGCGAGCTTTTACGGCTCCTCACAGAGTCGAGGCGAGGCTTTTGGATGTAAAACTGCAAAGCCTTCCTGCAAACGCTCAGTTTAAAATGAAAGACGGCATCGTTTTGGTGTTTTGTTTTTTTTTTTTTTCCTTTGGGAAAAGTCATCAAACGCAGCTTCTGATGCTGAGAAAGCCTGCATTGCCAGTCCTAGCCTGCTAAATTAGGAGCTTGAGTAGGATAAATGTAAATCAGCTGAATCAATAAAATAGGAAGAGAATATCGCCAACATCATCTTTACATTGTTACATATATTAAAAGGAAAAAAAAAAACCACCCAAAACCACAAAACAAACAAAAAAACCAACCAAACCAAACAACTGCCATTTGAGCGAAACCCAGTTTTTGTTAACTTACACTGATAATAACAAAAACTTCATTTGTGGTGGTAAAATTATTATCATTCACAGGCCGGAGGGATCTGGCTAAGGCGTTTAGCCTAACTAAAAGAACATTCCTTCCCACTGAAAGCTACCAGTCCCTGATTGCTTCCAACTGCCCGCTTCTGAGCTCAGATAACACCCCCCGGGTGGGCCGCCCCTCTGGGCCCAGCAGGAGCCCTCTCTCCATACCGACAACTTATTTACTGTTATTTATATTATTCCTTTTTAGAATTGCGGCAGTTAGCAAAGCACTTGAGGAGTCCATCCCCCCAGGGAGGAATACCCGGCTTTGCTGACAGCTTTGTTAACACTGAAATATTGCTTTCCTCCCCACTTCCTCTTTTTTTTTTTTTCCCTGAAACCATATATAGGGTCTCCACAATCACTTGGCAGACAAGAGGGGAGCAGAGGGGGAGATGCTGTCTGAATGCTCTTTCACTAGTATCATAGTTAATAAAAGTTTCTGTCTGACCTGTCCTAAATTGTACTTGTGCTGTTGTGCACTTGGAGCGCATAATGGAGAATTCTCAAAGAACACTTAAGACTCATGAATGAAGAGGGACAGATATTTAACGAGATTTCAGGCAAGCTTGTCAAACATCACTTGTTTGGCTCCGATGTGGCTGTTTTGCAATCAGACTTAATTCATAAATTTGCCAGGGGAGGGCAGGGAGTACCGGCCTAAATGCTCTGCAGATGGAAGTCAGCATCACAGTGCTGGCTTAATGGGACCTCAGCAATATTCACCAGCTCAGATTCTGGCCCCTTTCATCCTTAGGAGCCACAGCTTGACAGAAACTTTGCAGTCAGGAAAATATTTCAGGTGTGCGAGCAGCGCCGGGCTGGCTGGGGGCTTCTGTGCCTGTAGCCCACAGATACACCACAGGCGTGTTTGTGGTGGAGTGCTCCAAAGGGGATGTGGGAACACTGATTTTAAAAAAATATTTGATTAAAAACAAGTTGCTGTGCTGCATTTATTTGTAAGAGCTGTTCTTTCAAGCTCCTGTTGGTAAGGGATGCTCTTGCCTACCTCCCTGGAGCTCACGGTGGGCAATACACCCTCAGCAGAGATGGAGGGTGTCAGCATCACAAGTGTTTCGGGACAGCTTCAGACCCTTCCACCTCGTCGGTAAATACCCTGAGCGGTTATTCCCTTCCTCTTGTCTTGCTTTCATTGCATGTACATGCAGCATAAGGACTCACTTGCTGGAACAACCGTAGGAGAAACATGCGACAGAACAAAGGGAGAAAACTGGATTTAGGCTTCCTACCTTAAGGGAAGATGGACATAAGCACGGTCTAAGTAATACGCAGAATAAAAGCTTCCCCAATGCCCCAGCGTTTTCTGCCAGGTGATTTGCAGAGCAGAGTAATCGGGAGAGCTTTTCATGGGAAGGCAACCTCCTTTTTTGGACGTGTAGCGGAGGGAAAGCATGCACTTCACCATAAACAGGGTTTGCTCTAAGAGCCTTTGGCACTGGAACTCAGAGGACAGTTCAAGTATGCGTTAAGGTCCTCCTGCAGATGTATTGGCTGCGCGCTGCAGGACGTGAGGCCGCGGGCTGGCGGGGCTGAGCCCGGAGGTGCTGAGCACCCAGGAGCCGGCTGAGGCAAGAGGAGCCACAAAGCCCTTTTGTGCTTCCAACCAGGACTCAGGTGAGTTCTGCTTCTGTAGAAAGCTGCCCAAAACTGACCCTCACCTTAGCGTGTTAAGTAGCAGGGGTCTTCATACTCTACAAGTACAAAGGAAACAAGAGTTCACCTTTTGTCCTGATTACTGCTCAGCCTAAAGCCCAGTGAGACCCAACTACCAGTAAAATCAATGGAAAGACTTCAAAAGGACTTTTATAGGATTTGGCTGAGACCCCCACCTGTCCAGGAAAAAAAAGTTGTATCAGTAAGTCACAGTGCTTTTAATGCTCACAGTCATACACAACGTGAAAGAAGAGAGTAACCTATTGAATTTCTCTATGCTTTAATGCTTTATCAAAATTAATGAGAAACACAGATTAAGGCTGAATTTTAAACAGTGATGCTTACAGCCAGGAGGATGCAGAGCCACCAGAGCAGCTAACCGAGGCTGCGCCACCAGGAAACCACGCTGGGCTCAGAGCCGGCCCGCGAGCTCCTGGGCTCTCCTCGCTCCACTGCCCAGAGTCCCACACGGCACTTCAAAATTCTGAGGGTAACTCAGTAAAAACCCGCTGCTTCATCTTTCAGGACGTTCCCATAACCCAGGGCAATAGCTTCAGTTACAGAACAGAAATCTGCCAAAGCTATTCCTACGTTCCTTAAGGCCTATCCATGGCAAATCCTGCCGTGACTAGAAATAGAAAACAGCCGCTAATTAAAATAACGAAAGTCATGTAAAAGGTGGAGGAACTTTAATGCCTTGTGTTTCTTTTTAGCAGTCCCTTTTTTCTTTCTATGTTTTTTGGTCAGATATTTTGCTTGTTTTTATTATACAGTACGTATTTTTGACCGCTCACAAAGAGCAGCAGGAAGGAAGCGTATTGTATGAATAGAGGATTAATTCAACAATTAGGAACACTAATATGAGGCTACCAGGCAAGTGTTTCTGCCTCCTGCCTCCTGTCCCTCTAGCTCTCCATTTCCTTACACCGCAGGGATGCCAATGGATGGCAAGGGAACAAAAATAAACCCATGACGATGATTTTATTGCTTATGCATCTCTTCCCAGCTGTCATCCTCAAAACAGTTTGCAGGCATCCAGAAGCACGGTCTCCATTTTGCAGCGGAGCGCGGTGGGTGCAGCGTGCAGTGAGGTGCCGGGGCCGTATCCTGCCCCGGTCCAAGGGGCTGCCTTCCACATCCCAGCACCCACCAGCCCCAGACCCCAACCACAGCCTGCAGCCAGCTCCAGTACCGCCGGCAGCGAGGGCCCGGCACTGCGCTGGAAAATGAGGGAAAAGGGGGGACTGCCATCATCGCACAGAAGGTTTCTGAGAAATCTGTGGTTGGGCTCTGAGTTGAGATGTCCTTAAATATTCAAAGTTAAATACTTCACTGAAACTTTCTTTTCTTCTGACAGTAATAACAAGTGGTTACATTGTTGGAATGTTTTTAAACACCTGGTTTATCTTTCAGGATCTGCGCTCTTGCTTTAGTTTGGGTTTGTTTGNGTTTGGGTTTGTTTGGTTTGGGGTTTTTTTTTTTATTATTTATTTTGTTAACTTAAGCAGCAATTAGGCTATTCATATTTTTGTTTCTAGTCAGTTCCACTTTCTGATTCCACACCCTGCGGCATGCGGTACATCTCTGTGCCTGGCACTACCGTAACTTGCTTTTCCTCTCCTATTTTCACAGGTGTTTTCAAGTCCCCATGAAGACATTTCTGTCCATGCTAAATTTTACAAACCCGCCCCAAATCCCTCTACGGCGGCACATAAGCCAATTTTCAGTTCAGAGCTATACGGCACCTTCCCGCTGCCTCCCTGCCGTCAGGCTTTTCCCCATCTCCAGCCCCCCCTTTCCCCTTCCCTGCTGCAAAAACAGCCTTTAAATCCCCCTGTCTGGGTATTTTAAGAAGTGCCCCTCTAAGACACTGGAGGAAGGTTTCAAAGAGTTAAGGTGGGGGGAGGCTCTCAGACGGCCCATTCTTCAGTCTCAATGACCCAGAGCCTTTGCCTTTTCAAATGTGTTTAACCAAATAAAGTGAATAGAGGATATGCAAATGCCTTTTTCCGAAAGGAAACACAGCCCTGAATTGCTGTTGGCAGGTCAGAGCATCACACCACCCTCGGCAGCCTCTCAGCGGCGGGGATTTGCCAGCCCGGGGAGAGGCGGCTGCGCTCGGCCGCCACAAAAAAAGCTCTTTTCAGGCAGAATAAAACCGGGGCTCGGGCATTCCGCAAGGGCAGAGGGAGGAGGTCGCTGGGGATTGCTCCCCCGGCGTCCCCAAAACACGCGTGGGCTGTGCCGGGAGGACCCTCAGTCTCTGCTCAAATTTTCCAGGGCCATGAGGGTACCACTCGGGTACCACTCGGGGACCCCCTTTGGCCAGCAGGCTGCTCACAAGCCGCTCAAAGGAGTTCTTTGAACATTTTGTGGAAGAAAAAACAATTCGGAATTAGGTCATCTGGAGCTACGGATGAATGGTTCTACCTAAAACTGAGCTGTATCGGAGACGCGAAGTAAAATACATTTAACATTTCAAGAGGGATACTAATATAGTTGTCTTTTTTCTCCACCATTGGAAAGAATCTCGAAACAAGCTCTAAATAATGTTCTTTACACTTTTCATACCTCAATACGGGTCTCTGCAGAAAAGATGTTAAAATCCACGTCATTCACATCTTTTGTAATTTCAGTGCGAGTTTGGCTTAGATCACTTCCAATTCATTTAAATCAACAGCAGAATGATTTACTCTCTTTCTTGATACTTTTTCAAAGCCAAAACCCCGTAAATTAAAACAGCTGCTTAGCAATTTCAGTGCTGGTTCCTGTGCTGACCAGCTCACATTCGTCCTTGGAGGAAAAAAATAAAGTTAATCCCAGTTCAGCAACCACCTCGGTGCTTTCCCGGGCTGCAGCTCTCATCTGGTGCCATCTAGCAGCGACTGCGGACACCCCGGCGGGTCTCTGCCCAAGCAGCACGCACAGGAGCTGCTTCTTCCCTATATTCCCAGACCAGAGTGGGAATTTGCTAATTTTTTTAATTTGTCAAACCAGAGAGGTTTTTAGGACTGCAAGACACATGCCAGGTCGTTGGTCTCGTCCCCCTCTCAGTCACAGCAATGTCCGTAGTGCTCGTCGAGCTGGTTTTAGGGATTTGGTAGCCCTGGGAAAGGAGTAGCTTGTTGCTCTGGTGGCAGAGAGGGCCCTGAGCTCTGACCCTCGCCATGCGGAGGCTCTTGCTCGTCCTTCGCAGATGAGGCTGTCCCTGAGTCTCCGTCTCTCCCCAGCCCACGGGAGCTGCTCTGGCTTGTGCACGGCGGCAACTCAGCCTCAATTTCTCAATGGCTAGTGGGAGAAGAAAAGGTCATTTTAGGTCTTTCTCTTCTCAGCCATGAACAAATGCAGCAGGTTGGCTTGCCTAGCCCGGGAAAAGGAAGGCTGCGCAGCTTTCCATCCAACAACAGGTCAAGTGGCAGCCCAAAAGGAGCCGTGGTGTGCTCTGCACCCAGCCATGCACTGCCTGTGCTCTCCGCAGCAGGAGAACCCCGTCCTTTCCAAAGGCAAAAGCTGCCAGGCTGAGGAGAGGACCCAGCCCCGGGAGCAGGCAGGACGGGGGCAGAGACCTGCCATGTGGGCCACTGTCTCAGAGAGGAGGCTGGGCCATGGGGCGGGAAGGAAACACTGGGAAAAAACAAATGGCTCGGCTGAGACATGGCGCTGGCATCCAAACAAGCGGGATCTAGATTAGTCATAAGCAAATCTGAGCTGAATCTTGGAAGATTTTTGAGCAAAAGTTACTAGAACAACTTTCCAAACTGAGAGTGTGTTCACAGCAACGAGGGTCACGCTTCTGCGGAAGGGCCAGCCAAGGTGGCACCCCACACCAGGGCCCTGCCACCTCAGCCCTTGTGCTTCTGGACCTGAAGATGCAACTCAGAAATGAAGGCTTTGTGGTGACTGCCATCAGGCTGACAGCCTTGAAGGCAACCATCCTTCATCTGTGGTCAAAGCACAGCCCCAGGTGTCCGTTCCCAAGCTTGGGACTGGTGCTCCCCACCTTCCTACCACCACCAAGCCCCCCAGCAGCGAGAGTGGTGAACGCTGTCTTAGAGTTTGGCCACTAGAAGATGGGCTTATACGGGTAACCACCTCTCCCACAGGCACCAGCGGATAAAAGACCCTTCTCTGGGGTAGTTATTTCTCTAAATCACCCAGCATCTGACCGCTCGTGCGGCATTCCCGTCGGACAGGAATCGCTGCTCCCTGTGCCAAGTGACACGGTTGACCTCAGTGAGCAAAGCCACATAGCAAGACCCAGGTACCTCTGGAGCCCGTTGGCCTCACCAAGGCCAACTCACCCAACACTGATTTTGGAGCATTATTGTGCAGTAATGAAGTGGAAACTGTTCACTGTAGTTTACATGTGGTGTTTCTGAGATTGTATCTACACCACAGCAGCCACATCGATGAGCAAATGGAAATGTGAGCTGCAGTCTTGCGACACCAGAGCACACAGGTCTAAATATAAAGACTTTTCCTCCCTTAATTGGGGGTTTCCTAATGAGATGGTGATTTCCACTGAATGATACTTTTTTTTTTTTTTTGATAAGTGACACTTTCTTCCTGTGGCACACCAGAAAATGACTTGGACAAGGTGGTTGGATTTGTCTTCTTTCCACATTTTCCAGTGGTATACCACAGAGCACGGGAGACAGAAAAGCACAGAAAGAAAAGAACAGAAAAGTAGTGCGGCTGACAGGGCAGCTTCTGGGACGGCGAGGGCAGTACTTGGGTTTGGTGGGAGAATCGCTGCAGGGTCTCGCCAAACCCTGCCCTGAACTCAGCCCACGCCGAGCAGGGGCTGCGTTTTTAGCCACACTTTTCCAAAGCATCTGCTACGCGTTGTACCTACATCACTGCTTGTAAAAGCCCAAGCAGCGAGTAAAGCGAGGGGGAGGCATGGCCGCAGCAGGGAGCATGGGGACCAGCTCCGGGGCCCTGCAGGGTGGCCCTGTGGCTTTCAAACTCTTCCTGGCTAAAAATCCCCGCTCGTCTCGGTGTCTTACCCTTTCTCATCTCCAGCCACCAAGTTTTCCGTAGCGCAGCCTCCAGCAGAATGGTAAAATATTTATAATTTTATCTATAAACAGAGCATAAGGAAGAAGCAAAATCAGGCAAAGCCTTTCTCCTTCCGTCCCTTCCCTCCCTCCCCACCGGCCGCAGGTCACCTTGAAGGCTCTGTGACAATGTTTACGGCAGAAGGAGGATTTGACACAGTAGATGACTTGTCATCAATAAGCGCTGAAGGCACACTACGGCAGTCAATCCGAGCCCAGCAAAATATTTACCCGTATCACACTGTACAGCATCAACGCTAAGTTCCTCGGAGTCTATGGAAAAGGATTTGCAAAGACTCTGAATCAGCACATCCGGGAAGAAAAGCCCCTGGAGAGCCAGGTGTGGCTCACAGTGAACTACAGGAGAGCGCAGAAAGGAGCGTGAAGGCTCCCACTGGGCTTTCATGGGTTTTACGGGTCTATTTCAAGCATGTTTATCCATATTTTAAAGCCACGTGCTGTCTGGTACATTTTACTCCACTGTGTTTGACTGCTTGCTAGGGTAAGAGGCTCTCCGGGTTGATGAGCTCTGTAAGCCCTCCTGTTCAGAGGGAGAGGAGGAGAGAGCCCGAAGCAGTTTGGACATCAGTACCTTCTCCAGAGGGGACAAGGCCAGAGAGGTGCAGGAAGGGAGCGCTGCGGGTGGCCCTCCCGTGCTCCTGGCACCCGCAGCCCTGCAGGGACGGCAGCAGGGACAGATGGGACCCCGGTGCCAAGGACCTGCAGGGCTTTGGCTTCGCACAGTAGCACAAGAGACAGAAATAGCAGTGATGGAAAAAACTCATTACTTGTATTGATCCATCACCAAAGAACACACGCAGAGCACTTAAAAAAATTGTATTAATAGATGTTCTTCTTTCCTGTTCCTTTCTGATCAGAAAGAGGGCGATTGAGTTGATAATCTTGTTTGGGTCTGTATGAAGAAATAATCCAGCAAAGCCAAGGAAAAGGGCACGGGAAAAGAGCTGCCCTTGATGCCTGTGCATCTATCAAGAGGTAAACGCGTGTGCCACGTTAGCTACCACCGCTCCTTCAGCCTTGCCCAGGCTTGCCTCTAGTCAGCTACAAGTTCTCCAGGTGCCGGTGGCAACTCTGCAGTGATAAAGGAAGATGCTGGTATTTCTCTCAAAGAGGTCTCAGAAACGTAATAACGAGGAAAGGTTTAAACCCTGTGGTGCTCTGCAGCGTTCGGTGACGTCAAAACCACGGCAATTATACTCTTACTGATGTAATGTTGTATTTCTTTGTTCCTGGCTTGCTCCCAAGTCAGCTTTCCTGTTTCTGTGGGTATTCAGTTAATTCAGTTTACCATCTGTCTTCAAAGCTTTTCTCCTCTTTTCATTACTTGATTATATTTGTAATATCCATAGTAGCGTGGAGACAAGAATCAAATAAATGTCTAGATTAGTCCAGAGCAGCAGAGAAAAATTGCTGTGTGCTGTCTTTCCCTGCAAGCAAGCAGGGAAATCCAAATACATTTACTTTTTCTTTTTGATGGTATCTAGCAACTCTTCAAATGGAGCGGTAATAGAGGGATGGAGAATAAAAGCAGCTAAATATACCTCATCAAATAGCACCGACTTCGCCTCTTGTGCAGCAGCCAGCGCTCCGTGGGCTGGGCTGAGCAGCCTCGAGCATCTGCTCCGTTTCATACACAAAGCACAGCAGGAAATATTTCTTATCCAGAGACCCGAATTTCAGGGCATCAGCAAAGACTCCTGTGTCACAGCGCCGGAGCCGCGTTCAGAAGAGGGACTGTAGAAGTCTATCGCGACCGCAGATGAACCCCCTGCTTCCTTTGCAAACATGCACTGACAAGTATTTGGGGACGCGCGGGGGCCAGCCGGGGGAAGGGACACCGTCACGGCAGAATTCCCTTCCTGTGCCTCCACACACGGGCGCAGGCGCCCGCCGGGGCCTCCAGCAGCTGCCAGGAGTCAGGAGAGCAAACCCTCCTCTTCCTCGCTGGAAGAGAGGATGACAGGGCGGGCGCGCGGCTCAGGGTTGCGGTCACATGGAACCAGGGGTGAAGAGAAGAACAGAGGAGCCTCTGGGATTTCCTACTTTTACTCAAGGGAGAGGAGCAAGGGGTAAACCGTAACCTCGTACTGCTTCAACCAAACCAGCCCAACGTGCAAATCCCCGGGGGGATTTGTTGTGGGGTTTGTTTTATTTTGCTATACCACTCTGTGCATCCATCAGACCATCCAAGTCTGCATATCAGGAAATTATTAGCTTTGTCTTTCTCTGATTTCTACCATTGTTTCACTGAGGTGAACATTATAGACCTGTTCTCAACTAGTCAGGACCCTCGTAATGATGCCAGAAATTAATTTAAAGTAAACAAGAGTGCTGGACTGACCTGCAATGGCCAAGGAGCCCCTTGCTCAGTAAATCAGCACAGCCACTGTGACTCCTTTGCAGCATGGAGCCGTGTCTGATGGGATGGGGCCACCAGAAAACTGAGACCGTGGATGAGAGCAGCAACGGCAGGCACACGGCTGAGCAAGTGCCACGCTGCGGGTCAGGCAGGGCACTGCCCTCTCCAGTGGGACCCATCTTCCACGGTTTAGTGGTGGACTTGGCAGTGTTAGGTTCATGGTTGGACTCGATGATCTTAAAGATCTTTGCCAACCTAAATAATTCTATGACCTGTCTTGATGTATGTCTTGGCTGCTGCTGAGAGTGCCACTGCAAATGGCAATAACAGCACATCTCTCTCCCAAGGGCACCTATTCTGTAGATCCAAATGCTAGGCTAAAGTCACGTCCACGCTAAAATGAAATGAGCGTGGCACTAAGGGAGGCCACGAGTCAGAGCCGCACCTGAACAGACACGCTTCGGGATAGCTGGACACACAAGGGAGATGCATTTGGACGCAGCAAACACCGAGATGGGAGGCACAGGGATCAATACCGCAGAGTGGACGTGGGGGCCTGAGAGCAGGAGCTCGCACAGGGGACCCGTTCCCAGTGGGCCCAGTTCTCCTCCCGTTGTCATAAACAAGCCTGGTGCATCCAGTAACGTAGCTCAGAACATTCCCTGCGGCCTCGGGGCCCAAAATACGGGAACAAACACTTGCCTGCAGCCTCCGAGCCAAGTCCTGCTCTCTGATTCACCCATGTGATTCCCTCTGGGCCACATTTGCACTGCATGAGTTTTGCTACAGTTCAAAAGCAGCTGATTCAAGCTGCTGATATAAGCAGCTGTAAGCCACTGACTTTAACGGGAGCCACCAGGATATTTTCAGAGATAAAATTCAGGCCAGAGATATTACGTTCCCATTTTTTTCCATGTGAACCACCCCTTTTCATAATCAAAAAAAGCAAGTAGATATGAGCATAAATAATTACTATTCATTTTCCGTTCTTGATGCTCCCCCACCCCCCTCAATATTTACCTAATGATGAAGAGGTGTCATCTTTTAAAATCATTTTCCCCTTGTACTTCTTCCCCTTGGAAGTCTGCCTGCCTAGAGGAAAGCCGTTCGGTAGACGAAGGGGGAAACAGCACAGCCATTGCACGTTACCTTTCCTTAGAAAAGACACTTCGCACAGACTCAGAGGACCCAATTTTGAATCAGTGCAGCAGATCATTTAAAGCTGAACAGAGAACCTTCTATTTCAGACTTGCAATAATTTTCTAGTCCAGACACCCTTTGCACCGTTACTACCGGCCCACAAAACAACGGGATTCACGGTCACCCCCGTCCGATAGCCATAACGCACACGCACACACACAATAGCGCGCTGCCCTATTTCCCACATCCACTGCGGACAAAGTGCCCTTACCGATTTGCCGAAGACGGACCAACCGAACAACCCGGCGAGATGATCTGAGAGGAATTATGCCAGGCGTTGAGCCGAGTTTGCCGTACCGCGCCGCAATACCGTCCCATTGTGCCGCCCCTCGGCTCGCCGGCGGCCAGCGGAACACCGCGGTTCCATCTTTGCCGGCAAGTGCGCGCTCCCGCCGGCCTTTTCCCTTCAAAGCACGGGCAGCAGCCTTCACCCCGGAGCCGGGGAGGCGAGGGGGGCAGCCGGACAGCGGGCCCGGGGCGGAGAGCGGCGCCGGGAGGTCGTTTCCCACGGTGGGGCCGAGCCGGCGTTTCCCCGCCGCTGCGGGGAAGGAGCCGGGAAACCCCGAGCGGGGTGTGATGGAGCGGAGAGGGGACCCAAATGCCAACCGCCCAGGCGGTTCTGGGGGGAGCACTCACCCAGCAGCAGCCAGCCGGAGCCCGCGGAGCCCAGGAGCGGGGCGAGCATCCCTGCGGCGCGGCCCGCTCCGTGCGGCCGCGCACTGCGGCGCGCTCCCTGCGCACCCAGGCGCGCTCCCTGCGCACCCAGGCGCGCTCCGGCCCGCCGGGCACCGCTCGCTCCCCCAGCATAGGGCGGTATTTTTAGCAATTCTCCTCCTCTCCCCATCCTGCCGAGCCCTCCAGCTCCGTCTTAAAAGGGGCGATGGTGCCGGCGGGTGTGGGAGAGCATCCCTCCCCCCTCGGAACGGCCCCGGGCATCAGCGCCGGGGGGGGAAGGGGAGAAACTTTACTCCGTAATGGCTGTTATTTTCGCCTTTGGCCGATGAAATTACCATTGAACCGTGACCTGCACAGGAGGGGTCCTAAAAACCCCGACCATCAGAGAGATGCTGAAACACCTACAGCTTCAGCAGCAGGGCCTGCGAGGCACAGCGGCGGTGCTTCTAGATATTTTAACGTCTTAAAATACGGTTAACAGCTACTTAAAGAAAAGGGAGACAAACTCTGTGTGCGATGCTAAACGCTTAGAGGCGGGGAATAGCAGATTTGTGTTCTTGGTGATTCCATCTTTCCCTGAAAAAGCTGATTGTAGAAAATTAATCTCTGGGCTCCACCGTACCAGAAGGGCTTTGCAGAAAAAGGCTTTAAAAGGGCTGCACCAGTGGTGAGCTCACACCTTGCATCCCTCCGGCAATCGCCGTGCCAGTGGAGTAAACAGGACAGCAGTGGCAAGAGGTAGAAGACACACCGTATTTTTTTCCCAGCCTTTTGGGTGACTAACATGGCAGATCTGCATAGCAGGCAGAACTGCTCGCTGAAAGCTGTGATATGCAGCTGTTTAACTCTTTGTGAGCATGGAGCAAGGTACACCAAAAAAATTCCTTGCCTCTACCAGGAATTAGTTCTGGTATGATTGTATCAGGAATAGTGTGGCCAGCAGGACTGGGGCAGTACTCGGCACTGGGGAGGCCCCACCGCGAGTGCTGCGTTCAGTTTTGGGCCCCTCACGACAAGACAGACACTGAGGGGCCGGAGCGTGTCCAGAGAAGGGCACCGGAGCTGTGAGGGGTCTGGAGCACAAGTCCTGTGAGGAGCGGCTGAGGGAACTGGGGGTGTTCAGCCTGGAGAAGAGGAGGCGGAGGGGAGACCTTCTCGCTCTCTACAGCTCCCTGACAGGAGGGGGTAGTGAGGGGGGGGTCGGTCTCTGCTCCCAAGGAACAGGCGATGGGACAAGAGGAACCAGCCTAAGTTGTGCCAGAGGAGGTTTAGGTTGGATATTGGGAAAAATTTCTTCACCAAAAGAGTTATCAAAGATTGGAACAGGCTGCCCAGGGCAGTGGTTGACTCACCATCCCTGGATGCATTTGACAGATGGGCAGACGTGATGCTGAGGGACATGGGTTAGTGGTGAACTCAGCAGTGCTAGGTTAACGGTTGGACTCGATGATCTTAAAGGTATTTTCCAACCAAACCAATGCTATGATTCTGTGATTACAGCTGTCCAGGGCACACATTTCCTTTGAAGATAAAGGATTTTGGTTTTCTTAAAGATAAGAATGAAGTTGAGGTAAATGAAGAATTTCCATTTCATGGCAAACATAATTTTTGACAATGTGGTTTCCTTCTGATTCACTATGAAAAGGACTTTAAAAAATTTTCTGTGTACAGAGGACCAGCAGCTGACTAAAACTGATCTCACTTGTGTTATTGTCACCACTCCCCACTCCTGAAAGCTGTTAGAAAATTGTCACATCCATTTTACTCAAGGGCTACTGGGTTTCCAAGATCCATGGTCTCAAAGCAGAAAACCATCATCCGGCATGCTAACAAGTGAGCTGGGAACCAAAGACAACCGTATCTGGTTCCTCAGACTGCAGTTCTCACAGTAAATGCCTCTATAGCAATTGTGATTTCAGCTACACATGGTATCATAAAATCAAATAAAACACCTATAAAAATAAGGCTTGGAAAAATCATATCTACTGAAATCTATTTTACTTGAGGGTAAAATAGATTACAGATTAAACACTGCACAATCTGTTTTACTTAAGCGCTTTTGTCTAGCCTATTCTGACAACCTTCTCATTCTTGATATGGAAGAATAGTTTCTACCCCACCTTTTACCTTCCTCCCTGCAGCAAATTTTTTGTTGGAAAGCTGTTAGCATGTCTTGTCTTCTGCAGGCTACCCAGATCCTTAGGCACAGGGACTAAGCAAGCCCAGACTTCTCCCTGAACCACCAGTATCATTTGCCGAGCCCTGTTTCTGGGCTCCTGAAAACCTCTGCTAGCTAGAAATGGCAATACTGAAGTTCCTTCACAGAACAAATCACACTGTCCTAGTGATATGGGATCTCTTGGTCCTTCAGGAGATGGACCTTTTTAAATAATACTTCCTTAGGGAAGCCGAGGGACCAGTAGAAACTGGTTGAGGTGTACCAGCTCCCAGAACTTCACTAAATAGGTTTACAGCAGACAGATTTGCACATACAGTTGCACAAAGAGTCCTGAAAACACCTTTTCTCCATCTAACATAAGAGGAGTGAAGATCATTGACACAACAAATACCACCTGGACCTCCATGCCCTTGCTTCGGGGAGCCGCAAGGTGTCTGCCTATGCTCTGCAAAGAATTGCTTTCCTGACCTCATCATCTCCTGCAGCAGCTCCTCCAATCTCTATGCAGATTAAAAGAAGATAAGTGACTTCCTGTGTTTCACCACAAGCTTCCTGCCTCTCTATGAAGTTCTCATGAACCTTTTTTTAATTCTTGACTTTAAAACCTTTGGTAGCTTTCTGCTTCTCTGTATACTAGAGCCCAAGGCAAACTTGTCCCAACTGGTTATCAAAAGCTCCAGCCACTCCATTTTCTGAAGTTGTTTACACCTCAACAGCTGCCAGTTCAAGTGCTTTCACTGAATTAAGTGCTCTCACTTAGCATCTGTCATCTGGGATGATAGTAATGGAGATTTTGTCTTCAGACGTGTCATGGTGACAGACACCTGTCATGATGATGCTGAAATTTTCCACAGTGAGAAACCACACAGAATCTTATGAGTCACAGAAGTGCCCCAAATTGCTGCTACACCACAGAGCTGTCTCTCCTGCAGAGGACTTACCTTCAACCATCAAGAAATTTAAGCCACAGCCACAGGCCAACAGCGATCTTCCTAACAGTCAGAGCAGAGGACCATATCAGAAAAGACTGGCCGAGAAATCTGAGCTTATACCCCTCTCTAAACTATGTTAAGTATTCCAGTTCACCTCAAAACCTGTTAATGCCAGTAGAACCCTGTGTTGCTTCACAGCCTGGGCTGGGTTATAGACAATATGCGCTCTACCACATCCCTGTGAATAAACAAATCCAAAGTGGTTCCTACTTGTTCTCACGATTAGGTGCAACAACATTAGTCTAACAGAGAAGAAATATCAGTTTCTTGTTTCTTGCTTGAATACTTTTATGTGTCTATTCAATAGTCCAATGTAATCTGTTTGCCCTAAGTGACACTAATACAAAAACCCCTTACAAAGCGTTCCATTCTGTTAAATCTTTTAAAAAGATATGTAATATATTTCAAACTATGACTTGTCTGATTTTTATTTCTGGTTTTTCAGTCTTTCCTCATTCCCAACCAGGTGGTAAATAGTTACTATGGCAGCACTTAATGCAGAGTGACTCAGCACTCCCCCACATTCCAGTAGCAGCTCTGTCTGCCCTTCTGGTTTCTTATGATGATAGCCTTGCCCTCTTTGTCATTCCATTGCAGAATTATGATTTTAGGAAGATCATTCTTCCCTTGTGTAATTCAGCATTTATTGAGGGAATCAATGCAAGAATCTGTTCAGTAAAGGTCATACCTATTCGGGATGCTATTTCAGCTTTCCTTTTGTGTTGATCACAGAGATGTTTGAACTGTTTCCATCATCTCTCAGTGTCTCTTTGGAGCTTTATATTATCCATTGCCAAGTAAGCTAGTCTAATATCAAACCACGACATGCCTAAATCCCAAATGTCCCAGTCTGGTTTATTGTGAGCAGAAAACCCGCTTCCCTCTGTTATTGTTCAAAGCTCCTTGCTTTCTGTTCCTGTACCTTGCTTTGAAGATTGTATTTACACCTTGAGGTTTCTCGTTGATCATCTCTTTGGTCTTTGGAGGTGAACTGGACAACCAGTTCTCATTATTACTCACAGCACTGCTCTTTGGGGACAGAGAGAAGCCACATACCTTTTTATCTGTACCTTAACGCAAATTGTGGAGAACAGGAATCCACCACAGTCATTCAATTTGCCATGTCTAAAAGCACGAGAAGGTTTTGGTGAATCATCAATTTGGAAATAATTAATTTTGATAACAGTGAAACCTGCAAAGCCTGTGGCTTTCCACGTCATGGTTGGATTGCCCCAGGGCTAGAAAGGTGTGAAATATCTCATCATGGCTTTTCCTGAAGTTGAGGTATTTGTTTTACCTGCTTCCTACATGTCATAATATGGGTGACTCTAAATTGGCTGGCTGGGGATCTCATCTGAGTTCATTTCTTAACTTTCACTTTCTAAAACTGTAGGTGACAGACTGACAAGAAACAGTATGTCAAATATCTGTAGAAAGGGTTAAGGCACTTTTCCAGTACACTTGACGGAAGTTAAGATAGCTTTTTTAGACCTGCAATGCAAAAATGTGCTTGAGGAAGAATCATTTATTTTTCTGTAAAGCTCCTCAGCACCTTCCACTTTTCTCTCAACTAGTCCCGAGTGCTCACAATCCTGGTGTCACACACGAGGTGCGAAGCCCTTCCCACCGTGTTAGCACCTTCTCTGGGACGGTGTCTCAGAGGGAGTGGGGAGGACGGTGGCGGCCCGGCCCAGGACCCGACCGACGCCCGCGGGCGCGGGGAGGCGCCTGCAGCACCACGGACAGCGGCGGCCCGGCCGGCCGCAGCCCCGCCTCCCGGTTACTGTAATTACTGTTAATTAAAAAACACACTCTTTGCTCCATTAAATCACTGACGTTTGTGATGGGCTCCCTTCTGTGTTCTGTATAACTTGCCAATATTAGAGACAGAGACATGGATTAACATGTTATCCTAGAAGTTGTGCTTGTTCCTTCCCCGTCTTCCGCTTCTGCACCAGTCTCTTCTTTAGCCATTTTAATTTTTTTTCTACATACGGAATAGAAGATAATTAGGTGCATGCTGTACTTTCCAATGGTCATCTCATACAGATGAATGTAGGCTTCTGACTGAGAGCTGGAGGGCGGCATGTGTGGTCAAGATAAGCGAAGGACATATTTAGCAGAGGGACAGCACACAGGTCAGTGCTATTTGGCAGCCCAAATCAGGATGAAGTGATAGGTTTGACATTACAATAAATTTACTTTGCATCTCATAGCCAAGAGAACAGTACCAATTACTGCTGAAAGCTATACAAACATGCTATATGGTGCCAACTCTCCCTACCAGCCTGACCTTGAAGATTTAGAGGAAAATATTTTGGCTAAATGAAGGGACAAGGTGAACCCTTTGAAATCTTCCCTCAAGTCAACCGAAACAGTTACTCCCCCTGACCACTACATAGGTGCCTAAAGCATTCTGAACTTTTGTATTATTCATACTAACTCTCAGAGCATTTTGATTTGCCAGCAGCTCTCACCTAACCTATGTTTCCATCAGCACGTATCTTACCTTACTGGCAAGCGTACAGTTACAGCCAGGGTGCAGTGAGGGCTGACTGCTCCCTAAGACACAAGGAGCCAGGAGCCAAGCACAATAACGCAGCTGACCTCACCAGCCAGGGTGCAGTCCCATCATATCCAAGCACAGCAAGCAGGACAGGCCTCAGGGTGGCAATCAGGACTCAACCAAGACCCCAGACTAGCAGGTAACTGCATGGTGATGAGGTAGGTCCAAAGTCAGGAAGTAAACCCATAGGTTGGGGTCCAAATCAGCAGGTCCCATGGCCAAGCACAGGCATGGCTACAACTGACCTGGAGATCAACGTTCCTGCAAAACAGGAGTCAGCCCTGGGACTGAGCTTACATAGGCTCCTGGGCCCATGGGAAGGGTGTGGGCAGGAGCCCAGGTGAGGCTGGTCAGGGCCATCAAAGCCTGCTAGTGCCCTCAGGTCTCCGGCAGTTAAAATCTTTCTGCAGCAAGAGCTGTCTCTTGATGTTTGACTCTAGGTACTTGGCATAACGAGGGCCCCACACAATACTGTAATAGCACTAATTAACTGTCTTTTATCTGTTAACTTTCATAGTAAAGACATTTCATTTGACAGCGCATATATATATATGCACAAAATATAATTCTTGGACTCTGAAGCAATTTACCAAGTGCAAATTTTTAATATGTCTCATTAATTGCATCAAATCTAACCAATGCATGACTGTTAGCTGAGATGAATGACCTTAGAGACAAAAATCTTCCTGGCCATAAGGAAAAGGCTGGAGACAAAACCTCTACTTAACTGTTGTCCACAGGAAAGATCAGTTGATTGCCCATGCAAACCAGGAAAAACAGAATACTTCATTTTGAGGATACAAAAATACCAGGAGGCATTAGAAATGGTATAATGAGCTAGTTTATTCGTTTGGTTTCTGTTACCATCCATTCATCAGCATGAACTCTCTGAACTGCTTCTGGCCGGGTTACGCAAGGAGAGCACGGGTGCCACTGCCGCTCTGCTGCTGCCCCAGTCCCAGGCTCCAGCTGCAGAAACCAAAGCCAAAACTTACAAGAGCTTTTTGAGAAAAGGCAAATCCCAGTCCTGCTCTTCCTACGTGACAGTGAGAAATGAGAAAACAAGTAGTTCTATTATGGTTGTTGTGGAACTAATTAAGATATCAGAGTTGGACAGAACAGCTGTTTAATCCTGTAACCCTTCATGCCAGCTATGCTGAAATCACATAAGGCAAACAAGAGATATTCAGCTTAACCTCTTCTGGCTTAGAGGACATACTTACAGCTTGAATCCAGGAGGCTTCTGTCAACAAACAGGAGGAAGCTGTGGTCACACTTATGCTGTGGTCAGTAAGGATTAATTCTGTCAAAGAAAATTATGTTACACCTCCATCAGACCGGGAGTAAAGCATCAACCCCGTTATACAAATACAAATATACATTGTAATGACCTTTGCATTTTTATTAGACAAAAGCTCTCTCTTTGGATTTGAATAATGGAGAACTACAGATATTGTGATTTGTCTTGTGGCTAATAAGCCACACCTCTAAAGTGAATAAATGACAAAGCCACTACCTTAGCACACATGAAAGTGACATCTTTTCACAGTATTTTGATGGGAATTCCTCAACTTTAAGTAGTGTTTTAAAGGATAACTTACATATATGAAATAATTTTGGCACTGATTTGGGGTGTAGGATTCACCAGAGCATAATGGTGTTATAGTGACTGTAAAACTACCTGTGCTTCACTTGCCAGGAGGAGGGTGACTGGGAAGCTGATGCAGACCTGTTAACGGCAGTATTGCAGTGAAGTTGTGCCGTGACTGTAAAGCAACAGGCCGTCCACGCCGGCGATTCAGTGAAGCGTTGATCATATTATCTGAAAAGCGACCAGGCTCCTTTTGAGCTGTAAACGCTGCAGAGAGAAACACAGCACTCTGCTTCCCCAACCTAGGTGAGCAGAGAGATGCCCTCATGGCTGAATTTTGCTATTGATCAACGATGTGACCATGTCAACAGCAGCAGAGCAGCAAAGCTTTCTGCTTTGTTTTCTCCTCTAGCGATGCCTTTTGCCCCGCTGGTTATGAGGAAGCTGCCATCTGCTGTCAGAAGGTCATGCAGACAGACACACGGCGCTGGGGACGGAGCCAACGCCGGCAAAAGCAACGAAAGCCAAAGAGCTGCAGCAATAGCCCGCCGAGAGCGCAGGCTGAAATGCCTTTTATATGACTTCTCATTACTATCTAGCTCGCACATTTGCTCATGATTTTATATACTTAGCTTGTACTGGAATGGAGCATCTTTTAAACAAGCATTTGCGTTGCAGACAGTGAGCTATTTAAGCCGGTCTATCAGGGCTTTTGGTGTCATTTGCCTTCTTGCCGTGATGAACTGCCAGCTGCCTATTTGTGTTGGTTTAATTAAAATAAAGAATGGATAAGTTACGTAATTTTTATAATAGCAAGGTTAAGAATTTATAAAACTGTTCAAAAGGAAAGATAAAAGAGGTACGAACATCAGAGCTGAACCTGAACATGGCAGGCACTGCAGAAGTACTGTAGGAGCATCAGCGCGGAGTCCATTCGTGCCACATGGAAAGATCACTGTTTACAAAGGTAACAGAAAAAGGGGTTGTGAAATAGTAAATCTTTCATTAATATTTTAAATCAAAGAATATAACTCACAAGGGAGTATAACACACTGTATGGTCTGATAAAATGGGTGTAAAAGAAATGAATCCTGGTCTGAACATATGGATGCAAAACTGAATGTGCAAAAAGGGGACATAAATATAATCAAAGCAATAAGGGGTTCGGATCACTTCAGTCAAAGGGAAAATGCCATTGCATGAAATAATTCATTTAGAGGAATTACTCACAAGAGCATGTATCATCAGCAAGGTTTAAAGCCAGAATTAACAGTACGAAAGACTGGCATTGCTTAATGTCCTCTGGAAAAGGAGGTGGATGTAACGTGAGAAAGCATGGAGTGGTGCCAAGTACTCTCTGAAGCTGAGTATGAGGCGTCCTAGTAGGATCTCACGGTGATGAGTGACTGGGCAAGAAAACAACACAGAAATATCAGTGGTGGTGAGCACAGACATGCGCACGGGAAACGTAACATCACTAAAAATAGCTAAGAGCCCAGGATCACTGTGGACCATCCTCAACAGCATCAGCTCCGTTGTGGGAAAGGCTGTGGGAAAGGCTACCAAAAAATTCTACATTGTTTGGACGTGATTGGAGTATAAAACAGAAAAGGAACATTGTGTGTGGTGGCTGTATCCTAACTACTGTTTATGGGTCTGAGCGCTCCGTCTCCGAAAGGGCAGCACAGAGTACCAGGGGGTGCAGGGGACACTGGGGCACAGAGGAGCTTTCTGAGCAGGAGACACTTGGAAGAGGAGTGGCAGAAAGGGAGACCCTGGGCTTTGCAAGCAGGAGGTGAGTTGCAGGTGATAACTCATTACTTCCTAAAGTAGAAAAAACAGAAAAGCGTTCGATGAAATTGTCAAGCAGCAGCTTAGTTAAACCACAAAGTTAATTGCTGTGGAGTATAATGGAAAGAAAATCTATATGTAAGTTCAAAATATGTCACACAAATTCACAGATCATAACACTGTTTGTAGCATTAAATTCAACAATGGGCATCGTTTGTCTCAGAGATTTCCTACACTGCCAAGGGACCGGCGTCGGGAAGACATGGTAGGGAAAGACCTTTCTATGCAGTCTGTGTCTCAAACCGGTTCCTTAAATAGCCACTGCTGCTCATGGGACAATGACAGACCAGTGCATCAAGTCTTACTTTCTTTGGTAACATTAGTGTGTTCTAATAGAAAAGCTCAAAAAGCTGATAGCCATCACACACTCATTTATTACATGTAGGCATTTAGATTGAAGTATATGAGAGAAGTTAATACATTTGCTATATACAACAGAAAAAGAATTGACTTCATTAATGATATTGGGAATATTTCTATTGACCGAAACTTTTTATACCCAACAGGAGAGATGATAACTCAGCTCAGGTCACTGCTGTGATGGCAACAGGAACAAGGGATGGTGCTGCCAGACAGCAAAGTTACAACTAGCCCAAAAATCCCACCAGGCTGGAAGCTGCCAAGATGCGAGCCACTAGCCCATTGGTAAATAATTTTAAAATGAATGCTATTTTGTGGAGGGCTCCGTGCTCACGTTTTCACAAGCTGTCTTTCCACCTGTGATCACAAACACAGCGATGTTCTCGGTGGAAGTGAAGTTGCAGGCACTCAAATGCTCCTCGTGTCAATTTTAGTGCAAAGGGTGATTTTTCAGAAGCTGTCTCAGGTTATACATCCCAAACTGGAGACTCCTGCAGAAGCAGTAGTAATTGTTTCTGAAAACACTGGGCTCAGAGACCTGAGACATCAGCAGACTGACACCTAAGGAGACACTGAAGTGACTGTGGAGTTTTAAGAAACCTCAGAATTATGCTCATATACCCTATTTCTTAGTCTTCAGCAGTTACCTAAATTATTTCATGGGACAGCGCTTATTCACACATGTTTTGGTGAAAATTTTCTTAAAAGAGGAATTAACAATACAGCTTCCAGCTGATTTGAGCAGAGTTTGAAAGAATGGCTGTGGGACCAAAAGGAGGAAGTTGGTTAGCGAAATGAAAAATGGGTAAAACTAGCAGGAAAAAACATGAATTATTTTTGTGTACTTTCTATGAGAGAAAAGCCAAAATGCAAACAGGTAAATTCTGGCTTTAGGTCTTTCCCCCGTGCGGTACTGAGAGGTTCAGGCAGCGTTTCTGTTTCCATGTGCCTGTGCGAATACATGCCAATATTGCGGTGTAGCTCCTGACACAGATTTGTCAGACTTTCCTAGTCACGAAGCAGAAACCCGCCCCGGCCGAGCAGCTGGTTTGATGGTTGAACACAAGTGAAATGTTGCAGTGCTGAGGACCGATGAGGACACAGGTGTAAAAAATCAGAAGGTCTAAGAAATCCATAGAAGGCTTTGACTTTCCATTTACATCAGTATTTTGAAAACGCCTCTTGAACTGCTCCAGTTGCCTTCAAGCACGCAAGAGACCTCAAGTTCTTCTCCTAAGCCAGGACAAGGCGTTCCCCGGAGAGCAATGTGTCCCGCTCCCTTACAGAGGAGGGGAGCGGGAGCAGCTGGAGCTGGCAGCCAGCGGCGCCGAAGCAAAAGGGTGTTGTGCTGCCTGGGACACTTCTGGCTAACGGTGATAAAGGCACTCTCTGCTGGTTGCTTGAAAATAACACGCTTACTCCCAGAACCTACATCTCTTTTCCCAAGGGTGAGAAGAACTGAAACGCAGTAGTTTATTAGACGAGCAAATGAGATTGAGGAACCTGTTTCTCNGATTTAGGAACCTGTTTCTCAGCACCCAGGTAGGGAAAAACAGACTGAACTCCTCACAGCAAATTGAAGTCGTCCCTTTTTTTCTCCTCTGAATAACCTGATGCTGGTATATATTTGATTTCTCAGTCCTGAGCTGTTGCCATCAGTCTGCCATGGGGAAGCTGCCACGCACCTTGTCCTGTTCGTCACACACCGAGGGACACGGGCTGCGTGCCACCATCTCCAGAGCTCTGTGGGGAAAGCCATCTGAGAGGCATAGAGGAAAAATTCTCCTGATTGTTTGCAATGGGCGAGAGATAAACGGTCTCTTTTTTCTGTTTGTTTAAAACCAGCGTAGCAATTCTAAACATTGATGTTGCTCTCAGCTGATTTGGAAGCGTCAGAAACTTCCAGAGGCTGTGATTGCACGCCCAGGCAGGGTCTCCTGCAGCTGCTGGGGAACCGCAGAGTGCTTTGAGACACTTTGCTCCACAAACTTCATCCAAGGCTCTTTAACCTCTGACTCTCGGCATTTTTGTTGTTAAGACATTGCTGATCTTGGAAAAACCTTCTGCCTGAGGAAGTCCTGCCTGCAGCCACGCAGCAGCGGCAGCACGGCCGGTCACCGCCTCACTCCAGATGGGAAGACGAAACGTGTCCTGAGGGGTAAGGCTGGGTTTGCCGTCTCACAGGATCTTCTGTTTTCAGTTTCACCCACGGTTTTGGCCAACTACGAAACAAAGCAGTGGTGGAACTGTGGTGATTTCTCCAATATTACTCATGCTGCTTTTCAGTTAGCCACCTGAAACAGAAAATTGTAATTTTGGTTTAAGAAATTTCTTTTAGCGTTAAAGCAAAAAGGACATTCATTCGTCATACACAGACCGGTGCACAAAGCTGGAATTGATAGCCAAATGCCCATAACTCGAATAAACCCAGGGAAAAACAGGTTGGAAGAGCTCTGTCCTTCTCTGAAGATTGCCTATAAGAGAGAACACCACTTACAAGAGAGTTATTTTGATTTTGCTCGTGATTTCCATGAAAAACATGCACAATGAGTAAGTATAACTTGTGATACAAAACCTGGCCAAGAGCAGGGAGGGACGGGGAGCCGGCACGAAGGCAGCGCTGCCGGGGCTCAGCGGGTGCTGGGTGTCCTGGGGCGCACCACCAGCTCCCACAGAGCCACAGGTATTTTTTCCGTTGCGCTGAATCCCACTGGTTTTACCGAGTGGGATGTGGTGCTCTCTCATAACGCACTTTCGAAAGACGCACCTTTTCCCTTTTATCGGGGAGCCTCACACACTGCCTGTCATTTTCTTTTGCCGACAGACTTGCCAATGTTTCATCACCAAGACAAAATTTTCCACGCTGACTGGGAGCTTATCTGTCAGTTCGGCAGTTTCTAAAAACAGGACTAAGTAAAAAAAGTTGCTTAGTAAGACTGAAAACATAAAAATGACCTTCTGTTTGAAATCTCTATGGCCTTATATAGTGCAGTTCACCCAGTTTGTAACCATGCTGGTGTCACTGTGACTCCACGAGGTACCTTGCCTGGGATTTTAGTTTTACTTGATAAAAACCCCCTCAAAATTAGGTAGGAAAAACTGCCTGAGAGGACTGTTACAGTTCCAAAGCAACCACTTAAAAGTTAGAAAATGCTAAAACAAGACAACGCTTGCAGTCTGAGAAAGGCCCACCCTGAGCAAAGTAGGGGCTGAACAAATTTTTCATGGAAAAAAAATATATGAAATATAACCAAAGAAAGTTTGAAAGCAGAATGTAAGGAGACCAATTTATGGCCACATAAGCAAGCTTCAGTTTAGGATTCGGGAATCATAGAATTATTTAGGTTGGAAAAGACCCTTAAGATAACCTTCTGAGCGTTCAACTTTGGTTGCAATAAGGTGTAAAAAGTGCTAAAAGGATTCTTTACACAGACAACAGAAGAAGAAGAGGTCAGATTTGTGTAATCTATTACCAGATCTCTTGTATCCCTGACTGTTACAAACCTGTAAAAAATGGCCAGGTAAAAATCTTGGCTAAAAGGACCCTATCAGCACTTGTGGTTTCATGCTAATAATTCCTTTCTTGGAGTTTGAAGGTTCATTTCATGAAAGACATTCATATATAAATCCACAAGTACTTGTAAAAGCTAAATTTCCATTCTCTCTGCAGTTACTGTGCATAGGCGGCATCCTTCCTCTGAAACAGAAACCACCAGCTGCCACTTGATATCTACTCAGCATCTTCAGCTCACCACCGCTGGGAATGAGGAGTTGCAGGTCCCTTCCCACCGCCGCCTGCGTCCCAGCATGCCAAACGCTGCCTTCCAAATCGCGATGGGTTTGGAAGAAAAAAGACCGATTTCTACACTCGTCGTTGACACTGGTCTGACGGCCATCAGACTGGCATCAAGAGTTTGAACGCTGTTTTGCATTTGTTATGTAAAATATCCCAAACTACTCGCTGTACTTAAATCCTTCTTGTCTGCCAGGTTTAGTTCATGGCCCTTCCCTGATTTCTGTTTGTGGACTGATCGTGATCATGGGCTTATTCCCCCCAAAGCCCCAGTGCTATTGATAATGTTTCTCATTCACGTAATGCCGATGCAACCATCTCAAGCGCATGTCATGAAAGTATTTATAACCATAAGCCCTCACTATACTTCCCTTTCTGTAGACAGCCACTACCAAGTGCACCAAATTTACCCTGGGTTTGAAAATAAGAAAGAAATCAAGGAAAGCAGAGATAATAAATGAGTTCTAGTCACTGCACAGATTATCACAAAATACCTTGAGGTACTTCTTGGCCACGTGGGAGCAAATCGCACAAGAACAAAGCGTGCCTGTCCGGAGCTCAACTCCAGAGCAATGGGATCCCAAGGGGATGCAGGTTGTGTGCGTGGGGGGACAGACCTCAGGCTCTGCCGGGCGTTGGGAAGCCCCAGACTGACCCCTGCAATGCACCTGATGTCATGGCTTGTATTTTTACTGCCTGAATAAACTTGCCTAAACTTGTCTAAACTTGTCTAAATGCAGTTGATGGTCGCTGGCAAACCCAGCCCAGCAGAAGATTCGATCTTTACGTTTTCATGTCAGGCTGACAAAACCCCCGATTGTTACATCTGCTTAAACCTGGAAACCTCCGCACAACTCAGAGCAACTTTTTCAGAGGTTCGTTTCACAGAGACAGGAATTTGGGTGCACACCAGAGTCAGTGGTTAAAGCACTTATCAAACCATTGCATTTTTGATGCCTTGATTAGACCTCGCAAAGGATTTAGTAGGGGTACAGAAAAGCACTCGCTATCTATACTTGTGGTTTTTGTGACAAAGCATCTGTAAAGCTTCCGTAGGAGACTGGAAATAAAACCTGTCTAAGATGAATTAACTTTCTGACATGAATATTTCTGTTACTCTTTTATTCCCTCAGGAGTTTGGTTAATTAAACATAATTAGCAGGATTATTTAATCAAGATCACCCAATAGTAAGTCTTGATAATTCCAGGAGAAAACATTGTATGTTTGTAAACATATATAACTTTCAAAATAAGTCATTAGAAAAAGAGTAAATAAATAGAGATTACTGAGCACAGTAGAAATTCACCCTTTTGCAGAAGCTCACTCCAGAAAACGGGCATCCCAAAAATCAATTAAATCTTCAGCTCAGCTTAATGGGAAGCTGAGTGTGAGAGCAAGTGAATGTCTTGCAGGACACCAGCAGACCATTGATTCACCTGTGTTTTGCCATCTAGTTTCCAGTCACCCCATCGCTGTGGAAGACATCAGACGCTTTCCTACATGACTGCCTGTAGTCAACAGCAATGCCAGCTCTGGAGGAGGGCTCACTCGCAGCTTGGGTTATGTACAGAAACAGCTGGATTTTTCCAGTATTTACTATGCGAACAGCATAAGGTTAGTACAATGTTATGTTCAGAGAAATTAATTTCATCTCACTAACATGAGGTTCTGTTTGGAGTCAGAAGAGAGCGCAGCCTTCCTTCCCCCGTGCCTTCCGGCGCTGTTCTGCATGACCAAAAGAGTCCCTCTGACCTCGCGCACCTCCACGCACCTCTGAGTGTACAGAAAAAGCATATGGGCTGACGTAATTGCCACCGATGACTGTGCATGAATCTTCCTCTGCACCACTCTCCAATATAGGTCAATACTGAAAATTTGCCACAGGTATGCTGTTTCCTAGAAAGGGCTTTTGCAGGTTTCTTAGAACAGACTTGTACATTATTTTGTATGGAATCTGTAACTTCATACATTGCGAAAGTCGGCACAGCGGTTGGATGCTCATGGTTTTACAAAATGCTATCGCAGTTTGAGGTTTAGGGCTTTGGGGAGATTTTCTTTAACTAGAGATTCTAAACATTGAAGGAGCCAAACTCTGAGATGCATTTGTAGAGGATAACCTATATACTGACCGTGTAACCCTCTCTAACTGGGTTATCTTTCTGAGGCTCTTCCTTTGCCACCAACACACAGCTGTTCTTACTCATCTGTTGCAGAAATTTGGAGCAAAGATTCTGCAAACCAGGATGTATGTAGGAGACCTGGTCAGCAAAACGCACTAGTTGCCTTCATAAAAAAAGCATGAAAGAATATTTAAATAAAGTGGCCATAGCCGAGTCTGCAGGACATGATGCAATTAATTTTTGAGCTCCCTAAGGCTCTCTGCAATGTGACTGTGGATGACTGCCAATAATCCTGGAAAACCCGGAGGACTGTGGGAATTTCTGGGAGTGGAGAAAGGTAAACACAGCCTGGGGCCAAAAGAAAGCCGAGGAGCTTATAGAGCAACCAGCTCAGCTTGAGCTGCGGGAGTATCTGGGAACCGATCTGTTTCTCCTACTACAAAACAAGGTGATTCATGAGTTTTAAAATAGTCAGTATGGATTTGGGGTGACACAATCTGCTCTTCACAGTTAAACTGTCCTTTGACAGACTGCCTGCCCTCGCGGCCGAGGGGGAAGGTGGTGCTGGGCTCCCGGCAGTGCCTGACGTGCCAGGCTCAAAGGCTGAAATGTCTGAAGACATTTGCTTCAGAGGTTGAAACGTCTCGTCAGTGCGGACGGTTTCTTATCAAAAGGAGGGAACGCACTCTGGGCTTCGCAGGCAGGTTTCCTGGCTCAGCTATAATTAAAAAAAAAGATAATAATGATCTTTTTGAATCATAAAACAGGGACAATCCTTACCAGATTGGAGCGTCACGTGCTCTTGGGAAGTGCAACACTTAATAGAGGTAAATGTCCAAAACACAGACACAAAACAGCCGAGCAGCACAGAAGGATCACAGATGTCAGCAATGTTTGCCTGGTGCAGATTTTTTTTCTTTTTTTTTTTCCCTTTCCTTTTTTTATCCTGCCTCACATTATATAAATGTGCAAACTCCCTTTGGGACATACCAGCAGGCTGCGGAGGTGTAAGACATGACAGATACTTGCTCTGTCCTGCGCATCCCTGGCAACATAAGCGTCTCATCCTGTAATGCAGAAGCCTTTCCCCGATGAAGCACCTCCTCAGAGCGGTGATGCTGACACCAGACGGCGACACTGTTTTTCCATAACCTCCTCAGCGCAGCTATTTGCTTACTCTAACAATCTAGATCAAATCCAACAAAGTAATCATAAAACTCATAGTCCTGGCATTTATCTCAGATTATCATCCCGGAGTTTAATGCTGCCTTATGTTTTTTCTGGCAAGTGTCTTGATTACAGGACGGTGTGAGTAACTGCTTTATCCTGGCCGGTTGTAAATCACTTGCTGCATTTGAAGTATTCTTACTAATATGTTTTACACCTGTTGGTTTTCCTCCTGGACTACTCATCTCTCTCTGTACAGTCTCTCCCTCCTGCCTAAGCTTTCAGCCGGTCTTCAGCCCTCGCCTGGACACCGGGTCCCCTGCCTCGGCGCGAAAGCATGCCCAGAATGCTAAAAAATTCATCCTGAAATATGCGTGACCCTGACAGCTGCATTAAAAATGTTGGGAATTACCAGAGAAGTGTCATAGATTATTGTAGGAATGTGGAAGGAATTATTAAGCATGGCCAAAATATTAGTGAAATGATGAGGAAACTGTAGCTCACTGCTGGAAACTACCCTTCAGATGAAACATATAGATATGGGGAACACTGAGGTGGCTGGAAGAAAGCCGACTGATGATGTGATTTGGTAATATGTTAACTTAGGAGATATGCTTTCTTCTTGCCCCTCTAACTTCATATTTTTTAGAGACTGCCATCTACAAAGTCAGTGCAATCCCTTTTGTATTACAACAGGAGAAAAGCAGATTGTTATAGGAGGGTCGACATTTCAGGAGATGAATGTATTCAGTGAATTTAATGAAATGCATCCTAGGGATGGAAAAATGCAAAACTACGTGTGGCTTGAACATAGCTGATAGCACAGGAGCTAAACAGAGAGGGAGCATCCAGCTGCCTGACCTGTAGGTGAGAAAGCACCCGCACCCAGGCTAAGGGGGTGCTGCCCTCCCCGAACAGCCCCGTGCCTGCGGTCCAGCCGGAATAACAGCACAGCCCGCTCCAGAGACAGCCTGATTTTAAAGCACCTTTCAGTTTCCAGAGGGCAATAACAAACAAACAAGGAGCAAAGCAGATCATGTCAAACATAACGTTTGGAAAAAAGAGTTTGCTCTTTGGACTTCTACTTTGGTTAGTAGAAAAACATTTCTTGACGTTTTTGCTCAAGACTACAGCATGTTTTCATGGGCAAACTAGGGGAAAATAACTGAAATTAGTGTATTAAGTATATCACTGCTCAAAAGAGCAGGTAAGCAACAATTCTCCATCAGCTTGCAAGGTTGTACCTAGCCCTGGCTGTAAGCATCTGCTCTGGGTCTAGCATTAGGCAGGATTTTCATCACCAATATTGGGTTAAAGAGCAAAGTATACCCTAACAAAATTTCTGGATGACAGAGTGTCTACTCCTACTACTTGCTCTGAAAGTGGGCTAGGCATGGGGAAAATACTGAGTGGAGGATTCCTTTGCCTTCCCAGGAGATGGCTGTAGCCTCATCCAGCACCCGCAAGTGCATTCTCCATAGCCCAGGAGGTAAAAAATATCCCGATAACGCTCTGATATGGAAATTGCATTCTCAGACTTTACATAAAACATGGAAAATTACTGCTTGGTTCCCATCTTCACTTGTAGCCCAAGACCGAATCAGTCTCCTGGGAAGGCAAAGTCACAGAATTCCCTGTAGAAAAAGTACAGAATAATTATGGTAGTTTTAATATAAATGTAAATGTAATAAATTGTAAAAATGTGAAAATGTAAAAATGTGAAAAAGTAAAAATGTAAAGATGTAAAAATGTAAATGTTCTAGTGTTGGGCACCATAACCCTAGTTTTCTGGGGGAACCTGTACATTTTCTTTGAATGACCTCCAAATTTTTGGAAGTGCTGAAGAATTAATATAAACCAAGATTTAGTTCTCCAGCATCTACACTGGTGCGTACATTTGTCTGTGTATGTCTGCGTATAGTCTGTGACTACACACTCTCATATCTTCACACGTGGGTACAGATATCTGCCGGCACTTCATCCACACTGAAGGGCTGTATGGCTCACCTTGGAGGTACATACTGCAAAGGGCTTCAGGTATAGAGTCCATAAGATTGCTCTGGATGTAGAAAGTACGTAGACTCTTACTCATTTGAATAACCAGCAGATTCCATTCTTCAGGTAAATCTTCCCCGCCTCCCCTTTAGCAAGAGCATGTTTGTGGTGAGCTATTAATCATTTCCTCCAGCACTGTGTATATAAGAGGAACCCAAGGCAGAGGCACACACAGTTCACCCAGCTGAAGTGCCGAGCCAACTTTGCAATGCTGGTCCAGGTTGTGGCTTTGCTGAGTCTCGGGCTGCTCTGCAGCTCAGCGCCAATGCAGGCGACCGGACCCACCAACGCCATGAGACACTTGCCGCAGGAGGAGCGCTCCAGGGCGTTGGTAGGACTGATCATTCAAGAAGTTCTCCAAGACATGCAGAAACTAAATTTGAATGCAGTAAGTTCCTTTATTTTGAACGGCTTTCACCTGTCTGCCTTTTCTATCCCCAGTTTTATTTTGAAGTTGCTAACTTCATTTTCTCTTGCGCAGGTTCCCAGTGTTGTAACTGTGAATGCTACGGTAAGAAACTGCATACTTTTCTTCTATTTAAAATTGTTGTCCCAAATCCCCAAATTTCTTTTCCACTTCAGAACTCTGATAGCACTAAGAGAGCTCTAGGAACCCGGGAAAATGCAAAGTTGTTTCAAGAACCTGCAGAAAGCTGCTCCCAATGCTAATATCCTTCAGATGGCTCTCTCATTCGGCAAAGGTCTTATATGGGCACTGGCATCTTATTGATAGCCTCAAAATTTTCACTCTGAACTCTTAGTTTTAGAACAGTCCACAACTATTATTTGGTCTGTATCCCATACAGAGCCATTAATTTCACTGAGCTGTATTTTCCCGAAACCCAGTGAAAAAAAAAAATAAATGAGCTTTTTGTGGAGGAGATGAGCAGTAAAAGTGAGAAGTAGGAGCCCATCTCCTATTCAAAGTGGACAGGAGACAAACAGCGTCAGCCCCTCTTACTTTCGGGGAGAAAGGTTGAAAATTCACACCCATAGCAATAATTACTTGTATTTCATGGAGACAATTCTGATTTAGCTTCAACAGAGACACGATAGCAAGAAATGAAGCCCTAATGCAGGGTTGGGCTTCCGAGGAACAAATACCTCTGGTGTTGGACACCTCTAAATTTTACATGTCCAGTTTATAGCGGCACCTGCAACTTCCACTGAAGGCAGGGGGAGGGTCTTTTTTTTGTCCCTGGCATGTTTTTAAATGAAAACTATAGATTTTACCACGGTTTCCTAAATCTGGTGTCCGGATGAATACAAAATGAGGGGTTGTGTTTGAAAACACAGCTCTTCATTTCTGTAGGTTGTTGTTTTTCATGGATATCTAAATTCCCAGGATACGATGCATTATTTGTGTGGTACCAATGTATCAGACAACTGTTGACATAACTATCCGCTGGCCTTGCAGGTGGAAAGATGTATGCACAGCCACCTGAAAACCTTTGCTGCCACCTTGGCAGCTCTCGACACGCCGAGCAAAGTCATCTCCAGAAAACTGGACAGAGTCAACGTCTACAAAAGCATCCTCCCCAAAGTAAGTTTGACTCGGCGGTATTCGACAGCACAACATTCAGCACAGGCGGTTCAATCACGGGGCGCCGCAGCTGGGACGGGCACTGATTTGGCTGCAACAGGCACTGGAAATCTCTTCTGAAAATTAGTGTAATTAAGAAGGTTTCCGTGAAGCGCTCTCCCTTAAGGAGGCATGTGCTGCCACCTTTCCGCACGGTAATCTCAATTGCAAGGAGGATAATCATATGAAACCCAAGCAGGTGTGAGCGGAAGCTGTGGCAGCAGCGTGTCTCTGGGCATCCTCTGCGCGCCACCCGGTTATCAGCTATCGCCCGCACATCGTCACGCTGCCGCAGAGTTTCCAGAGACCAGCTCACCCAGCTCTCCAAAACACACGGGGATATTGGGACATTATAGCCCGTGCTGTTAGTATTCTTTAGAAAATGGATATATCGGATAACATAGATTTAAATATTCAAGTTGTATGGCTGAATTATGTTCTCTCTTTTTTTTTTTTTTTAAGGATCTTGATAAGGAATGTAAGACTGTACAAGTAACGAGTGATGTGTTCCTGGAGACACTGGACAATTTCTTGAGATTGCTCTCTGAGAAAATTCAAAACGCCTAAACAGAACAACTACACCAAAGCCAAGAAGAAATGAAGAAGCTGAACTCTACTCCAAACAAAATGTGATTCAATTATTAACTTATTCTCAGGAATATGGTCATAAAATATTTATATAGAGAGATATATGTTGTGTATATATATGTATGTTTTTAAAACATGCATATGTATAAAAAGTGATGTTACAGCAGCCATGTTCTCTCTAATGATTGAAACATGCTGCTCAGTTAAAAGACAAGTATTTAAAATAATACTTAAATATTTTATATAGTTTTAATATTTTAAGTTATGTCACACTGAGTCATAAAGAAAGAGTAATTTTATTTATTTATTTATTTATTCTATTTAATTCATTTATGGATACTTTGAGATATTTATTTATTGTGATGATGCTGTATTTAAGTTTTTACTTTAGGAAACTGCTATTTAATGGTGTGTGAGGAGGAGCTCTGTGGAGCTGGCTTTGGATTTGCTGTCACACTATTTCCCTAGCACACTAGCCCAAGCCGCAGCCCCAGGGCTCGGCTCTGCAGCGCCCGAGTGCTCTCAAAGCTGGGGCAAAGCCACCCCGTGGGACGGGGACAGGGACCGGGACCATCGGTGTCACCCAGCACCTGCACCTCCCTCTCGGCCCCTGGACCAGCCCCGGGGCTGGAGAAGATGCGCTTCGGTTGTGAGCTCCCATCTCTGCTCGCTCCCTGGGTGTTTGGTTTCTGCAAATAACTTCAACCACTACATGTTTTATTGTTGACTAAGCAGAGCCACGTCACCCAAATCTAACCCAATTCTGGATAATACAAAAGCAAACAGGGCTCTGATGGTCTTGTTTCCTTTTCCTCAAAGTTTATTCAGCTGATATGAGGTGTTTCCCACATCTCATGTGAGCTTAGTTTTACTGAGCTGAATCAGGCAATACTTGTTTTTCAAATTGTTTTAGTATCCATAGCTATGGGAGGTACTCAGAAAGTGTGTACCCATGTAAAACTATCAGTTTAGATTCCAAAAGTTAATATTTAATAAAATAATATTCAAGAGGAATGTTACTGCTCAGGCTGGTTTGTAAGGACGCATGCCATGTGTCGCCTATGCTGACGTATCCATTACTAAATATTTGTAACCTTCCATGAGAATGCAAATGGACCTTTACAAAAATAAACAAATTTTCTTCCAGAATTAAGCGGCCTCTGTTTGTGAAGGGTGGGCGGTTTCAGAGCTGTTCAGGGGAGCTGGGTGTGATTTCCAGGTGGGACGGACACAAGGATACTACCGGGGATGGTGGAGATGCACCCTGCTCAGGGCGAGCACCCCACAACTGCCCTCACCCATCCAGGCACCTTCCCCAGGCTCAGCTTTACTGACTCGCACCGCGCTTGAGTTTTTAAGACCAGCTGCCCTCTCGCCTGCTGGGGTGGCTCATTCCTGGCTGCTCCGTGTCCCTGCCACGTTTGCGGTGTGGCAAAAGCAGTAGAGCTTTCACTTGCCGCAGCCAAGAAGCATCCCCTCACCTTCGCCAGCGCGGAAAACTTGGGAAGCATCCGTGTCCTTTGAGAGGCTGGGGATGGAGGGGACAGCCCAGCCGGGGCAGGAATGAGCACCCAGAGAGCCAGAGACACGCAGCCACCATGGCAAGCACCGATGGAGCACACCCCGTTTTTCAGAGACACGCACTTCCAACAGCCAAACCAAAAGCAGCCGTGCTTTGCATCCAGACGGCATCTCCCTGTGCAAATGGTGCACGTGGCAGAGCCCAGCCGGGTTGGACAGACAGACTTCATCCCCCACCGCAGGAGGAGCGGCCCCGAAAGCCCCCGCAGGGGGCACGCAGCCACCAGCCCTGGAAGGGGTCAGTGCCCCGACCATCCCTGGGTACCACCAACCGCCCAGGAATCAGGAAACCTGGGAATAAAACCAAGCTGTGAATCTGTTTACTAAAACCAGAGAAAAGGAGAGCGAATATCCAGATGGACTCGCTCAGGTTGAACAGAGTCAAGAAAATCTCTGGTCCTGAGCGCAGTCTCGTTCAGTGCTGCAATAGTTCAAATAACAATAAGAACCACCCTGAAGAGACTCTTACTGCTGCTGGATTTAGAAGTTTTTATTAGCAACGAGGTGTTCAATTTTGCACATACATTATTTTAAATTCTATTTAAATATTCTATATTAAATTTTAAATTCACCCTTCAGATAAATGGGAAGTCACGGCATCGCAGGTATTCAAAAAAGAGAAGACTGTCAGGGTTTTAAGTAGAAAACATTAATCAGGCTCAGCATTCTTGGCACGGCGGTCCAGGAAACTCTGACAAACAGACAAGAGGGAAAAGTGAAGCGTTAATAACTCAAAGTCAACACTGGGCTGGCTGTAGGCAAATGCAGCCGGAGCTGTTGCCCGGGGCAGCAGACTGAGGGGGGGGGGAAGCAAAATAGTGGTGGGCCGACAGCTCCGGTGCCTTGCAGGGCGCAGGCAGCCAGGTCCCAGCTCCGGATGGAGCCTCCCAGCCCTGGTGCCGGCAGCACCCTGCAACGCTCTCCGCTACGGCACAGCCCTTCCTCCTCACCGCCCTGCCTGGGCCAGAGGAAAAGTCCGTATTTCTGGGGTTTCCAAGAGTCCTACAGTCATCTCTGATCCCACGCAGGCTCCTAACTAATCTGAATACCATTAAGCTGACCAGAAAACTGCAGTGCAGAAGGGAGTGAAGGGTACGTCTGGTTTCAAGCAGGCGGTAGAGTCTTATCAGCAACATGACTGCACTGGTGTTTTGAGCACAGTTGCCTGAGCATGATAACCACGACTGCTTCATCGCTGCTTTAATCGCACTGATAAGAATCTTGCATCATCATAACATGATAAAACACACATACCTTAAAATCTTAGTTAAGCCGCGACTTTGACTCTCAAGAGCTGCTGCAGACTTGTTTGTGTAAGAAGTAGGGTTTTGATTAAAAAATCATTGTTGAGTCTCTTACATCACCAGCTGGAAAAGCAAGAGCCCCATGCAGCTCCATGAGCCCCAGGTGGGGACGAGACTTGCGAGATGGTGACACAACAGGGGAAGGTCTCTTTTCCAGCGGCACATTCTATTTTTAGAAGTTGTAGGTGTGAGTTATGTTTAGCGCTCCCCATTTGATAAGCAAGACATTGTTCTCAGTAAGACCCATCTCCCCACCGCAGTGGCAGGAAAGCACATCCCTCAGTCTGCCCAACCTCTTCGAGGTGCACACCCCATGCCTACACCTGCCCATACCCATGGGATCCGTGATGAGCTCTCCAAGGCTGGGAGAAGCCCATCCACGCCGTGTAGGACCAGCTACAGTCTTCTGGCTGCCCTCTAAACCCTTAACGGTGGCAGATGTCCTGTGCCCCCACCACATGCAGGGCTGGGAGAAGGTTTGCCAAGACACATCGGGCTCTGGGAGCATGTGGGACACAAAACACACCCCACTCTTGCACAGACACCAACACCTCGAGGCCAGGTTTTGCAGGTCAGTCCAGGGGTGCCTCTCCTGAAGCCCAGCTTTCCAGGCTGTGGATAGCTCTGGAAGAACTCCTCCTGCATGGGAGCACGTGGTGGGGCAGCCACGAGGGAGCCAGATTGCCCAGCATCGCCTGGCGGAGGGCTGCCCCAGCCCATAGGTGGGCTCCCTGCCGGGGGGTCCTGCTCATTTGTGCCAGGGCAAAGCTGACAGAAGGCAGCTCAGCCACAGAAACACTGCTCCTGCGCTCCGTCCTTCCCCTCCTGTTTGAGCACCGCTTCTGTTGGTGTCATTTCTTAGCCCTAAGAGTGAGGGGGATGGAGAGAAGCCGTGGCATCACTCTCCCCATCAGCCGGGTATAGGGGATGGTGACGCTATCGTGGCCGGATGAAGGCAGCCTCAACTCCATCAAGTTGCAATCAGCAGCTAAATCTGGGTTAATACTCTACAAGTGTAATTCCCCTATTTTCTTTTTTGAAATATTTGATTACTCATTTTCTGTTGCTATTTTATTTCTTTTTCATCTTCAGTTCTCATTAAGCACTTGTCAGGATTCACAAACTGTTCCCGGTTTCTGTAGAACATGATCCCACTTTTACAGGCTTCCCCCCTGCCTCCCCCCCCCATTCATATGTGGTGTCTTTGCAACTGAAAAATTAACTGTCCCTTTCTGGCCACCCCTCCTCTGGAGCCAAACTTCAGCTGGTCAATGGGTTGGGCTTGAAAATTCCCATTACAGTTTGTTTGGATTGATCATCTGTGTTCGTCTCGGACTCGTTCGGTTTCAGGCGGGTGACTGAGAAGGCAATGAATCACCATTAAATATGACCAGACTTCTTTAAATGCTTACCAACAACTGCCAAAGCCACCGCACATGTGTGACCAGCACCAGCTTAAAGATGCCAGAGGTGCGGGGCCAGGGCTGCTGCCAGGGTGCACGCAGGGTGCTTGCGGGGGTTTGGATGGGATTTACACCATAAACTCAAGGCCAGAGATGGACTGCAATTAGTCTCCATGGGTAGGAAGATATAACAAATACTAGATATAATTTCTTTCAAAAAATAGGGAAGACTATTTCATTTTCCCTGCTGTCAGGGTGGATGTGGGCATGCGATAACGTATGTTGGCCCATGTGCACCAACCTGCCGTCACTGGGGCTGGAGAGGTGGGGAGGCTGCCCGTGAAATCCCCTGTCGCAAACCAGGCATCTCGTTTCTTAGAATTTAACACTGAAATCCGGAACTTATCTCTAATTTTGCCTGAAAGGTAAGGAATTTGTTGTGGATCTCCAGGACAACATCTCTCTGAGCGAGCAGGGAGATTTTCCTTGCTTTCCCAAAGTTGGGTACCTACAAAAAGGTCCATGAGTCCTAAAGCATCTGGACCCTCCTAACCCCCATCAGCCAGAGAGACCCTGGCAGAGCCTCAAAAGACAAAGGGATCGCAACGGAGGGCAGGGGGTCAGGAGGTTGAGATGTGCAGAATGAGTTGGCTTCGGACTCATTTCTGATTTCATTAGTCTGTACGGTTCTCCCCCAGCCCTACAAGGGAAGGGCATGTCTCTGTGACTAACAGGCTTTTTTTTTTTTAGTAGCTACAGAGGAAGTCATACAAACCATGGGGAATACCTTTTAATAAATAAAAAGTCTTTCTGTGCCCAAAGCCTCTTGCAAAACGCGCAGCCTCTCCTCTTCAATTAGCCTGACTTGGACCCATGCTCCAAGGGCCACTTTCCAAAGATGACAGCCCACCGTCCAGACGGCTGGCCGCGGCCCAGCGACCACAGCCAGAGGACGAAATGCAAAAGGAATGTCCTTGGGCTGGGGAGCGGAGCTGCACATCTGCTGCAGATGCCCCGACCGAGCACAGTCACCAGCGACGACGATTTCAGTTTCTACTGTTTCTAAACAGCATTTAAAATTACCCTGTACCCTGTAGAGAAGTATGGTTTCCTTCCTTCTGCAGAGGCAGACCACAGAGATACGGTACTGCTTAACTCCTTCCAGTACCGAGACGAGAAGGTATCGATGCTGTTGCGCAAAGAACATTGTAACGCGTTTCAGCCTCCTGCATTCAAGATTAATTCAAACTGGATGAGATAAAGGGAAGGGCCAAGGAGGGGAAGAGGGACCCCATCGTGCCTGAGGACCACGATGGTTTGGTCTGCTCAGAGGTGTATGGGTGCAACTGCCAGCTGGAAATGTGGCAGGGGCAAATAGTTGGGGAGAAATAAAAACATTCCAAGGTTGCACAAGAATGCGTAGATATGAACTTGACACACTCGTGAAGAGGATATTCAGAGGAGTGAAAGGGGGCGATGATCAATCTATTCATAGAGGAATGAGAGCAAGAAGAGAACTTTAAGGTAGAGTGTCATAAAGTAGTAAAACTACTTCCAAAAATGTCTACTATCCCCCTAACGTGACAGGAAGCCTCACAAGAGATGATCCAGCTGAACTTCCATTTAAGTGGTTTATATGCGGCGATGAGCATATAATGATCACATATGTGGTGATGAACCAGAAGTTCTCCAGCAAACCCTTCACAGGGAGCGAATTTTGCTCGGAAGGAGCAGTCTCTGTACCGTTGCTATGCTGAGACTTTTCACCAGGATTTCCACTCCAGCTCATAATAATGAATCCCATAATCTCTCCAGGCTTAGACAAGTGAATATTTCTGTTAGTTTTCAGTTAATTTTCTGTTAAGCTTTCAGTTAATTCCTAATGGGCCAGGCCATTTTCTGCTCATTAATTTAATTCTGTGTCTGACTGGGATATGGATATTTCAGATGGCTCTGCCTAAGAGTGAAATCATATCAGTGATCTATGTCTCATTAGCTCAAATCCTCCTCAGATTTTTTGGCGGAGGTGGAGTTGGATGGAGGTGCTGCTGCATGAGCCCTCGCTGGAAACTCCCTCCTGCCATCTCAGCATCCCGCAGAAGCTATCCCCTAAGTGCAGAAGAGGAAAGAAAGGTCAATGTGGGTCCTACCATGACAGGAGTAGAGTGGTCACGGCGGTTTCACTTCTGAGTGAGTATTTACAAATGAGTCAGTGTGTGAGAGGCCAACTGATCAGTGTACGTACACGAGTATACCGCAAGTTCCATCTTCCTTTCTGATTTTATCAGGGCTTTTTTTCCACCCTGGCTGCAATCTAAGAATGCATTTGCATGTCATTAGCGGCTATAAAAAGAATAAAGAGAACAAGGTGGAGTCCCAACTTCAAAATTCTGTTTTTTCCAGCAGTAAAAGTACGTCCTGCCCACACCTTTGCCTTCCGCCCTCTCTGCACGGCCTCTCATTTCTTCAGCCAGTTTCAAGATAAAAGCGAAATCCCTGATGCTCACCGATAAGTTTAGCTGCAGCCCTAATTCCTACTGCCTCTTGCAAGGGAAGAAATTCTTCCCTGAGATTTGAACCTGGCTACAATAAATGGTACCAGAACATACACTCATCTGCATGATACATACCATCCATCGCTTCCCTTTAAATCATACCGTATTCCGTTTTATCTCTGGCAGCCACAGTGGTGCCAGGGATGTGCAAAGCCCCGAACCACCCATTCCCTACGAAGGCGGCAGAGACGGGGCGAGCATCTGAGGTGCGATTCTGCTTCCCGGGATGTGTAGCGCACGGTGTCGCTGGAAGGCTCCACGCTACTCTTGAAGTCATTAAAATTAGAAGAACAGGGTTTTCTTAAAAGAGACCAGCTGCGCACCGTGGTGATGGGTATTCATGACTGCTCACCTGCCCGCTGCCTGAACTGGTGCAAATGCCTCGATGGCGCAAGGCAAAGGTGGCATTCCAACGGATGCTGCCTCACCAAGGTAATACACAGTGGTTTAACCTCAACCGATCTGCTGCTTACAGGGAGACATTGGGAATATCAGTGTGACTCCAGCAAGGCAGGAGAACTACCCCAGCTCCTGCTCCGGCATTGTCGGGGCGCACAGGCAAGGGAGCATGGTCTGGTCAGCACCCGGCTCCTGCTTCCAGGGCGGTTCATCCAGCAAAAGCTCCTAAATGCTGAGCTGCAGGGAACGGCAGGGAAGATGCCTTACTCACCAAACGATTAGCATGATGACTGAAAGCAAAGTACTGAACAAGACGGCTCCTTAGGGGAGGGAGGTGCCTGGTGGCACCTGAGACCTGGTTTGTACCTGACACAATGGTGGCTCCTGATGTAATTAATATCATGCAAGGGAACTGCTGGAGTTACAGTGTGTTCCGTGAAACATCAGCTCAGGGACCAGTAGGAAAATTCCACTTAAGNAGGGACCAGTAGGAAAATTCCGCTTAAGTGTAGGAAAAGCAGCATCTGAGCTTTCATCATCTTGGATGGCATGTGTGTGTGTGGCTCACCTGCTTTCACCTTAGGGGAGAAGTGGAACCTCAAACAAAACAGTCACTGTACCACTTGATTTGCCCAGAGAAGTTGTGCAGGCTCCATCCCTGGAGGTGTTCAAGGCCAGGCTGGACAGGGCTTTGAGCAACCTGGGCTGGTGGGAGGTGTCCCTGCCTATGGCAGGGGGGTTGAACTGTTTGATCTTCAAGGACCCTTCCAATCCAAACCATTCTATGAATCTATGATTTTTTTTAAGGGTAGGAAAACCTAATGCACATTAAAGAATGTTAGTTAGATAGCAAAACTCCTGTAGTATTGAAATAGCAAAATTTAAATTATGGCAAAATACATGTAGAAAAAAAAATCTGAATTTCTGGAGAGAAGCAATGTCCTGTGGGTGTAATCCTGGCACAGTTTTCATTCCTCTTGGTGTGAGCACACCAAGGGCAGCCCCGCTCTCCTCCCCAGCAGGATCTGTGGGGCTGGGGGACAGGAGACAGCTCTGGGCACCCAGCACTCCAGTTGGTGACCAGTCACAAGTGATGTTCCCCAGGGCTCGGTATTGTGGCTGGTTCTCTTTAATATCTTTATCAATGACCTGGACAAGGG
>RSEF01000013.1:18566096-18608241 GCA_003993805.1 Himantopus leucocephalus
CCCAGCTCTCCTGGAGCCCCTTTAGGCACTGGAAGGCTGCTGTGGGTCAAGTGTTCAACTAACAGGAGCTGTTACGTATTAACAGCTCAGGAAGGTTTTCTTATGACACTAACGCGGTTGGGTAAATCCTTATTTTGAGCAAAGAGATCTCTTGGCAATCTATTTAGTCTGAGACTCGTGAGGGATTTGATCTGGCAAGTATTTAGAAGGAAACTTCTGGCGTAACTCTGGGGACATTTAGAGACAGAGCCTCCACCTGCTTCCAAAGCGCGCGGTGAAGCTGCTCAGCCCCTCTGGGCTGGTGCTGGGTCACAGGAGTTATCTAACCCCCGAATCGCTCCCTTTGCACACTCAGTCCACACATCCGGATCTTGAGACTGAGAAATGCTGAGTTTTCCCACCTTTAACTGATACAGGTGGGAGATGCGGTTGCCTTTATCTGTATATCTAGTCCAAGAGCTCTGCCGGGGCATTTCTTCGAGAACATTTAGTGGCTGTTGGTGGTTGCTTTGAACAACGTCTTGTGTTGAGCTGCCTTTAGGCAACATTTCTTAGAGACAAAAAGCTTCCTCGCCCTTTTATCTGTTTTCAGCTCTCGGGGTAATTTTTGTGCTAGCTCAGTAAGAGCCAGACGGCGTCCACTGAAGAGCCACAGAAACGGAGGAGACGGTTTATTCCCAGGTTAGGTAGGAACGTTATGCACTTGCTCAGTCCAACCTGCCGGTGTCATTTCTGATCCAAAGGGAGGGAAGGGCACTTTACAAGTTATTCGCTGTTCCCTACAGCTTCTGTACCACAAGGAAGGCTCAGATTGAGCCCACCCTGTGGCGCTGGCTCCAGCGGGAGCTGGCAGTTCTCTCTTCTGCTGGGAGCTGCGGAGAGGCCCCGGGATGCTCCGGGTGGCCAGCCGGCGAGGCGGGAGTGACCGAGGGCAGAGCTGACACCTCCTGTGATGGGGACACCCCACGGCTCCCAGAAAGGCGGCGGGTGCAAGCCCTGCCATGCAAGTCAGGAGCTCTGCCCCCACCGCAGCGTTGAATCCGTGCCTTGGCTCTGCAATGGCTCCANTGGCTCTGCAATGGCTCCGGGACTCGTTGCCCAGACTCCTCTGTAGCCAAAAGAGAGGCAGACACGGCCAGGACGCGGCCACCTCTGATGGGAGACACCCTCCCGCTGTGCCCAGCAGTGATGGCTTTGCTCCTCCGGCTGTAACGAGGCACCGGGCACCAGGTGAGACGAATCCCCCCCCAGCAGCATCCCACCAGGCGGGCAGGAGCCGGGCAGGGCTGGAGTGGGAAGCCATACCTGGTACTAAAGTCACCAGAGGGGGAGAGGAGCGCTGCGGGGAGCGCCAGCCCTGCTCCAGGCTCGACACGCTTGCGTTTTTAAAAGCCAACCTCCCGGCTGGGTACAGGACACACTTCTGACATTCTGAACTTGGCGCTGCTGCTTCTGAAAAATATGAAAGCGCAACCACAGAGAGAGCAGAGCCTTGGCAGGAGCTGAACGCCAAGCGTAAAAAAAGAGGCACTGATTGCAAGGTGGTTAGTGAGCAGCTTCTGATCTGCGTGAAGCTTCAAGCTTGTGGTTTCCCAGGTATGAGCTAAAAATGGCTTTTAGTCATTAAGTCATTTCCTCCTAACTGCTCTCCAGTTCTTTTATTGACCAGCATTTCAGAACAAAGGCAGAACTGCATGATGAAAACACTCCTGCAGGTCTTGGATCTGCGCAGTGGTTTGGCAGGTTCATGAGGGTTCACAGGGTAAGGACTAAATAGGACAAAAACGACGTGAGATTCCCAACAAGAGAAATCCCACCGCTGAAGGCACTGGTGTGGGGTTCCGTCCCAGTGCTATGACCTTTGGGGGTTCAGGGAGTGTCCGGTAGAGTTTGATTCCTGATGCTGGTACACTCCAAAGGTCGGCATCATAGAATCACAGAATCATCTAGGTTGGAAAAGACCTTTAAGATCAAGTCCAACCATTAACTCAGCACTGCCAAACCCACCACTAACCCGTGTCCCTCAGCACCACGGCTGCCCGGCTGTTGAACACCTCCAGGGACGGCGACTCCACCACTGCCCTGGGCAGCCTCTGCCAGTGCTTGATAGCCCTTTCGGGGAAGAAATTTTTCCCAATATCCAATCTAAACCTCCCCTGGTGCCACTTGAGGCTGTTCCCTCTTGTCCCATCGCCTGTTCCTTGGGAGAAGAGACCAACCCCCCCTCGCTACCCCCTCCTGTCAGGGAGCTGTAGAGAGCGAGAAGGTCTCCCCTCCGCCTCCTCTTCTCCAGGCTGAACAAAGAAACAAAGGTCTGGTACTCACAGGGCTGATTCTGCCCAATGCTTTCACTTGTTTGTGGAAGGTACAACAGCTATTCAGCTACACTTTTACTCATCTTATTTAAAACAAAACAAAACAAAACAGTAAGATAATGGCATAAAGCAGCAAACTACCTCACAGGAGCAGACCATGCCAGTGTTGTCAGTTAATGCCACTCTCGCGTTCCTCATCTCCCAGCGAGCAGCAGCACAGCAGCGGTTAATGGATTGACCGGTGCACGGCCAGTACCACTCCTGCCATCACCCCATCGTGCGTTAGACGCGGCTGGGGACCAGCACAGCACCCTGCCCCAGCCTTGGGTGGTGCGGCCCATGGCCATCGGGGTCAAATCCCAACTACCAAGGATGGGAACATCACTCTGAACTCACGTACAGGCACCCCCTGGCACCAGTGCCGCCCCCAGGAGGTGCCGGGTGAGTCCCCAGCAGCTCAGGGACACCACATGCACAACACACTGCTGTTATCCCACTCGGTGCCACGAGACGTGGCTCTGCTTTGCTCAGCTCTGCTCTGCTCGCCGAGGAGGGAGGTGGTCCCTCCACCTTGAAACGCACCCAAAGTTGTACAAGTGGTTCCTGTGTAGCACTTCAAAACCAACTACAGCTTGCCGTTTCCTCTTTCCCGTGAGTAAAACCATGCTAGCTATCTAGAAAATCCAAGTTATCACTGATGCAGAGCAAAACACACCGATGAAAAACCACAGCGATGCAGCCTGTGCAAAGCTTCTGACCAAAAGTACCGGAGCGGGGAGGGGGAAGGGGGGTGGCTGTTTTTCTGCCCTGGGCAATGCAGTCACCGCTGAACTCGTCTGGGAAGGAATATTCGAAGATGGGAGCAGGTAACAACGCAGATGCTCAAGTCTCAGGTACAATTCTGAGTCATTGAGCGATCTGAAGGTCTATGCAACACGCTAATACAGAAGTTGTTTGCTTTTAATGATCTACGTGATTTACAAACTCTTTCTTGCTCCAATGTGACATAGTAGGACGGTCCCACCCAGCGACAGTGCCCAAAAGCGTATCAGACCACACTGCCATACCCGCACAGCTCTTCACTGCACACACGGTGCCCCGTAGGAGATCACGCAGATTTACNNGGGGGCAGTGAGCAGAGCCTCGGCTGGGCAGATGGGCTCAGTAAGAGATGTCCATCATTTATTTTGGCAAGGGTAAAACTACACGAGTAAGAGCTCCATGACCTCAGCTGCTTTGTCTGCTAATTCAAAACAGCTCCCTCCCTCCGAACCCAGAGCAGCCCGCGGGAGGGGGTGAGCCGGGGAGAAGGTGCGATCCAACTGCGACCGACTCATGCAAAGCAAGAACACGCGTTCCCTGCTGCTAGAGGAACCGGGGCAAGCCATGCTGGAAGCAGGTGAAATCTTTGCACAGTAAAGGAGGACACCTGCAAGTCAGACTTGTTTTTTTATTGACAGAGTCACATCCCGCAGGTGAGCGCAGCGGCGAGCGCTCCTTCCAGGGCTGAGGGCTGCCGAGCTGCCGCAGGCAAGGGACAGCCACAGCCGTCACCTCCTCCCTCCCGCAGACACAGGCGTGTTGTGCATTTTGCAGTATTTCTGCCACCAAAATACACACGTGGACACAAAGCGAGACCAGAGAGCGTGACTAAATTAAGACTTTTTAACAAAGTGACAGCCTAAGGCCACACGTGGTGTTAGGGCTTACAAATACATATACCTCACTGAGTCAGAAATGTTTCATTTGCTTGCCCTCATTCGAGAAGATTAAAGTGGAGGAAATCAATGCAGAACCAAGCGAGAACACCATATTGCGGGAGGACCTGGGAGAGATGTCACCACGGGCATGCCCGAGGTGCGGCAGCCGTGGCCACGCACTCTGCAGAGGGCTCAGCGATGCCACGTGGGCTGTCCTGCACCTGCACCGTGGGTGGTTGATGCTCACCAGCCGAGGGCAGCTGCCACGCTCAAACGGAATCACATACAAGTGCTCCATGGCCAAAGGAAGAAGCGGTCCCACAGGCCCAACTCATCTCCAGAAGACGGGGTAAGTGCCAGGATCAGCCACTACTCCTGCTCCTCTGCCAGGCGAGGAGTCACTTGGACACTCTCTCCTGGTCTAGGAACGGAGGTGGGTAGAGGGTTGCTGACCCTCGGGAGACCACGGCTGGGCCAGTCACTCCGCCCCAGCCCAGACAAGCACACAAGATTCAGAAACTTCCCCAGGTCCCATCAGGTCTATTCTCTGGATGTATCGTGTCACACATCCACACTCTACCAATCTCCCATGGTCTTTGCAGACACAGACTACGAGCACTGACAGCAGTGTCCTCTGCAGCTGTAAGGAATGACAAAGTGCCCCGAAGCTCTAAAAGATCAGCCACCACACAAGGGGCCATTGGTGTTTGCTCAGCTCACTCCTAATTTTACATCACCATCGGCTTTCAGATGTTGCAGGGCTCCCGCCTCCGCACTGGGCTACGAGGCTAAAAGGGCATCTTTGAGTCCAGACCCTATTGTGCGGGTGGGGGCCTGATGCAGTGAGTGTTGAAGGAGAAACCACCTCCCAGTCTGGGGTGAAAGAGGTGACCCCTCCTAGATTCAGCTATTCCACTTTCCAAGAAAAGTGCACCAAAATGTCACTGCAGTGAAAACTCTTCTGGTCTTCTGCATCTCCCAGGAGCAGAAGCACCGGGAAGTGGGAGCACAAGGACATTCTGAGCAAGAGCTCAGCCAAGCCGGCAGCAGAGCTGCACCCGAAGCCGGTCCCTAATCCCAGCACTGGGGAAGGGGCACAGCTCTACCCTTTTCAGATCACAGGAGGGAAAACCGGGACCCTTTCATAACCGCTACTCTGAGGTGCCCCAGCACAAACAAGGGAGTTAAAACCAGGCAGGGTTACCCTGAGGGCACATCCAGGTCTGCCGTTTCCAACCCACATCTTGATCCAAAACACTTGGCAAAGTGTATTTCCAGCCCAAAACAACATGTTGCAAAACAGCTTCACCCATCCCCTCATTGCCAGCAAACAGCCCTACGCAGCTTCGTTTTCGGTATGTGGGCTGCATGAGGATTCGCAGCAGAGCACGCCGCGGGCAAGAGGTTAATCAGAGACAGGAGCTGTGGGGCTGCCCACATCCATCCTGCAGCCACATCACACCCCTGCTGCTGCCCACCTGCCCCAGCAGCTGGAAACTACACCTGCAACCACGCTCCTTCCTCCCCTCGGAGAGCTGGCGCTGCTTCGTGCTCTGGTTACGCCTGCCCACACACCGCAACACGCTGCGAGGAGCACTCAGGTCACCGGGACCCTGCGTTCCCCATGGAAGCTGCTGATGCCATTGCGAGCCCTTGGGGTGTGGGAGAAAACCACATTTCAAGGAAAAACAATTCTTCAGCTGTGTAGTGAGTTTTGACCCCATTGATGCTTAACATCAACTTGGTTTTATCCTTAACTTCCTTTCAAGGCCTCACTAGAAGTTTAAAAAGAAACTTCTCCTATGAGGACAGGCTGAGAGAGCTGGGGGTGTTCAGCTTGGAGAAGAGAAGGCTCCAGGGAGACCTTAGAGCCCCTTCCAGTGCCTATAGGGGCTACAGGTAGGAGAGCTGGGGAGGGACTTTTTACAAGGGCATATAGTGATAGGGCAAGGGGGAATGGCTTCAAACTGGAAGAAGGGAGATTTAGATTAGATATTAGGAAGAAATTCTCTCCTGTGCGGGTGGTGATCCCCTGGTGCAGGTTGCCCCGAGAAGCTGTGGCTGCCCCATCCCTGGAGGTGTTCAAGGCCAGGTTGGACGGGGCTTGGAGCAACCTGGGCTGGTGAGAAGTGTCCCTGCCCGGGGCAGAGGGTGGAACTGGATGATCTTCAAGATCCCTCCCAACCCAAACCATTCTGTGATTCTATGAAACACACCAAAGTGAATGCTCGAGCCAAAGGCAGTCTCTGAAAGCTGGAGAACACCCAGGAGGCCATTTCTCCCAGGGCTTTGCAAACAAAGTCTGTCTCTGTGGCGATTCTGTGCGCAAAAGGGTAAAGCAGAGGTAAGTTACGGGGTGGGGACTGCCCAGCCTGGGTCAGCTTCCAAACACCACTGCAGAGGGTAGGGGAGATTCTCCTCTCGCCTGCACAAGCACCCAGCGGGTACGTGCAGAGCGCTGGTGTTAGCCTTGTGTCTTCATGTAGTCCAAGATATCCAGCATCTCCCCCGTACTCATTAGGAAAATTCTCACTTTCATTATTCTTCCTTAATGCGTTTTACTCAGGCTCTTAACGCAGCGAGTAAACACACAAACTCTTCCCAGCTATGGGTGATCAAAACTCACAGCCAGGCTGGAGCTACCCTACGGTTACTGAAAACCTACTGCGTGTTACGGGATGCGAGAGCCATCAGCCAGCTATCTGCGTACATCCCTCAGGCGCAAGGTATGCATGGGTCAACCATATCATGGCATTACTATTTTGTATCATCTTCACACTCTTGTCCAAAGACACCAGAACAACATGCGCTCTTTCTGGGCAGCATGTCCCATGACAGTCCCCTGAGAGATCCTGACCTGTGCACTGCGTATCACTTCAAAGCACGTGGAAGACAAGGTACCCACACTTAACCCCGGGCTGCCGGCAGCAGAGCCACAGCAGTGGCAGAACTCTCCGCGACGCTGCAGACGAGAGGGAGAAGGGAGGCCAAGACAGGAGCCGGGGAAGCTGGAATCGGATCAAACAGAAGGGCTCCTTGGGACTGCACCGGTCTGGAAGCACTTAACCGGAACCATCCTCCTCTTCTGGNGGAGGCCAAGACAGGAGCCGGGGAAGCTGGAATCGGATCAAACACAAGGGCTCCTTGGGACTGCACTGGTCTGGAAGCACTTAACCGGAACCATCCTCCTCTTCTGGTTTCACCTCCACCTCAGAGGGAGAGGAGGCAACCATCCCCTAAGGGTGGCACAGAGGCAGTAACCACATGAGCACTTAGGCAGGGATTATCTGAACCACTACAGAAAACAAGTGCCGACCTCTGGTTAAACAAACACATTCTCAACACCCAGCCTAGGTAGCCTTTTCCCTGCAGGATGTGACAGATTCAGGACTAAACATGTGAAATTGGTCTCGTTAAATTCCCATCACCTAGAGCTCACAGGTGTTGGGTTTTGGCCCTTTTCAGAGTCCCTGACAGGAATTCCTCCTATTTGGGCCAAAGGAGCACGTACTACGCTGAACCGTACCCCAGTATCATCACTGCTTACTGGAAGAGCAGAAGGAAGAGGCTTGGGGGACAGCTATAGCCCAGGCTGCCTTTTATACACACGCACACCATCCTCATCACAAATAAAGCTTGGCATCATTGAAAAAAGACCCTTCCTCTTCTCACATTAGGGATTTTACAGCTCAGCTGAGGTACACAACTCTACTGTACACTATAAACACAGTCCCCTCCCAGCAGAACACCCCAATTTCTCCCTGCCACAGCTTGCACCGCCTCCCTTGTCCATCACAGCCAAACCCTTTCTCCACTCACACTACATATTTTTGTCTGGATGCCAGTTTTCCCCTCCAAGGTGATGAGATAGGCGATTTTCACACGTTTTTCTGCTGTAACAGAAAAGAGAAGTAACTTCTAAGGCAGAAAAGAAGACAAGTACTTCACTGCATCTACAGGGCTGAACATCAATGCTTTAGGCGATTTCCTAACCCAGCTGGAGGGCTGCATAACTGCTCGGTGGCACAGCCCATGTCCACACAGTAGCATGCAGGCCAGGGGTTTAGAAACCACGTGCTTGAACTGGATGTGGATTACTGGCACGGGCTGGGGGCGGTTGCTTTTCTTATGACTACATAAGCTGCGATAAGAGACCATCTTTCTATGAGAGTTCACGTGGTGTCTGCTTTCATCAGTACCTGTTCAGCAGAGCAGTGCCTTACAGACCGCATCAGCAAGCAAACGCTAACAGATGTGACCTGAAGACCTCTCCAAAAGGTCCCAAAGCACTTCAAAGTGTCTGGCAGCCACTTGTCCACAGCAAGCTTTTGTAGTGCGTGTAAACATCTGCACTAAGCACTTAAACTCTGTGAAATAAAGAAGTCAGCAGTATGTCAGGAGAAAAACCACTTCAGTCTAAACAAGACTTAAGTTCTTACCATACCAGTGATACACTGGCAGAAGCTCCCTATGCCTAGATGGAGGAAGGCTTATTTGTCCCAGAATATGAATCTTCTCTCATTTAGGTCTAGGAACTATCCCTTAGGCTTAATTTTAGGCTAATTGCCATTTTCTATTCATCTTCTAGAATGACTGGAGACCAAATAGGGAATATGATCTGCCAGACTACAGAAACATGCCTGAGAGGTTACTGAATGCCCACGAGTCACATACGCTGCTTTCTCCAAAACAGCTATTATTCTTCAGATGAGATTAGCAGTAAGCAAATCCTGCACACAGCACTAAAGGAAGCTCGGTGTTCGAGCAGTTCTGCATCCACACTCATCACATCCTACTGCAGGGACAGACTGAAGCAAGGTGGGAGGTAACTCAAAGACCAGGATAGTGTTTCTCCTGTAGAAAACAAGCAAGTAAAATTAGCTTTAAAAGTTCAGCATAACACAGCTAACAATGGTATTTCCCAGCCAACTACACTATTTCAGAAGTGGGATGTGCAGATTTTTTGGCCAGAGTCCCGATGTGAACTTTATCTGTCAACGTGGTATGTTGACAGAAAGTCTAAGTAGATTCCTCTTCCTCCCCCCAAAATCCAAAGTGTTCCAACCAGAGATTGTGGCTTTGGCTCATCATCAGTTCTTCTTCACATCTGTGAGGCTGTCATCAACTGTTTTAAAGCAAAATTCCTTATTTCCTAAGTTTATGTTGTGCTGAGAGATTTTTACTAAGAAAACTAGAGGTCAACAATGAAATATTCTGAGCAGCCAGCCAACAACCACAACATTCATGGCAAGCAAAGGAGCACTGTGAGAAAGTAGAGAGCAACTATTGAGCTATGCTGTTCTAGGTCATTAAAGCTTTTCAGAAAAAGTCTTGCAATTCCTTCCTATAGCTACCTGCTATAACTGTTCACACAAAGCTTATTGATAAGACTAGATGCTCCTCGTTTCAGTATCATTAACAACTGGAGCTCAACAAGTCTCTGCCTGGACAATCCAAGACCTCTCTCTTCAACCAGTTGTATATGGTTAACTGAAAAATTAAACTTAAGTGAATATATGTACTTACATGCCGCATCTAAATAACTAAATAAAGCAATGGCCATTAAGTTCATAAATTCCTCACATGTAAAATTCAGGAGCACATGAACATATATTGCCAAGTCACACTGCTTTACCACCGATACAATAAATTGATGACATCTGTTATACCTAACATGTAAAACCCTTCTGTTCTGTAAGGCTTTCCTAGGGGGACAGCAGGTGCATCACTTCTAATCCTGCCCGACAGTTGTTCTGAGCATGACCTCATTCTAGCTCACCCAGCCTTTGCACAACATCAGGCAATGGAGAAGTGCAAAGGAAACCAGTGTTTGTCATATGACAATCGTGACTGCAACTGGATGTTTCAGTGTAACTGAAGTTTCGTTCACTTTCTCAAGCTAGTTTCATATATTGGTATATTAACAATTGCCCAAGCTAGACCTTAAGCAGTAACTTACAGCTGTAAAACCATTACCATTTTTGGCTTTAAGCTTACCTGCAATCATCCATATTCCCATGATGTCACGCCCATACCAGAAACGGCCTGACGTGAATCCACCCTGCACAGTGGCATATCAATTCAACAGGCTGGTACTAACAGCGTGTTTCTACATTTCTGAAACATTTGCCTATTTCTCCATAACTTAGCTTTTTTTTTTTTTAAGCAATTAACTGTCATTTCTTCCAAATTGTAACTCAGAAATGGGATTTCCTTCCTATTACAGACAATGCTGTCCTACATGTCATGGCTTGTGGCCATTACACACATGTTAACAAAGCAAAAAGGGAAAGAAGAATCTGAATCCTGGTGTTCAGAGGGCATGATTATACCCAGCCTGCCTGAAGGGCAAGACAAAATCCCACTCCAGTCTTCAAAAGTAGACTAAGATTTGCTTGCAAGCCATCCTACTGGCTTCAATAGGTGTTGAGCTCTGCCAGATGAGGTGTTCCTGTGTTAGAACTGCAGTCTTTCATCAGAGGTGCCTACTTTTAGAATCAAGAATTGCCAAGACTGTTGAAAGTCTTGAAAGGCTCCAGATTTTTGTAACTGCTTGCATCAAAAATAGATAGTACCCCACGAGAGAAAAGTTAACATCACAGGGAAAGGCTTCTTGTAAGTGTAATAACACTGAGATCGCAGTAGCCGTTGGCCCAAGATGTGCAGCCTGCCTGCTCCCAGGATACATTACAGTTTCAATACACAAATTAAACTTTGCAGCTTCAGTAGAAGGTGCAACAGTTCTGTGCCGCATGCTGGACCCTTAAATAAAAGGCTGTCCAAAACCATGACACATTTTCTACAGAAAAAGGGCAACAAAGCAACAGGCCGTCAATAAAGGAAAAAGTAAAGGCCCACTGCTCCCTAAAACCAAGCCTCACTATACCTATCAAGGACACAGAATAGAGAATCACTTTATAGAAAGAACATTTATTTTTGTTTCAAAACTTGCGATCCATAGAAATACAATAAAATCAACATGTACACAAAACTTAAAAAGAAACCCCTTTGGTTCAAAGAAATATTTAACATCTAAATCTTCTGAGGTACAAAAGGCACAAGACCAGGCACCCAAACACACCGAATTGCCCACAGCACTGTTCGCACCACTAGTACAGAGGAAATTGGGAGGGTGGAAGGCAGGTCAAATGATGATGGCAGGGGGATGGAAATAACAGCAACCAAAACACAAGTATGTGTACAATGCCATTTACTTTCTTTCACAGGTGTTACATATTTTGTTGTCCTTTTTGGGTAAAGTGCCAGGACTCTTGGAGAAAAAGACGGATCATTTCTTAGAAATGAACTGGAAGAACAAACAGTAGAAAAGGAGACAGAGAAGCAAAGGCTTGCAGCAGGCTGGGTTTCAGTCAACCTCTGTTCTCCCACAAGGTCTTAAGAATTCATTTCCTCTTTCGTGAAACCATTTGTTTGAAACTGTGGAACAAGCACGTGAAATTAGTTACCACCAGATACCCAGTGCGTGTATCACTGCAACACAGACTATTACTTCAAGTAAAATCTCATCTCTCAGTCTGAGGATCCCTGCTTGTACTTCTCTGCCTATCCAGTGGGAAAGACACAGGAACATTCAAAGGGCTGGGGAAGAAAGGATCTTTCCAGTTGCACAATTCTGGGACCAACAGTAACAGAGCAGCATATTCGGGTCTGGTATCATTTACAGATCAGTATGCTCTGGCACTCCAGGGGAATACCTTGGAGGCTGGGGGAGGTGGGTATGGGAGTGGATGACATGAAGCTTGAGAAGCTTTCAGCAGTTAGCAGGAAATCCCAGTCTCCAGACACTCACGTTTACCTTACAAGGAGCTCTCCTCCTTTTACAGTTAGAACTATGCACAAGCCTTTTGTGCCCAGTGACATTCTTACACACTTTGTGCTGACATTTACACACACACACAAAAATAAATCACTAAAGCTACAGCTGAACAATGTAGCTGCTAAATACTATGTGATACTGATAGCGGGAGTTTTCATTACGGCCAAATGACTCCAGTAGTTAAAATGGCAACACCCAGGTTATTAAATGCTGCTATAAGGGTTCAGTATATCACCAGCTTTGCATACACACAAGCCTTCCTTCAGGTTTTGTTCCTCAAGGAGTATTACTTACCCCATTTACACCCTACTAGTACTGGGCAAGCCGCGTGCCTGGTTCTATAATCACCCTCGCCACTTCTGAAAAGATTGTACCAAAACACTGCTGTTCCCTGAAAAGTGAAATCAGATCTGGATTAGTCAGAACCTAATCAATATAATTGTTCAGGTTACAGTAAGGGCGGGCGGGGGGAACGCCTATGAATTCAGCTCCAGGCTTTTATGGAACACTTTAACATAGGTCACCACTGACAGCACATAAAAAAACCCCTCAGTCCTCCTCTATTAATTCAGCTATGTTCAGACTAGAGGTGAGTTCCATCTGAACCCAAGTTCATTAATGAACAGCTCTACACAGAAACTGCTCGCATCATATACTAAAATGAAATAAGCAGCCCTGAAGTCTACACGACCAGCTACAGCTGCCTTGATACACAGCAGCGTGTCGATCAAGTTGCCTTGAACAGCACTTTGTCACACTAGCTGGCTTTTAAACAGATGCAGGACTGCGCTGAGGAAGCGACAGTAACAGGAAAGAGCAGAAATCAAGCAAAACACGTAAACAGGCTTTACCTTCTTGGGCCATATTGCTGCCCCAAAATCTGGGAAAACGGTAGCTCCTCCAGCTTCTACATCACTCATCTGAGAAAACAAAGTCCGCAAACGGTCCATTTACAACACTTTTTGTACACGCAGTCCCACAAACTAAAGCGCCCCAAGCCCTAACAGAGAGAGATTTCTACCTGCACCTCTACGAGAGGCACTGATGAGGAACGGATGCACTTCAACCAGCACGAACTGCAAAAGTAACAGTACCTGCTATTGAAGGCTTTTATTTCAGCTGAGGGCTTTTGTTCAGCACTTCGTCTAGATATAGATAATCTATTGCACAAACAAATAGCCGTAAGAAGTCGTGTACCTGCAGTGTTAATAAGCTAGTACTCTAGAACAAGGGAGAGGACTTCAGAGTAAGTCAGTTTCAAGAATTTCATTCCAGTTTACAATCCAATTAGGAAAACAAGTAAGTGTCTGTTAAACCACATGCTTCCTCATAAATTGAAACCATGTCTTTGGAACTGATTTTCATAGTTTAGTTTACGCATCTTGGTGAACCACTTCAAAAACTATACAAACTATTAGAAAACCTCACTGTCTGCACTGTTTCTATGCTGTTCACCAGCGATGTTATACCACTTCAAGTGCTTTATGCATGTAAAGCTTGAATACATACAGCTATGCGGCTCTAAAGAAAAGCATATATCTTTATACTTTGCCCTTCTACACTGGAATGAATTTAACCCTATTGAATTCATCAGTAATGATGGATTCACTATAAATTCTAGAATTCATCCAAACCCCACTGAAGATCCTGGAAACACTCCCATTAAAACCAGAAAGCCTTTCCACCGATTTCAGTGAGTTTTTGATCCGATTCTAATTAAAAGAAACAAACGAGTCAGATCCAGCTCCCACCAAATTTAAACAGCAGAACTACTATTAATACACTCCCCAAGTCCCCACATTCTCTATTGTAACTCGGATTTCTGTTTAAAGCAGATGTTATTACCACTCTGGTGTCCTCCTGCTTGGTACCTACAATAAAAGGGCATAAGATGCCATAGGTGCACAGGTTTTTGCCCCTTCCAACTAGAAAGCATGTGCATGCAACTTGGCAAGTTAATACCTACGTCTCAGCAACACAACCACTCTTTTTAGTAAGGGTGTCGGTACACGTATGAGATGTTCTACGTGGGACATACAAGGGTAAGTCACCTTTGACCATGTACAACTGGCAGAGAATAAGGTGCATATCATTCAGTCTAAATCAAGGCTTGTCCAAAAGTCTGAGAAGCAAACAAAACACAGGTAGAAGCAATTTAAAGCCTCTCAGCAGCAGACTATTTCACAGCTACTTATCTTATTCCAATTCTTGTTTCGGAGATTATTTCCTCCCTCACCACATCAAGTCAAAAGCATTTCTGGTTCTGTTTTGAGCTGCGTTGCACATTCAAAATACCAGTTCAGCCATAAATATTTTATCACAGAATTTTAAATTTGAAGTTGTATCACTCAGAAGTTAGACATAATAGATTAGGTGGTCTAATTACTGATACATAAGCATAGGTTGATAGATAAAATATTGTCAGAAGACTACTGTGAAAACATTAAGCCACTAGTGTCAGTGGCAGTTATGTTTACAATTCCAGTGTACATGGTCTGCAGGCTGTACAATGCATGCAGCTAATGAATCTTTTCCATTCTGCATTTGTAACCCCGTTGCACCGAGTTTATTAGCTATGTCTCCTCCATTTGCTGAAGCAGCAGCTATGCCAGAGTAACTCTAGCTTTGACAAACAGCTAAAATGGAGGCTGACAGACCACAACATCAAGTGCTGTCACACAGTGGTGGAAGAGCAGGACTGTCTCTCAGTAAACGGCTGACAGTCAGGTTCTCAAGCAGCGTACCACAGGAGGAGTCCCCAGGAGCTCATCTTGGAGAAATAAGCCAAATCCTCCTCTCCCACCAACAGGAATTCCATGAAGTCAAAGACTTCACAGTAGAGTGGCCAAAAGGGGACGCTAGGCCCAATATGCAAATTTTCTGCTCTGAAGTTAAATACCACCAGCATTCTATCAACTGAGAGGGGACAGCACCTGATGCTGCAAAGAATAATGAAGTCCCTACTTCCAGATGCCAGGGAATCTCTACAAATAACCAACTGCACAAGCTGTAAACAAGGCGCTGCTAAAGTTACACTCAATGCAAGGATCATCATACTTACATAGTTTAAAAAAGTGGCCACACGATTTCCAGTCCCTAACCGCTTGAAAGCATCTGGCTCATCTTTCTATAAAATTAAATGAGAATAACTGCAAACTTCAAGCTCACAGACAGGAGACAAACAGAGGTACTTACATAGTTAAGAAACGTCGCTAGCCTATTTCCTTCCGATTTGAGTGTGCTGTCAAAGGGTCGCTGTAACAGACAACAACTTTAACCCGAGTTCCAAACGGGCTCACACTAGAGTTACATATGTGTAGCTCTGCAGAGAGATCCTTAAGCCCAGTTTAAAGAGTTGGAATAGAAAGGGGACAATTGATACAGGGCAACATTAAAGCCATTACAAATTGCAGCCAGGGTGCCTAACTGCATGCACATAGCATTCAGATGCTGTACGGAGAAGTAGCACTGAAGCAATTCCTAGGGCAGAGCCGAAGCAATGTTTTCGGGGCCTGTGGCACAGATGTTACCCAAGCAAAGTTAACAACAGGCCGTTGCTGCACTCGACACTGATCCCAAGGCAACAACTGAGGGGAATATGAAAAACTCATCTTCAGTGTCCTTTAGATAACACACTAGATTCTTGTAAAAGTAGTGGTGACTCAAAGAAATTCTGTCACGAGAAGAGAAAAATGCATTTTTTGCCAGCAGGCAAAATTGCAGAATAGCAATAGCGAACTTTCAGGTGGTTGCCTGTTTAGGGCTGAGGACCACATCAAAAAGATCAAATCATCTTTACTCTGTAGGAAACATTTTGAGTTTTGTTTGTTCAAGTATGAGATCACACCGGTGCCAGTTTAGAAGCGGAAAGTATATCTAGAATACTAATGTGTCTCTCCTCCCTTCAAAAAAATGCAATTAAAAGTTTATTTACATTGCTAATAGTCAGGAAGTAGTTTCAGCCAGGAGACATTAAAGTGCACTCTTTACACAAAAACAATGATCTTTAACATTTAAAGCAAAGAAATCAGTATTATAAAAGACAAACAGCAAGAAAAACCACAAACACCGCTAAGATGTTATAGTACAATCTACTTGAAGTACATTTCAAGAAATAAAAGGTCTTTCCTGAAATGGGTTCATGAAAAAAAATAAAAATATCAAGACTCTTACATCTGCGTATGTAAATTTGATCCAAAAGAGCCAACATAAGAGCACTGAGATTCCCTGGTTTCTGCCACTGCTGCCAAACCCAGGTCCAGCCATGCATTTCGGAACATCAATAGCAAAAGATTTCTCTAACTTTTAAGCAACCAATAAGCTCTCTAAGTTGTGATATGTAACTATTAAAGCCTCCCTATCTGAGAACTGCAAGGGAACAAAAAGCTGCAAGGCTGATCAGGAGCTGGGGAGAGACAGCAATACCTCTGTATTTCAACACTGAAATCTGTGATGCACAGAGAGCCTGCAGGACCAGTCCAAAACTATGGCAAATTCTGCGATTGCCTTGCCTTAACTGATGACTGCAGCCAAGGTTACGTTCCAAGTGGAGCTCTGCCCCAGCTGCCTAATCCAAAAGTAAAGTCCACACTGGCCAGTTTGATGGCTGAGGTCCTTGAGTTCAAAGGCTTCGAAGAGAATTTAAGAGCCTTTGCTTGACTCAGGAAACAAAGCAGTCTTAAAGTTAACAGGAAAATTCTCTCAACAGGCCAAAGCTAACGAATATGAGCTTCCACAGTGCTGAAGTTCAGGATTTTTTTTATTTTTATTTTTTTTAAACAGTGCTAAGTAGAGTGGCTTCAATTCTGCACTCAATTATCAGGTTGCGCTCTGGCTGTAGCGATCTCTTCTACCAGGTAAAACCACTGGGACAGCCTGAATTAAGCCAGATTCCAGTGAAATGCCATGGTTCTACTGGAAACCAAGGCATCAGATGGATTTTATATTTGAAATTAGCAGTCACCATAGCTCTTCAGTATGATTAGCACGTTCATAAACTGGTTTAGGGTAACAATTAAGAACCTGTTCCTCTTTTCTCCCCATCTGCAGCAAACCAGAGCTGTTATCTGCCAGGTAGAGCCCTCTAGTGCCTAGTGGGGATCCAGCATCTACCAGCTGCAAGCTCTCCAGCTCACGGTAGCACTGTCCTCCTGAACACAGACCCAACAAACCCTCTTTGGACCCTATAGCTGCACCCGCACTAAGGATTTTGTCAGAAGGGCTGTATGACCCATGAAGATTTCCATAACGGCTGCTTTCTTGGAGGGAGGCAAAGGGACACCTCCTGCTCAGCCAGCTCCTGCAAAGTTCATTTAAAATGCCCAAAGAAGGATGCAGACAAGCTTGTTGAATTCAGAAGCCTAACGGAACAATGCAGACTCACAACCCAGGGCTTGCAGACCTCAGTTTCCTAATGAAGTAATGGAAAGAGCATACTTGAGTGCAGCATGACTCCCTTTTAGTGTCTCTATACCGTGCAAGGAACCAAGGTGACAAAGATAAGCAGGCAGATCTGTTCATTGTTCTCCTGAACTTTCAGCGTCAGAGAAGGCAGTGCGAAGGCTTTTTAAAAGTCATAATCCATTCATGCAACAGGGCTATGCATTACGTGTTTTAACAGAAGACAGTTTCAACAGTTTTCTCTCAAAACAAACCGTTCCCCCCTCCCCACCAAGAAATAATTGTAAGTGTGATCTTACCCTAGAAAAATCGAAGTGTGGCTCATACTGCCCTCCCATTCCATAGTTGGCAACCTACAGCGTGGAAGAAGGAACCAATAAACATCTACTGAACTGCAAGTGACTGCTGCAGAAGACAGCATTTGCCCTCAGAGATCCCAAACATGCTTTGAGAAACAGCACTTTGTGGCCAGATTGTTATCTACAGCACACCAGATTTCTCTTTAGATTGCCAGAAATGAGGTACATGGATGAGAAACAATAAGTGCTCTTTCCCCTTCCTAGTTTAAGGGTTTCACTGAGAGTACTTCTCAGTACCAAACATTTCTCAGTGGCAGCACTCTACTTATCAGTACAAAAGCCTGGTTAACATGAATTAGCAGCAATAGTTTTATGCTCTTCCTCCCTGGGAATAGGAGGGAGCTGAGTGCATGTATTTCTCTAGTATGTGTGTCCAAACTAGGAGATACACAGCCTAGAATTAGATCCTGTGTCACACACGTATGATCTGTTACATACATAGGCCCATCCAGGAACACAGAAGGCTCAAAGTAGCTTAAAAGCACCACTTCGCTGACTTTATCTGAAGATCACATAACTTATGATTTAGTTACTCTGAGGCTGCACTTAACATGTCTCCAAGATCACTACACAATTACCTGGTTTCTGTGGATGGCCAGTAATCAACAGCACTTCCATCAGGCTCTAAAACAGGAATTCAAGGAGCACGGAGGAAGAGAAGCAGTAAAAAGGCTAAGGTACAGCTATTCTGGCAGTGCTGTACCACTCCTCTCCTTCTCCCCAACAGCCCGCCAAAGATCTGACTTCATATGAGAACATAGCAGGACTATGAAAAATATTTGGGTCTTTGAAAGCTTTACTAGGAAAGACGTTCAACCTTTACAGACTTGAAAATAGGTGGCAGGCATTTTCCTCAAAACAAGTCGATAAATTACAGACTCCTGCACAAAGTTATCTTCTGTTCCTTGATATCTCCACCCTTCTCTGCCTAGCACACAAAAGGGAAAACATCTACCTGCTAGGTCCTTACAGCTAGCAGTAGCTGGGAACACCCCACACTCTTCATAAACACCTTGCTTACCTACTCTGTGTGCTTAGTCATCAGACAACAGAACCCCTAAAAAAAGGGGCTTGGTAAGAGCCAGCTTATGTTTATATCTGCATAAGCACCAGACCACCCTGACCAGCAGCTAATTTTACCAGGATGCAATCTGATGAGACAAGTGCACCAACCTGCAATAGCTCAGCTGTTTTCACTGTTAACCCTGTGATCTGCTGCATTCGTTGATTCACCTTGGCCACAACAGGATCATCATCTTCCTCCAACCACGAGCTGGGATAAGGGAAGAATCAAAACATGTTATTTTGGAACACCAACCACACTAACCCATTTCCCAAGGCAGAAGAATCCTTCTGCCTCCAGTCAGATGGCTAAAACAGCCATTTACCATGCATTTGTTGTGCAAGCTTTTGCTACATGCGAAGCAGTTCAAATTTTCAGCAGTAGGTAGCAATGATGGCTGTTAAGCACAAAAACCTTACAGCTAAACTCTTCTCTATGCTTACCTTTTGGATACCCTGTAGCTAGCCACTGTAAGGACACCGGTTTTGGGATCACGTACTGTGGCTCGTGCCAGCTGTGTCAAAAAAAAAAAAAATCCCAAGGGGGAAGAAACACATCAACTACAGGTTAGAAAAAAATTCTCTCTCATCTTAACCAAAATCAACACCTGATTTATCCAATTTCAATATATCACTGGATGAAAGTTATCGCTCCAACCTACAGTTTGTTCCGATTTCATGCTAAAATAGTACACGCAGAAACACAAGCGCAATCCATCACCTGCATTTGATCCTGGAAAAAGAATTTGACTAACTGCACAAGCCATGATATTCATTAAATCCACAAATACTGCTTGCTGAACAGGTTTTGAAAGTACTTTTTTTTTTTAAACAGCTGGAGTCAATATTAGCAAGAGGGAACAACAAGTTAACAACATATGAAGCCCAAGTTCTTAGCAAAGAAAAATCATTGGATACTCCATAAATTTAATCAGCCTGCTCCTCACGTGGACTGAAAAAACCCAACCTCATTACTAGATGAAAAATAACAAGTGAAAATTTTTACAGCCTGCGTTACAAACTATGGGGCAGGGAAATCCACAACAATAGAAAACTCCTGAGGGCAACTATCAACAGCATTGTGCTCAGATTTTCCAGTGGGAAGAGGCCTGGAACATCTAATTCACAGAGACAGTTTGAGATGATGTTACTGCATTACGAAGGTAACTCTGCAAAAGCAGTTCACCTATACATTTTAAGCAGCAAGTAATGCATCATCACCATATTTGTAGGAAAAATTTGGAACTTGTCAGAACTGGTCAGATTTGCTGTGGTGTCAAAGCGATAGACTACCGCTAGCATAACACAACAGGTCACTTTGGTTTTATACTTGCAGCTGAGAACAAGAACTGGGACACTCCTTTCTTTGACTGTAAACTCAGACTACATTTAAATTTAACTCCTGCAAACCACAAACACTTTAAATCATGCCTCCTTCCTTCCACTTAATTATAGGTCACAGAAAGCCTTCTTATTTGCATTTTCTTCAGAGTGTGCATTCATTATTTCCTTCATTTTTCCTCAAATAAGTCTCCAGCCAGCTCTACAATCCATGTCAGCTGTCTTGTCCCTATACAAGAGTTCTTGGCATAGCTGTTCCTGTAATTCTGACTCACTGTTATTTTGTTCCAGATTTCTCCTGCATAAATCACAACAGAAGAGCCAGGCTGACTGAACGTTGCTCTTCACTTGTATAACGAAGCATAGCTTTTGGGATATAATTTAGCTTCCCAAACTTTTCATTCTGCTGCCATTTTCAAGCTGGTATGTGTTTGCTTGATTTCGGCACCTAGCATTTGATCTAAGTAAGCCAGAACTAAAATAAGCCTGGCTACATTCGTATTATTCCATATCTCCTCTTCTCTTTCTGATAGGCAGGCTTTTTCATTCAAGACATACAGTCTATACCTCACTTGGTACAGCCAACTGATAAATGTGAGGCTTCCTCCTTCAGAGTGGAGAAAGCAGCCTTATAATAGGCATTTTATGGGCTCTGAACAATCATCATAACACACTGGATCGGTCAGAAGCTTCATCCAGTCTTCCTCTTAGAATCTGCATTTAGTTTAGCATGCACTCCATTGGCTTTTCCTCTAAAATTCAGTATTGCTGAAACCCTATAGCACTGACTTCAAAGACATTCAAGTGTCCCCCTCCATGCCGTATTTTCCCCTGTTCACGCATGCCAGTATTGCAGGTAACACCCAGAATTTGGGGAATAAGGTTGTCATACTTCCATGGCAGACCTGCCCCAATGCTATCCACACCAATAAAGTTAAGAATTTTCTTGATCCTTCCCAGTCAGCTCTGATGTATTGCCTGAAAAGTTGGACCTACTTTCTGGAACTGGAGTAAAAGTGATTGCATTTTGCAAAACAAGCATGAAAACCAACTTGAATACAGCTACTCTCAAACATGCACAGATGTTGTTTCTCTACAAAACAAAAAACATTGGCAAGCATAAACTGCAGATAATGTTAAAGTGCTTGGACCCAAAAGTAGAAGTTTCTTGCAAATGCATTTTAGAACAAAGGAAACACTCATCTTTCTGAGCCCAAAACTAACATACTACTTCAGAGTTCTGTCTGAAAGCTTCCATGACTATGAACTAAAATTTCCTGGCTGAAATTAAGGTATATTTATTAAGAACCAGCTCATCGCAGGGCTTGCATTTTCCATTTTTTCAGTAGTACTGCAGAATTTAAAGCTATTCCTGCATCTGAGCTATGGAGAGATTTAGAAAAAACAAGTTATAAGAAAATGGTCAGGTTTTTTTTTTAATTGAAAACTTTAATCTGAATCTTAAGACTACAATATTGACCTACTCTACAGGGACCGATCCCTGCTCTACACTACATAGATTATATGAAGAATTCCCGTGACATTAGTAACATAAACAAAATTCGGCGAGCAAGACTTAAGACTTTCCATAAAACTTTGACCAAAAAGGGAAATCACCAAACAAAAAAATTAATAGCTGTGTTATTTAGAATGTACTTAATTTGATAAAATAGGTTAATTGATATGCTCTATTTGAATGTTTCCATTTTATCTAAAGCTCTTGAATTTTTATAGTGTGATGTAATAGGAAAAAGTCTCCATTTATGGAGGTGAGAGTCCTCGCTGAGACAGGAGTGTTCTGCCAACACTCCTATAGCTGGCTGGTAGTCACAGGAGTCCAGCTTCACAAATATCCCAAATTATTAATGTTCTTAGGAAGCACCAGTTTCTCAATCAGTTTCTAACTATTTATGTTTACACGTAGAAACACATACAGAAGGGTAATTCTTGACTGGAATTTTAGTACCACATTTCATAGCAGTAGCTAGAAGAGTGCTAAAATGAACCATTCATCTACAAAAATAGAAGTGCTTAGTTTTACATGCCTGTCAGACCTGACAGAAAAGTAAGGTGTAGCATCACGCTACGTGAGTGACCTCACGCTGCCAGACTTTTTTTTTTTTTTTTTTGCTAGAAAGGAAACAGTTAGACAGGAAATTCCACCTCCAGAAAAATCAGACAAGATAATTACTCATTTTGCATTGGGTAGCTGCTTTTTTATTGTGTGCAGGGTCACTAGAATTCACACCATGGGTAACAGGTATTGCATCAAAAGTAGGGTTCCCACTCAAAGCTGCTGCCTTTAAGTTGGATCTACACCTAGGATACGAGGCAGTCACATGTGTTTCTCTGCTGCCCAACAGCCAGCTATCTAGGTGGAAAAGTCAGTTCTAAAGCGCTCTGGGAGAGTGACTGTACTGTGCATTCTTCCTTACAAGTACTCCATCCTTCCCAAGTCCCAGACTGGGAATTACTTAAAAGCACAAATGATTTCTCCAGTCTGTGTTAACTGTATCACATTATTCACAGTGAGCTGTGTGTGGCTTCAGAGAACACTGCAGTTCCACTTGTGGATGCACAGTGGCATCTGAAGTGCCTGCCTCTGTGCAGGTCATTTAAAACAGAAGCAGTGGATTCCAGGATACCGAAGCAAAAGAACAACCCCCTAGGCATTCTTCNGACCCCCCCCCCCCCATTGTTTTTTCCTCAATTCTGTTGGGATTTGGGCTTTTTAAATTTTGTTTTGAAGTTCGGTTCCACTTCAAAAGGCTGACAAGGTATATTGGACACCTACTCCTATCACTGTAAGCCAGTCAATCATCTACCTTTTCAGGTCTAGTCCCTAGTTTCCTAAAAGGTTTCCAAGGCATTTACTGAGAACTTTGCATAACTAAGTGCAACAACGCATAAGTACCTTCAGCAGCCTGGACTTTATGGTTCTACATCACCAGGCAGTTTCGAAATTTTTCCACTTAGGCTCACAACTGTAGTGTATCATTTGTAGTATGAAACAAATCTTTCAAATTCTTTGCCCAGTCTTTGCTAATGGAGATTAAAGCACGGAATTAGCAATCATTACTGAGATGGAAGGGAAGAAACTTACCCTTGGCTTAGCTAGTTGTTTAATTTTCTCAATTTCTTCATCAGACATGACATCATAGTATCGTACAATATGAGGGCTATCCCATTCATCTTCTTCCTTAAAGGGCGCTATGAGCAGGTGAGGATTTCTGTTTCCATCATGGTACCGGCAAAACAGTCTTTTCTGTCTTCGAGGTGTCTGAAACAGAACACCAAACAAAACATTTTTTGCTCAACCGCTTTTCATGAACTTAAAACATGCAAGACAAAAACCAAAATGGGCTTCATTCCACAGACACTGGAAAAGTCATCAGCTGACTAGCAAATTTAAGAGGTAAGCATGAGTGATTCTGCAATTTACTGCAAATAAAAAACGCCCCAACATATGCCACCTCAAGATACCACTGAACAACATCTGAAACACTAACCTTTAGCAGAGTTAAACCATAATAGGTTACAGATTAACCAAATAACTACATAAACAGCGAGCTGTAAAAAAGTCTGGTTCTTATAATTAAGACTATGCAGATTGAATACATGGATTCTTTTCCCTGCACTGAGAATTAAAGCCACATTTGTTGAGAGGTACTGGAGACTGGTTGGTGAAAACAGTCACCCCCCCGAAGGACACCACGTCTTTAAGATGCAAAAGGGAAGGAATAATGTGATTCTGTAAGTGTGGCAAAGCATGACGAGCTCTCAGTGGAAAAAGCCTCCTAGTATATCAGTACAGCCAGCAACTGAAATGGCTGAGTAGACAGACTGGGGAGAATCAATTGTCAACAACCTTTAAGAGGTACAGGTGAGAGCTGTTTTTCTGTCTACAATTAACAGCTAAAGATAGAGAGGCCAAGATATAAGGTACAAATCTCAGCCTGGGCAGAACTACACATAACTTCTTAACAAACAGCTTCACAGAATGCAAAACTTAATACCTCCCAGCAAGCTTGATCACCCTTATGCAAAGGCAGCATGGTCAGGAAAGTCTTGCCTTTCTCTTACCATTTTTACCCCTTCACCTCTGCAAAGTGCCTCATAGATGTCACGCTCCGGCAAGTAGTCGAGAGGCCTCTCATAGGCACCACTTTGCACCACCGGTTCTGTTGTTGTCATGGTCTTGTTCATTGACTTCTCTTTCTCCTTCTCCTCTCTCTCCTTCTCCAGCAATTTCTCAAAGTACCGCAGATTACTGCCTGCTCTCTCATGAGTACTGTCTTCATTGAGAGAAAAACAGACAGAACCAGTGATTTATGCAATCTCAGGAACTGTTAATACAAACAAGTCTTTGTATCAAGACACAGCAATAATTCTCCCCTTCCTAAAGCATTATCAGGTAACCAAAAGCATTGGCTCCAGTCTGCACTGCAAACCAGCACTGGGAAGTTTCTGCCTTTGGAGAGGGAAGACAGGCTGTGAAAGTCTGAAAAGAATCATTTCTGGAAGGACTTATCACAAACCTTCTATTTCAGTGGGGAAAAAAGAAAAAGAAAAGTAGGAGGTTTTGGTCTTCATACCCCTCCTTTTGTCTCAACTTTTCTGCCCAGTTCTACCCAAGATAAGCATATCATAGAGGTCATCAGCAGAGACCAAGCTAGTCTACTTACTGCACCCCTCCTCTCCACCACACTTCTCATCCCCCCTGCACAAGCATGCTTTAACCAAGGACTGTGGTGGAGTCCCAGCCACAGACTTCAGTCCCAAAGACTGCTTTCCAAAGCCGTGAAGCTCAGAGGTAGGCACATCCATGGATACAGCATCCATCTCTAGATGTTTGTAACAGGTTTATATGGGAGGTAGCCTGGATGACTAGCATCACTGGACCTACCATTAGAGGTTTATTAACGGTGTTGGTATGAATCAATAAACAGAATCATAGAATAATTTGATTTGGAAGAGATGTTTAAAGGTCATCTAGCCCAACCACCCTGCAATAAGCAGGGACATCTTCAACTAGATCAGGTTGCTCAGAGCCCCATCCAACCTGGCCTTGAATGTTTCCAGGGATGGGGCATCTTCTGCCTCTCTGGGCAACCTATGTCAGTGTCTCACCACCCACATTGTAAAAAATTTCTTCGTTATATCTAGTCTAAATCTTCCCTCTTAGTTTGAAACCATTACTCCTCATCCTGTTGCTACACTCCCTGATCAAGAGTCCCTCACCGTCTTTCCTGTAGGCCCCCTTTAAGTACTGGAAGGCTGCTATAATCTCAAGTCCTTTCCGTCCCTTCATCCCCCAGCCTGTATTGATATCAGGGGTTGCCCCAACCCAGGTGCAGGACCCTGCACTTGGCCTTGTTGACCCTCATAAGGTTCATATCGAGCTTGTCCATGTCCCTCTAGATGGCATTCCATCCCTCAGGCGTGTCATCTGCACCACTCAGCTTGGTGTCATCTGCAAACTTGCTGAGGGTGCACTCAACCCCACTGTCTCTGTCATTGATGAAGATATTAAACAGCACTGGTCCCAATATGGACCCCTCAGGGACACCACTTGTCACCAATTTCCATCTGGACATTGAGCTGTTGAGCACTACCCTCTGGATGCAATCATCCAACCAATTCCTCATCCACCGAACAGTCTACCCATCAAATCCATCTCTCTCCAATTTAGAGAAGGATGTTGTGGGGGACTGTGTCAAAGGCCTTAAAGAAGCTCAGCTAAACGGCATCTGTAGCTCTTCCCTTGTCCACTGGTCACTCCATCATAGAAGACCACTAGGTTGGTCAGGCAGGACTTGCCCTTGGTGAAGACATGCTGGCTGTCTCAAATCACCTCCCTGTCCTCCACGTGCCTTAGCACAGCTTCTAGGAGGATCTGTTCCATGATCTTTTCAGGCACACAGGTGAGGTTGACAGGTCAGTAGTTTCCACGGTCCTGCTTCCTAACCTTCTTAAAAATGGGTGCAAGATCCATCATCAATAGATCTTTACCCAGCACAACTAAGAAGGAACAATTCTCTGTTCACCTCAAAGTGTTTCTGGACACTAGCACCTAGAACAGTTTCTTTCCCTTCTGACCCTCCCAAGCTTATCGTGTTTATCTTATTTAACTAACCCAGAAGGCCACAGAAGTAACCACTCATTAGAGCATAGGCTAATAGTGGCCAGATAAGGAAGTTGAGCCCAGGGCAGAGGAAGCTGCTGCTCCCAGAAGGGACTGCCAAGTCTGTTCCACTGTTTGGTGCTGATAAGGATTTGCATTCTGCTATCAGTGCTAAACCCTGTTATTGCAGAGGGAGCTAGATTCAATACATATTCATATTCTTGTAAATTTTAAGCTACGAATTCCAGTGTCTGCAGAAATTAGACTGATACATATCTTTCAACAGAAAGGCTTCTCCCACTCTCAGGATGCAGCTAACATCTAAATTAAGAACCACAGCTGATTAAAAAAACCATACAAATACATAACACGGCAGATGTTAATTTTAATTCCAATGCAGGAAGCAGGCAGAGTTGTATAGGAAGCAACGCTTATTTGCTTACTCAAGAGAAAGCTAGAAACAGACCAGAGATAAAAGAAGGTTTTAAGAAACTCAATCTGTTCTGGATATTCAGAAATAAATACTTCAAGATCTCAGGCAAAGTATTCTTCTGGCATCAAAGAGTACCTGCACTGAGGAATAAAGAGGAATACATGTAGTCAGTAGGACTTCACAGAAGATACAGCACTCTGCCTAAGTCCATAGTAGCCTTGATCTCTAGCTCAGAGAACACAGACTAACCATTACCAAACACAACATCTCAGTACACCGAAGCAAAGCACGCAGGTGCAGTGACACACACATTTGGTCTTTGAGTAATAACAGCACGAACTATAAGATCGCTTGTTAAAGATACTTAATGTATAAATAGACTGTTTTCTTTTTCCAGGACCTACATTTATTACAAGTCATCTGGCAGGATATCCTTCCAGTCAGCTCACCAATATGTATGGGCCACGACTAGTTTTGGCTGTGTTGCTGGCAACACTCCCCAGCACTAGAATAGTGGGTTTTTTGTTCTTACCGAGGGATATCAGACGTCTGGTAAGCTCCATGGCTCTGTGTAAATCCCCAAACTGGAAAACAGCATAGCTGAGATAATCTAGGATCTCCACTTTGCTGACTGTTGTATCCTCCCCCTCATCATGTTGTTTTAAGGCTTGTTCCATCCAGAGTACTGTGTGATAGTAGTCTCCGTCATTGTAAGCAGTCTTCCCCATACCAAAGCAGTCACCTACTGTCAAAGAGGATCTGTATTTTGTTCCTAAAAACAAAAAGATAGCTTTAAGCAATCCACACAGAAGCATCTTTGCCTTCAAATACACGGGACACATTGAGGAATATCTGTAAATACAATGGATGATAAATCCAAAAAGGCTTCCAAAAGCCAATGCTTTGACAATATTTCAGGTTCCGTACCAAATTGATCACCTTCAGAATTAAAGATTACATTCTGTGGCATTAGTTCCTTTGGAAACCAAGAGAAGCTTAACATAGAAGTTACAGTGTTAAGCTATTGTGTTTTCTGTTGTAGACAAAGGCAGAGCAGACTAACAGCTTAACAGATTTTACTGAACCTAAAAATTAACACTGTTAGATGATCAGAGAAGCCTGACTATATGCAGAGCTAGCTTGTTTGCTCTTTGCTGGAGGTGTATATTTGTGCATAAGCAAGTTGACTGTTACTTAGACAAACTGGGTACCCATTTGACTCTAACTGTGCACTGATTTCCGGTTGCTCCAGCTCAGCAGATGCACAGATAAGACTTCATTTTAAGTTCATTGTTAATAACCTACATATAATAACTAAACCTGTTTTGTCAACTCATCTACCCACACTCTAATTAAGTCTATTCAGTTCATAAATAGTGTGTTGCTAGCAACCATATCCTGTTTCAGTAAGTCTCATAAGCAGCAGCAACAAACATTTATCAGGACTCAGCTGCCAAAACACTGAAGCACCTCGATATATCTATTTACTTTCCAAAACATCTCTCTGTGGCAAAAACCGTTAGTCTCTATTTCACAGAAAGAATAGGAGCAAAGCAATTCAACCAAAGCCTCACTGGAAGACCATAGCAAACAAGAACAGAGCCAAGCTTTGTAAGAGCCATCAGAGCAATGAATTGTGGAGCAGCTCCTTCCCTCGGTTCATAAGTTACTGGGGACAGGAAGTACCCATAGTATGTGCTTACACAGTAACCAGCACAAGAAAGTATGTTGTCCTTTGTTGTTTTGGTATATATACCAAAACTTATAAAAACCAGCATTTTCTTTTAAAGTAACACTAATTAAAGAAATGCTACTTAAGCTGGTCACTGCAGACCGTGGCGCCTTGGCTCAGGTGGGAATCACCTGAAGGCTGTTCTCAAAGTGCTGCAGTAGACACGTCCTCCAGCATCTAAGCCATGCAGACTTTCAGCACCATGGTTCTTCCTCACTACTGAAAAAGGACTTTTGGAGAGAGTTTAAGGATGTTACCACTTTCTTCTTTTTAAAGTAGAGGGGACCTTTGTGCACTTACCCGGTAAGTTCCCTCGAGAGAGAGTTTCAGGATCGAGTTTGTATGTGTCCTGCAGGCGCATCAGAGCCTTCGCAGCTCCAGTCTCATCTTCTTCAGTTGGAAAAAACTGACGCTGAATTGTAAGATTTGCAATAAAGCCTTTGCAGTAAAAGGGAAAGATGTTACTTCCAGAGTTTGAATAAATATCAGTACCAGATTAACACAAAAGAGGAAACACCTGCTTTGGTTTGGAAATTAAGATTCAAATAGTCCAGGTTTAATGCCTCTTATTAGAGTCTCAAGTTACAAAAACATTGTTTTCTGTCTCATTTTAAGAAATACAGCTAACAAGCAAGAGACGAGGGATAAATAACTAGCCCCCCCCTTTTCTTGTGCCACACAATTACTAAAGTACAATGTGAATCTAGTGATCTTTATTCTCCTATAATGTCTCCTAGCATGAAAACTCGATAGATTTCACCAGTTTGCTTGCAATATCCACAGAGACAACTGTGGATCATAGTACCAGAGAATGATTTCAGACTCTGTACTCCAACCTGTTAAACCCATGAGAGCTTTCCAAATCTCAGCTCAAGGGACAGAGATCCCGATCCAGGATCCCCTAAGTAGGGGTAGGGCCTTACTCAGCAAGAGGCTTTTAAACCTGGCAGATAAAGGCAGGTGACATTTAGAAATAAAATTAAACGCACTGCAAAATATATCAAGGCTGTATAGCAGGTTGGTTGGGCAGAAGCGGGGGCAATCAACTGAAGGAAAACAACCCAGCCAGCAGAACTGGAAAAGGAAGCCTTTAGAAAAAGAATTAATGACAGAAGTATGCAATAGAATCGAGTATTTTATTTCCATCTAGGATGACTGTTCCAAAAGGCTATAAAAATCTTGGCTGGAAAAAACTTCAAAGTACCCAAACTTTAGCATATGCAGAGTAGAAACAGAAAACATGCAGTGTTCTGTCTGAAAAACATAGCCTCTTCCCCCTTACTTTCAGAGAGTCCAGTAAAAATAAACTTGCATTTAAAAACAAGCAAGCTATGGAAGCAAATTCAGACAGATGCTGTGACAATATGATGCAAAAGCAAAGATTAGTACTGGAAACATTTATTTAGAAGGACAGGTTTACAGACAGCAATTGCATATTATCCTGTTATGAACAGACTGAGTACAACATCTGCCAACTGTTAATGCTGGGGCTGATATGCATTCCTTCACCAATTCAGTTCGGGTCTCTTATTTTGATTCTTATATCTTATCTGCTGATCAACATGGTCAAAAACCAATGATTGCCAAGAGAGGTGGGAGACTGGGAAAGCAGATGAGTAAGGTTTTACGTAAGAGGAACATAAAGCTCAAGACTATGCGTATAACAACAGCTGGCACCACAGCTGACCATTTCAGTATATCCCATTCTCCCCTTTGCCCCAAACCGCACAAGCCAAACAAAATGCAACAGGCCTAAAACAGATAACAGTTTCTTTGAGTCTCAACAGATGCGTTTCAGTAGCAAGTTTCACCCACTTGGGTAACCAGTAAACAAGACGCCAGTCATTAGTTTAAGTTTCAAACAAACTTGGCAATAACATTTAAACCACAGCTGAATTTGCAGCTTTGCAGAATACAAGGAGGATAAACAACTGTGTTGTAAGGCTACCTCCTTCTGACACCTTCTCCCCTGTAACTCCTTACCATTTGTTGTATCCTGAAGAACCAGGTTTTCCAATTCCAGCCAGTCAGTATTTAAACGCTTCACCAGCTTATATGCATTCACAGGATGTGCCAGATACCCTTCTGGATCAGAGGCTGATTTGCTAGTCAGTACATCCATTTTTTCAGCCCAGCTGGAATGAGAAGTGTACTCCTCAGTCTGAGAACAATTTGTGAGTGCATGTCTTCCTTCTTAAGTCATCCTAATTACACAGCTAGAATCAATTTATTGCTGCTTTCGCCATCATAACCAGCTTTCAAGCGTTCAACTTCACAAGGACAGAGTGAAGTACAACTGATTTTTTTTAATTACAATAGTCTTTCTTTTAAAATAAATTTGTTTCCCTGCTTACTATTTTAAACCTTACTACAGTGGGCATGCATCTCACTTGCACTGAGTCCTAGCCATCAATTTTCAGCATGCTGCACTTCAGAAAATCATGAGATAGAGCACACAATCACTGCAAGTGTCACTTATCCAAGTAAAAGGACAAGCATAAATAAAACCTCAAGAGCTTTTTAGCTTTATGGAAACTAGACCAGAAGCTTTGATTTTCAGACTGGGAACCCTCAGACAGTACAGTGGCAGTGCTGTCGGTCACCTAGGTTGCACTGTTGGTCAGCGTCAAAGCAGTAGTGGGAAACTTCACCCTCTGTGTTATGGTACATTTGAATTGCCAGCTACGTTGCTGATACTTAAGTGAGCATTTCCTCTGTTGCCCTTCATATTATCCCTTAACACAAACCTCTGGCACAGCTGTGTGTTCCTCTCTCAGTACTCAATAGGAAGAAAACACTCTGCTGAGATGAGTGTAACAGAACTTAAGAAATCCCCTGTGAGCCTGTAATCTCAGGCTCAGTAAGCCATGAATGAACTATGGTTGCAAACAATTTCACATAAGCACAGGTAAATATTGTCAGATTACCTGGCTGCTTCTTCTGTGCTATGAAGTTGCAACAGAACTAAAGAAAGATATTTTTTTTTTCAGAGATCTTTTGTAGGGATATCAGATTAACACCATATATTAAGACCAGTCTCACCTAAACTTCCTTCTTAATTTATTGACTTTCACTTTGTCTAATATTTTTTGCAAAGTAGTAAATACTGTCAAGTTCTAGTCTCTTTATTCACATCACAACACGCTTCTGAATCGTAAACATGTGTCTGGAACTAACAGACAAAATACTGAAAAGTGTTACCATATTCAAATTCAAATGAAATTTAGCACCTCTGTTATAAAGCACATGCCTCATACACTAGGAGGGAGTGAGGGCTCAAATATTGACATAGTGGCAGAATACTCTTGCTTACAAATACAGGTCAACTGAAAATTTAACACAGTAAAAAAGCACTTGCATATGTCAGTCCAGAACAAAAAAAAAGACATTTTTTCAAAAAAAAGACCAGTTTGTACATAGATTGAACTGACATTTTCTTTAATAATACTTGAAGAGGACATTGCTTTTCCTCAAAAGGGCAGCTTTTCAAGAAATGAACATTTGTGTATACAAGTGACAAGGAATTCATATCATTTCACTTACTCCATAGCCCCGTCCCCACCCTACACCCCCAAAGGGAGATCAAACTGNTCTTTAATAATACTTGAAGAGGACATCCACATACAGCTTGGAGTTTAGAAATTCTTTGGAAAGCATGGCTCCAATTAGAGGCACTCCGCTCGTCTGAACCTGGACCTCATTTAGACTATTCTAGTGTCACGTCCTATTAGACATTACTTTCAGCTAGATAAGTATTAACAGTCTGCCTAAGGTACACAGAAAATATCGGTTGTCAGCAAGAGCCTTTCAAGTGATCTAAGTGAACGATAACGTCTAAGATGTTCTGTAGCCAGATAGGTGACTGAAGAGAACAAGGCAGGAGAGCCATCCCTAAGAACAAAGCCAACATGGGAAGAAAGCCAGGGATTTGGTGTGTGCTCCACTAAACAATGCAACTGGCACACTTTGCCGTTGTAAGAAGTGCTGATGCCGCAAAACAACAGGTAGCACAGAGCACCGGCACCCAGAGGCACTTAACTCACATGGACAAGGCTCTACAAGGGTAGTGTCTTCTCCACAGGAGCACTGTGATGGTACAAGGACAGGGACAAGTGGGAAGAGCCCAGAGACAACAGTTTCTAAACAACCAAAGTCTAAACAATATCTGAAGCAGGCTCCCTCTCCGCAGGTTTATGGGAATAAATTACAACCAAGTTAGTACCTATGGTCTCACTGCAATTATCTACTGAGGAAATACTAATAAGATCTAGCAGCAAAGAGCAGTGACAAAGAGGTGTGGTGTAACTGAACACAGGTGAGCCATTTTGTCACCCTTCGTTATGCAAACCTCTCCCCCTACCTTTTAATCTGAGAAAGCTTGTTCTCTTCTGCTCGGATATATTCCTTTAAAGACTGTACCAAGTCTTTCTCCGCATAAATCAGGTCTGTCATTTGACCTAAAAACAGAGTATGAGCAAATGTTAATCAGACCTAAAAAAGTAACAATTTCCAACAGCACAGAAGACAGACCTTAGATGCTCTAGCGCAATTAAAACCACCACAAAGAACAGACAAATCAAGGGTGTGCACTTCAATGCCTGTAAACCACAAAAGCTATTATACATACAGGTCTGGCATTCAAATGCTTCAAGGGGCTTTTAAAATCCCAGCTTCGATGGCTCATGTAGCTTTGCTGTGACCATTCCACTGCCTCTGAATTACTTTTAGTTTTACAATTGTATGCAAGACAATGAAAAGAAAGGTTTGACATTAAAACAGCTATTGACTCAAAGCACCAAAAGATCCAAGTGGCTGCCAAAGCATCTGTTCAACATATGGACACAGATTAGGTCACACTAACAAATTGTTAGCCTAACTATTGGCATCACTTAAAATTACAGCTTTTCAATGTGGGTAACTGTGGAAACACAACCTAACATTAAGTACAGAGGAATTTCAGACTAATGTTTATAGGACTGACACACACACTCTCTCCTGATTAGCATTAGTGGAAATTGCTAGCACATCAATCCTAATTGCTATGACAAACCTTGCTTTTCAAAGACCAAACGCTGAAAGACCGGATGAGATTTATAAATGCACCCACAGCTTTAGTTTCAACATTCCAAAGTAATTATTAATGAGGCATGATTAAGCAGATGGAAGTCAGCAGGCTGTGCTATTTTCAAAGTTAGGAAAGGTTCAGGAATATGTAAGTGGAAAGAAAAGGCGATTCTTCACAGCAACTTTGTACAATAAGCTACTTAGCTTGGGAAAAGAGAGAACCAAATAAAGCACATGCAGTTAAGTGCCATTTAGCCAACTCGGGAGCACACGCTGGAGGTTCATAGTGAAACATCACTCTGCCTTGCTCTGGCTGAGTGGTTCCACACAGTGGTGCAAAATAAACCACCGGGAGTTTTGAGTTTTACCATCCAGAAACATAGCTCCGCTAAGCTCAAAGCATATTCTGGAGAACAGCCAGTTGTAGTTAATCAACACCTATTATCCTTATGGGGGCAAATTCCCCGTACTGTTCCACAGGAAAACAGTATACCAAGTCACAGCAGAAAACTCTGTTTGTGCTTATTTTTAGGCTGTACCACCATCATACATAGTTGTATCACAGCTATTAGAACACAAGAACTAAGTTGCCATAAAAATCAATCTATTTTCAGGATTTATAACAACGTGAATACTTCAGGATTTACTCAGGTCTTACAAAACACACATGAGGTAAGGGGGATATTAACTTTTCCTTCCAACACCTAACTCCAGCATTTTGAGAAGACAGAAGATTTCAGGTTCTGTGAAAGAAAATATTTCACATATTTATCACTTAAATTCTCTTCATAAATCACAACTTCAGGACTAAGCTTTTTAGCATAAGGTTTGTGCTGTGTTCATGACAACAACAGGTGCACAATTCTTTATAAAACACAGGAACTGTCTTATTTTATTGACAGTCCTCAGAGAAGCCATATGCTTCAACTGTAAACTTTAAAAATTTTGGCAATCACATTAACTACACCACAACATCATGGATTAGTTCTTTCCACACCTATGGAGGTGAAGAACTCCGCTTCTGTACGCAAGATCAAGAAAATACAGGTAAAGAACACCAACTGCAGCCAGGGCTTCATCTTCCAGACAGCTCAAACCTGTAACAAATTAAGAGTAGAAATTATTAATTTATTTGTAAGAAAAAAACCCATGGCATTAATCTTCATCTTCAGTCATTTCACCCTCATGAAAATGATTTACGTCCTTAAAAGACTGAATTCTAACCAGTAAAGCTGGGAAAAAGGTTGTCTTTAACCACAGGAGCTGTTACTTAACAGTCTCAAATACTATCTGGTATACTCTTTGGGATTTACATGGAAGACACTGCAGTCCATGGAAGGCCCACATGACAGAAGTAATGGAAGCAATATATTTGTCGACAGACAGTAAGAACAAGATTTTCTGCAAGGGCAGCTCAATGCCTTCCACATCATGCATAATTACAGCTGGAAAATAGGAGAGTATACAAAGTTGTATTATATTCCAATAATAATAAAAGACTAAATTAAATGGTCAGACTTGCAGCATGCTGTGAAACTCAGTTATATAAAAGCTGTCTAGAAAGACAAATAGCGAGAAAGCCAAGTAGAGAAATACAGCGTTAGAAGCGTGGAAGTGGCAGCGACGGTTGGAAAAGTTGAAAGTGAAATTTCCAACTCTGCTTATTCAAGATGCATCATCCCAGCATACTGGCCTCTGGGCATAGCCCTTATGAATTCTGTATTTCAAAGGCTGTGCCAGCTTAGAAACCCAGCGCCTCGAGAAGGAGCCTGAAAGCAGACTATTACTTTTCTAAGAGCACAGCCCACCGAGGGCATGGAAGGGAAAGCCAGTCTGAGCAGACAGGCAGACTTGGTAGTAGACAAGTGAAGTAAGGGATGCAAGGTCCAAACAGAAGAGCCTCCTGGGAGCTGTAATTCTCTTGGTAGATCTGATGGCCAGGACTGCCTCTTCCAGGGAATTTATGAGGAGCTTGCACTGCACTTGGATCAGCCCACAGCTCACTCCGGAGCTGCCTGTTCACCAAGCAGGAACAGCCACCACAGCCAGCCCTCACGTACGAGCCCTGCTGCTCAGCAAACGCTGAGCTCTCATAACACCCATGCACATTGTCAAAAGGAAGATGACAACTGTTCACCTTCATCCAAGAAGCAATTATTCTTTTTTTCTAACCATTGTAACTGGGTAAACTGGTGGCTGGAAATGACCACTTGCAACCTGCTCTTACTTCAAATACAGTAAACAACATGCAGCTATTTGGGGCAAAATGGAATCACTTGCATCTGATGAGAAAGAGGGATGGAGGGGAGAAGGGAAGGGAAAACACATGGAATATCCTAAAATTTCAATAAATGCAGCAAGTGGGAACATATTAAAATAAGATAATTCTGGAACAACTGTAGCTCATTGTTCCTGTGGGCTCCACGTATCTGCCTGCACAACATGAGACGGAAGGTAAAAGGTGGATACCGCCCTTTCCTGCTGGGTTTTTCAAGCCCACAGCATGATAGAAGTCCTCACCCTCAGCTGAGCTCACCGGTGTCACGGACACAGACCCCAAACACACCGTCAGTGATGATACCATCACGGAGAACATTAGAAATAGCTCTGTTCTCTGCTATGTATTATCATATGGCAAGATGATTGTCTTTAAATTATTCTTTTGATTACTTTAAAAGACTACTTGAGGAATCAGAAACATTTACCACAACAGTTTGCAAGCATGAGTAAGCAGGAAAATGTCTCACAGCGTCGTAATAAGTCTTCTCCTTTCCCTGTTCTGTTTCTCACCCCCCTGCAAACCGCATATTCCCAAACTGCTTGTTTAAGTTAGTTCAGAACTAGTACATGGGTAATCTGAGAATTGAGTAAAGCTGAATGAATAGTACCATGCAGAGGTCTGCCAATACTAAAAGCCACAATAAGTGATGTAGCAGAAAGCACAGCAAGTCAAGAGCACTTGGGAAGTACATTAATTTGGATATATTAAGCCACAACTGTCCATCTGCACAGTCTGTCGTCGTTTCATGGAGTGGTTTTTTGGATGCGCTACACAAAGCCTGGCAAAACAATTACAAGGGAATTTTCCAGTTAAAACAACACAACTCCACGTTCTCCACCCTGCACCTCCCCACCATGTTCTCTCATGGCTGAGGATATCTGCCAAGAAGAACACTTACTACAGCTAGCAGCTTGTCTTTATAGCAGATCTTTAACAGCTTTGCCATCCTACTCAGATTTACTTGAGTCAATAAACAGAAACCTCAGTAAACAGAGAAATCAGCTCTTGCTTGAACAAGCAGGACACCTGGCTGCAGGGTTTTCAAATTGTTTGTACACGTTCTTTTCACAGCTGTTACTTGGCAAACCAGCACAAATAATGAATTACAGGAGGCTGAGCATAATGTTATAACCACATTCTTGAACAGCACACGCATGTGTGCATACACACACGTATGCATGCCCACCCCACCACAGCTAAAACCATCTGCTAACAAAGAGGGTAAGAGAGGCAGAAGGGACATTAGCACCTCCTACCTCAATAACTAAATTGAGACAAATGTTTATAATGAGTTTTATTCAAACAGAGAATGGAAGAACTTAGTTGCATAGAAGTGCCAGATAAGAAGTCTGTGTAGGACAAATACTGCCTACGTTCCTGCCTTTTTTTTTTTTTCCAACAGCACCTTCAAATGGTGAAGACCTCATGCTGGACAGGTGAGTTTAGGATCTCCTTTTATTTAAGTGAGAATAACAACATTCCTCTGCAACAGACTGAGAAGGCTTGAGCAGAGCCACAGGGCTCAGTTCAGCCTTGGGCTACAAGAACCCCTCAAGCAGGAACCGAGCAGGCAGTTCACGCTGCCCTGAGCCAGGGCTACAAAACAGCCCAGGAGAACAAGGGTGCTGTCCTGCGTCCTCAGGCTGCATCCAGTCCTGTCACCACAGAGATCCTAAGGCCACATGTTCCTCACAGATGAGGAACTTGCACAACTGCCTTACCTGAGGCACTGTTCTCATTGTAGCAAGAAGCTGTTCCAGCAATGCTGATAGAGCTAAAACTTCTCCGCACACAGCAACAGATACTTAATGCTTTGCTCCTTTCCTTCCCTTAAATGTGCCCAGCCAGCCAACCAAATGGATATTGTACAAACACTTCTTCAGGAGTGTAAGACCTCAGTGAATCATTGCTCCCACTGGAAAGAGTGCTGTCAGACTTCAGAGAGCACTGGCAGAAGGAAAAAAGGTTCTTCTAGACAAAATAGACCAGGATGGAATTTTTCTCCACAAGCTAGACTTAATTCTTTATTAAATAAGCTTTCTAAAAATTCTCAATCAAGAAGATATAAAAGCATGGACCTGACTTATGAAAGAAAAGTTACTTGCATGTCTACCAGGGTTATCAGTTTCTCACCCACTCTGAGTTTCATATCCAGTCATGGGGGATTCAAGTCAGCTCCCACACAAGCCAAAGGAAGGACTTTTTTCAGGTCAGAAGAGGAAACAAATACTTATTGCTCATCCAGTCCCTTTAGGGCTCCCACTTTTGATCAAACTGATAGGCATCAGTCTCCTTTGTGCACCACAGAACAAGAGCATGATCCTCACAGAGCCTTCCTTAGGCAGGGGGCAGCACATCTACCCACATATGCTGAATCTAGAGGCCCTAAAAACATGAACCCCTCTCCCCTCATTCACCCTACGAAAAAGCCTCAGCAAGTACCATTCAGTTGGCACAATGCTGTATACCGGGACTTGATTTGCATTCTGCAGCTTTTTTGTAGTGTAATAGTAATAGCACACAGGATAGTGCAACTTGCATCTTCAATTACCTGTCTCATGGCTGATCATTCACTCCTGATGTCAGTTTTCATTCCCGGATAAGGGTGTCCTCAGAAGAACAAAAGTCAGAAGAAACCTTCCAATTGCCTGACAGCCTAACTAAAAAAAGGGACTAACAAAAGCGAGTCCTTCACCCAGGCTCCAAATTTGCACAGACTTCTCATGCAGAAGAATTAAACTAAGTGGAATCCACATAAGACCAGTCTGTGTACTTTAAAGAATAGAAGTCATACCCCTTATTGTTGCTTATTATGGCAAATCAGGCCAGAGTGTGTCTCTTGCTGTATTGTGGACTCTCATTTTGATCACGTGAACGCCAGAAAAAAAAAACCCCACAGTATTCTTCCACTCCACCACTTAGATGTGATAGCACTTCCTTTGCTATCAGGCTTCTCCAGGGGAGGCATTGAACTCGGGTGTGATTTAGCTGCTCCAAACTGCTACCAGCAAAGTCCCCTCTCTTTCCAAATACCGGGGGGGGAGGGGAGGGGGGGGTCATCAGACATTCTCCGCAACATGTTTCCTTCATGACAAATTTTAATTACTCCTAACAGATCTAGTTTTCTATTTCTTCCAGGTTTTTGGTTTGGCTTTTTTGTTGGTTTTGGTTTCGTGTTCCCCCGAGCATACAGCAATGGTTTCTTCCAAGCAATTAAGGCAGACTACTGTTCACCAGTTTGGTTCCATTCTTGCAGACCCCAATTTGCTACAGGGGAATAAAGTTTGTGAGACAAAGTATCATAACTAGATACTGTCAAAATCTTAATATACCATTTTTCTGAACCATCACAATGCAACAGCTTACAAGTTGATGACACAAATAAGGGTTACAGCCTGTCTCCTCTTCTGTGCTTGCCTAGACTGTTAAAGACACCTGGAAAAATCACTGCTAAAATAGCTGCTTCCACGTGTATCCAAATTTAAAATATAATGGTGAAATCTTCCAAGCAAATCACTACTTCAAAGCCACCTCAGGCCACAGATGGGTTCTTGGCACATAGACAATCGAGGCCCACACGCCAGGCTCTGAAGAATGGTCCACCCTCAAACAGCAATTTGAGGTTGGACTCTTGGATAAGACAGATTTGTCTGGGGCTTCTCCAAATGCCAGTGTCTTCCACCCACTGTCTTATTGCTTGCAGACACAGCAAGAAGTACTGAACTGACCATGCAGCTGGCTTCATCCCCTTTCCCCTCCACAAACAGTGGAGCTTCAAAAGTAGGTAACAACTTGCTGTCAGTATTGATGGCTGTAGACAAGGCTAATTATATTTAAGTGGAAAATACTACAAAAAAACCTGCAAGATTGCTTACACAATTTAGAGCCAAAAGATGGGCTGAATTGTAAACAGATTTTCAGGATGTTGCCAAGGAAGAGCTTCTCTCAATACCTTTATAAGAAAAGCAGCCATAAAAACCATCCAGCTTGTAGCAGTATTTGAATTCTTGCAGATTAGCCTGACACATTAACCAGGAGCCTGGCACATTACAGCAGCTATGAAGCTATTTTAAAATTATTAAATATTAAGGAAACATATTAATTTTATCCTAAGAAAGCACACCATCACCATTGGCTGAAGACTTTGAAATAAGTAATGCAAGGCCAAAACTCATTATCCACATGAACTCAGTCAGTCCAACGTTAAACCACTCCTCTGACCAAAAGAACTTTGGATTTAAACGTCTGTCAGCGCCCCACCCAGACCGCACTGTCATATCTTGAACCTCATGTCAGGATTCACGACACTGCCAGCACAGCATGCAATCAGTCACCTCACTACAAACAGCTAGCTCTCAGGGAGACACAAAAAACATTGCTCCCTTTCAATACTAGGGGCCTCCTCACAAGTGAGTTCTGTCCATCATCAAACAACTGCTTCCCAGCTCCCTCCTCCAGTATACGTTGGGTTTACTGCTCAAAGCAGCTTATGCCAACATCACTACCTTTCTTGCCAAAGGCTTTAACGTGCATCTGAAAACAATTATAATTGCCTAGCAAATAATACAACACGATTGCCTTGTATTTTTCGAGGCAAGCCAAAAGAAAAGGAGGAAAAGCTGTTCGTTTGCACGCATTAACAAGGATACAGTACATTCATGCAAACCTGCATGCATTTCTGCTAATGCAGAATGGCTTTCTATCCTTCATTATAATAACCTTATAAACTATAAGCATCTTGATTAGCTCTCAACAGTTGTTTTTTAAACCATAGCAAAGAATATTTCTTCTGCACTCCAGCAGGCAAAAAAAAAAATCCTGCTAATCTAAGGCACAGCAAATCTGCCTGCATCTTACTTTGCAGCATCTGCAAGCTCATCCCGTATGAAACAGACTATAGTCAAACCCCACACTGTTAGTGAACAGGACGGCAAGACTGCATGCTCTTTTCCCACCAGAGCTTATTTCTCAGCATTAGAATTTAGACCGCATTTTAGTGTGCAATGCCCATAATTTTAGTACATCATGATACTTATCATAACCTTCCATATGCTGTGCAGCATTAAAAAAAAAATATCTTCCTGTTCAGAAAGAAGGGGCGGTTATATATAAAAACGGTGCACCATCAGCAAATTGTTTCTTCCAATTAGTATCAGCAATTTAATGAAAATCAGACATTATCTCAGAGGTGTGGGGGTTGACTCTATTCTAAGATCACCCTAGAACATGCCCCCTACCATACTCCATATTCTCATTTCTCAGACATATAGAAAACCATACACAAAAATCAGAACTAGTCATAGGAAAAATATCTGTGTTTACAGCTTGCTTCTTTGGAAGTTTGCCAATATGCACAGCATGGAAATTATAAACAGACTGGATTCCTGACTTAAACTAGAATGAAAAACTTCTTATACTAAATGTTAAATCATGCTCCCTCTGCTGTTACTGTCTTTGAAATACATAATCACAGTCTGGGCTCGTACTTCTGCACTGGGAAGAGCTACATTAAAAAAATAATCTTAAGAAACTATGGCATAAGCAAGAAGCAAAATTCTTGTCTGTTAGTGTCATTGCAACGCCAATTTACAACTGTAGAATAATGTTTTAACTGTAAAATACAGCTGGCAGTTATTGGTCGCTATATGTATTCACAACATACCTGTGGGATTATTTCCTAGGTCCTTAATGCCAGAAAGCTGAAGTATTACCCTGGTAAAGATGGCTGTGGTGGCCTTTCAGCTCAGCTTCGCCCTCACAAAGCACCTAGAAAATTAAAGGGCAAGAGGTTTTGTTACCAAAACATCTCCTGGGAAACCCTACCTTCAGTACTTACTACTGAGGAACAGGGGCGATTACTGGCTAGGAATACCAAGCGTCACAAAGCCAGACAGCTCCAAACATAGTCTTTATTTACACATCCTCTTTCCTCCTTGCTTCCAGGTTATACAGATGTTCTTTGTAGCTTGAAATAAAATTATTCCTGTCTGGTCAAAAGCATGTTTTGCGCTACTATGACACAGCAAGCGACTGTGCCCCAGCTGAGCTGTGATAACCCCCTAGGCAGTGCCTTTAGCTTTCACGCCAGCCTGCCCTCCACCGCGTTCGCACCACCCTTCTCCACCAAGGCTTCGATTACTGCATCGTACCAGTCGCGCACGACTCCCTGCTCGCCTGCCCTATCCACCGCTCGGCTCCACATCTGTGTGCTTTGACAAAAACAGGGACTTCTTGGGCATTTCTCAAGAAAACACATCTCAGGTTAAACCAAAGTGAGACGGGAGCAGAACAAGTGGGGTTCGATCACCTTTATGAAGCTCAAGACATCGCTTACTCTATCTCGGGGCTATGGCAGGCTGGCAGCGCACGTACAGGCGGTTAACGCCGCTGACACACCGCAGTCTTGCCAACTTCTGCCGCGCTGTCAGTCCTGTCTAAATTCACCGGGAAAGGAAAAGCAGAATTGGCCCTTCCACCTTTTTTTTTTTTTTTAATGT
>RSEF01000013.1:18617480-18634473 GCA_003993805.1 Himantopus leucocephalus
TAGAGCAGGGATCCTGTTGCCTGGATCTTTAGAGCAGGGTGTGGTGGTGCAGAGACCCATCACCTGAGACGGGGGGTTATACCCCTGTAAATCGAGACTAAACAGAATCAAAGCACCATCGCACTCTACGTGCAGTGAGATGTGAATAACTGCAAGTCAGACTTGCTGTACTTCTCACTTGATAAACCACATGGTTGGTTAGTGGAGCGTTAGCAGATGCTCTGAGTGACTGAAGAGGAAATTAGAGGGCAAGCACGTAGCTGTTAAGAGTTTAAAGAGACACATTTACCTGTCCTGCTTATGCCTTGCATCATTTTATATTATTGCAAAAATTAAAAACACATTTGGGCTGATGTAAACGGAATGGTAATTTCTCCAGAAGCTCTTTTATGGGCTGCAGGATTGGTCTTATGGCTGACCACAAACAGTACCTGGACCTGTCATTAGTTCCTCAGGAAAGAAGTTAGGAGTTTTGTAAGGTTCTGGCACTCCGACAAAACCAGAAGGAGAGAGTTGTGGAGACTTAACGAGCTGCGTGATACTCCATGCAGGGCTAGAAAGAGACAGGTCATTTGAATGACGGTCAGGAAAAACTGATGTCAAGTATAACCTCTCTGCAGGAAGCAATTAGGGTGACTGTGCTCATCTAATTACGTAGCTAGCCAGAGAGGAGGGCTGCATGTGCTCTTTAGGGATTGACTCTCACAGCATGATTTAAGGCCTGAGAGCCAAAGGAGTCTAAAGCATCTCCCTTGAAAGAGGGTATTGCATTATTTTAAGCAAGAGACAAATCTGAAGAGAGGACCTGGTCACACCCTGACAGAAATCTCTTGATTCAAAGGCGCATTGTTGTAGAGGAGAACTGGGGCTGACCCGAGAGCCCTGGCTGGGACATCCAACCTCTGGTAGATGCCGTTGGCGTAGGCAACACACAGGTCTTCTCCAGAAATAACTGGTGCCTTTGTCTGCTGCTTATTCCAAAAAACTGGACTTTGTAAAAACCAAGCATTTTTTTAAGTAACCCTTTTATTTTTCCCTGCCTAGATTAACCCTGGCAGTAAAGCAGCCCTGGCAAACCTGTGCCCAGGAGATATTATTCTGGCAATTAACGGAGAGAGCACGGAGAACATGACCCACCTAGAAGCACAAAACAAGATCAAAGCATGCATGGACCAGCTGCTGCTCTCCCTGAACAGGTAGGTCCTCTTCTGTTTGACGTGCTCTTGTGTCAGCTTTGCTTGGCTCTTCTGCAGAAGGCTGGTGGCCAGCCTGGGGGCAGATGTGCCCCTGGCTCGGTTCTTGGTGCATCCCCGTGGTCTGTGTAATTGTTCTGCATTTTTAAAAACAATAAAACAAAATAAAAGTGGTTTTAGAAGATCACTGATACAAAAAAAATGGGTTCGGTTAATTTATATGTGTGGGTTATCATTCGTACCTTGCAAGGCTCGTGCAGGCTGTGGGCTGGGTCGAATCCTTCAGCCCCCCCATGGAGTTTTTATCGACACGAGCAAGAGTAGCACTGGGATCTAAACCTCCTTTGGGCAAAGCCTCCCACTTCATTAACATCCACCTATCATCTTCCTAAACATCTGTTCAATTAATATACATTTTAAGGTCCTGCCAAATTCACTTCTTTAGAATATTTCAAAGCAAAACGAAGACTTGGGGTATTTTTGCTTTCCATTGGAACTAATTCTGTAGATAAAAGTTCCTAATACAAATTATCCAGGGAAAATGAGTGCTCCTTATAAGGCTCACAAATGACTAATGTTATCTGTGATAGATTTAAATAAGTTTATACAATTTTCCACTTCAGATTAAAAAGGCATTTCCTGCTATAAAGAGCTATCATTTACTGTTTATCCTTCTCTTGGAAAACATGTAGTTTCTGACTGGAAGCCTGGGCAGCCGGGAAGGAGCGCTGCCGTAAATGGAGCAAGGCCTTGGTTGCTCCTCGTTCTTCATCCAACAGCGGTGTCTGAGCTGCCCGGCCGAAGCGGAGTCCCCTGAGCTCAGCCCGTGCCGTAGGGACGATGTGGCTTCAGCATTAAGACAGAAAGAAAAGAAGAAAAACAAGAAAACCCTTAACAGAGGTAGAATTTCCCGTAGCCAAGGAGGATGGTCATTCTGCTTTCCGTTTGGAGCAGTTTGAGGGAGACTGGATGGTCTTCTACCCCAAAGAGGGGCTGTAGCCGTGGCAGGACAAGGGTTCCCTTGCTGGCTCTCCGCGGGCTGGTGGAGCTCTCCTTGGAAGAGGCTGAAGTCCTCGTGTGGTGCCGGAAGGTTTTGGTGAGCTGCTGTGGTGGTTTGGCAGCGGAACAGCTTCGTCGGGAGTTAGAATAAAGTTTTGCTGAAACCAGCTTTCACCTGCAGCATGGCAGCATTTTATTTTCGTGGATGAGGGTTTCTACTGTGTGAATTTATGGGCTGAATTCCCACTTTTACGCCTCGTTTTAGCCACCAGTATGAATTGGCATCTGTTTGTTGGCTGAGATGGGACCCTCGAGTACTCCTCCTCCGCGGGAGGCACGCGGTATGTGCCCGGCTTTCTGCTGGTGTCTGCCCAGTCCTCGTGGCTAGGAAGTGGTGCTGGATTCTTGCGGGCGGTAGCTGTGACCGTACTGGTGGTGGCGGCTGCCGTGTCAGTGTACGCAGTGTCAGCAGTTTCTCCGTGAAAGTGCATCTCGTCTCCTAAGAGGTGACTTCTTGCATGGACACAGGGCAGGGGTTCTGTCACACTGGTACAGCTCTGCTCCGTCACGAAGAGGAGTGGGCAGAGGTCTCGCAGCAGCGCGGGTAACGTGCCTTGGTGGGGTTAAGGATGATCTGTCTGCTTAGTTTCCCTGAGATTCAGAAACGTTCATTAACGACCTCGTGGAGGTCTGGAAGCTGCTGTGTGGAAGACTTCTGGCAGCAGGAGGGTCTGGGGCTTCAGGTTGGGTTTGCCCATCTACACCTACCAAGGTGGGTGTTTTTAACTGTGGGACCTCACAGTGCGCCCAGAGGAGCAGTGGATTCTCTATAGCAGATGTTGCTGGTGATGGCCCACTGCGGCGGTGCAGGGTTCCGGGGTGAGGTGGCCTGGGATTTGCTAGGCAGGAAGGTAGGCAGGAGGAGTACCATGGTTTTGTCAGGCCTTAAAGCCTTTGTAAATGCGGATTTTAAAGGCTCTCATATCTTATAGTCAGGCAAAAATAAATGCTCAGGCTTCTGCAAGAGAGGAACAGACAGGAGCTGGTGATGGTGAGGAACTGTTCAGCATGGGGTGGCTGCTCTCGGGGAGGAGATGGCACTGTTGGGTCAGTTAGGTGGCTCCTTCGAGAGCAAACACACCTCAGCCATGCCAAGAGACGTCCGTGCGAGTGGCCTTTCTCTTGGTAGGAAAAACTGAATAGTTTATTTTTTTTACAGTAAGGAAAGCAGCTCCAGTAACGCTTTATTAGGTCTATTTTTAGTTTGGCCCAAAGCAAGTGCTCGGTGACATGGCTCTTGGATCTCTCTCCTGCTTCCCGAGTGACCTGTTGGATCCAGATGACTCTGCCCAGCCGTTAGTCATCGCTGGAAGCGTGACCGGCGCTACCTCCTCCGTGTGAGCACATCCCTGCTCCGGGACCGGCCTCCCGGAGAGCACCCCGCTCCCGGAGGCCACCCTGCCCTGGTGCTGGCGAGGGAGCCGCGTCCTGGGGCAGTGACAGGGAACTTTGTTGGTTTGTGTGCGTGTCCCGCAACTGCCGTTTGGGATAGCTGCGGATCGCCACCCGGGATGCCGCTGTGAGGCTGAGCTCCAGGAAAGCCCCACGCGCGTTAGTACCTTCTCCTCCCTCGGGCAGGAGGATGCTCTCCAGGCGGTGTCCTCTCTGTATGCTGCCTTCAGCAAAATACAGTTTGCAAATCAACACAAGGAGATTATTTTTTGTTAATAAGTGTGTTTGTCTGACATATATTTGAAGTAATGAGTTTGTTTGTTGTAAGTCTTTACCGAAGACGTATGGAATTTGATGTGAATTCTGTTTTGCCAAAGGAGGGTCCCTCCGGCCGGGCGCGCGTGCCGCGGGAGGGCAGGGAGCTGGGCAGCGCGCCTGGCAGCGAAGGGCTTCCAGCCCTCTGGTGCCCTCTGGGCTTCTTCCATGACATGCTCTTTCTCCGTGAACCCTTGGCATTATGCGTTCCCGAGACACAGAACAAGACCGGTTTTGTTTTCAAACTGTGGTCAGTAAATGCCCTTTGACTGGAAAGTTCAGTAGGAAAATCCGAACAGGGGGAAAACATGTAGGGGAAGAGAAGGGGGAGTCACTGTGCGGTGTGACGGGATGTCCTGAGACCGACGTGGCCCGTCTGGCTTTCGGAGGCGTTGGGGATGCAGAGAGACCATTGAATTTGATGGGAGGAGATGCTGATTATCCTCTTTATCAAATTTGCTTCGTTAAGACATGTGGATACACTGGTGGGGAAACAAGTAAAGAGCCAGGAGGACTGACCGTTTGTGGGAGGAAGAAACAATTAGAGCGTAAAACTTCCCCATGCAGCGCAGGCAATATCTCTCCCTCGTACTTGGGAGGGAGCAACTGAAGTAAGTGGGATTTCTGTTGTGTCGCAAACTTCAGCCGCAGTCAGGCGCAACCGTGCGGCTGGACGGCAAACAGATGGGCGCACCTATCGTTAGCACAGTCTGTCATTAGGAACGTCGCGCTGGGTTTGATGGTTTTGCTCTTACCCGGCTGTGTGGCAGAATCTGTTCGTCGAGTCAGTCTGGAAGGAGAAAAACTGAGAGTTTCTCATCAAACGTGAACATGTAATTTCCAAAGACCGTAATGGAAAGCAGCACCCAGAGCGCTCCTCCCCGTGGCTCTGCCGGCCGGAGGACCGTGCCAGCTGTTGGGACGCACATCTGCGGTGGCTTCGCTCGCTGGGCGCTGCGCTGAGCTCCGCGGGGAGCTGGCGGGGGGGTTGTGTGTGTGTCAGTGGCACTGGGTCCCCTGGAGAAGTCAAGTTTTGAGGCTGCAGGAAAGATCCACGGTGCAAACGGCATGGCTGCATTGGCCGAAAGGAACCACGTCGTTTCCCAGTGTGTCTGGCACAGCTGCGTGACAGGTCCTGGGAAATCAGAGGAACATTTGTTTTCTCTGCTTGGGACACTGCGATATTCCTGGAGTGGTGGCAAACCCTGCGGGGGACAGGGCTGGGGGTGCAGCGCTGAGGAGGTACCTGAGAAGACCTGGGCTGCTGGCTTGCAAGACAAGCAGGGCTCAGGGCAGCTCTGCATCTGCTCTTCGGGGAGGCTGAGGGAGGGCAGCAGCAGCAAAACACGCGGCATGGTGAGAAGCAGGCAGAGCACGGGCGTCCTGTCTCCACACAGCGGTCACCTCGGATGGAAAAGCCGGTTTGTTTTCTAACGGTAAGAAAGGATCCACCACCACAGGCCTGATAAATCGCATCGGGATCCGCTGTAGTGATGTACGCTCGTGTGAATAAGTACTCGCGCATTAAAGTCAATATTATTTCTCGCAATCAGCCCCTTTCTAACCCTTGAAGACAGTCGGTGTCTGGGCAAGTGCACAAACAAGCCTAAAGCCCAGAGATAACCAGCTCGGCGGTGCAGCTTGCCCTGTTCTTGCTTACATATTACTGTGTATTTTCTTATCTCTTTTGAAGAAAGCCTTCCCAGCTCCTTTGAATGTTAACATCTCTCGTGGTTACGCTGCAGCCCGGGTTATTAGGGAAGACTTGTTACTTCAAATCAGGTCATGCCTCAGATAAAAACAGCCATAAAATTGGGTTGGAGCTGTACTTTGCTGAAACCACCGCTTGAGAACAGAGGGTTGAGCGCCCAAAGGACCTCGGGCGCTGGACAGGAGACCTTGTGGCATCACTGACGCTGTTCCTGCTGACTCACACAGCTGGAAAGTCCTTGGCAGCACCGTCCAGACCTGCCCGTCTGTGCCAGAGGGGGAAGGTGAGCCCGAAAGCTTTCTCTGAAGCTCCCAGCTGGGAGCATGAAGGCTTGTGCTGCATCCTTCCTGGAGGAGTTGGCCCCAAGCCCGCATTGGGAAAACTGCTGGGAAGGGGATGTTGCAGCTTGAAGGGTGTTGGGGGCTGTGGTTCCCCTGTGTCCCCTGCAGCCCCGAGTCAGCGTTGGTGTCTGGGAGGCTGTCCCTGCTCTCAGCATGTACTGACATAGATTTATTTTAGCCCCTCTGCTGGGAGGACAGGCTGGGAGAGGTGGGGGGGTTCAGCCTGGAGAAGAGAAGGCTGCGGGGAGACCTCAGAGCCCCTTCCAGTGCCTAAAGGGGCTCCAGGAGAGCTGGGGAGGGACTCTGGGTCAGGGAGGGGAGCCATGGGACGAGGGGGAACGGTTTGACACTGAGAGAGGGGAGATTGAGATCTTAGGAAGAAATTCTTGGCTGTGCGGGTGGTGAGCCCCTGGGGCAGGTTGCCCCGAGAAGCTGTGGCTGCCCCATCCCTGGAGGTGTTCAAGGCCAGGTTGGACGGGGCTTGGAGCAACCTGGGCTGGGGGGAGGTGTCCCTGCCCAGGGCAGGGGGTGGGACTGGGTGGTCTTCAAGGTCCTTTCCAACCCAAACCATTCTGTGATTTTTTAAAAATCTCTACTCTGTCCTTTATCGAGGACTATAAGTGCTCTTGGAGTCCCTCTTTCTTCACACCCCCGTTCTCTAACGCCCTTCTTGACTAGACCCCTGTTCCCATGAAGTTAGTAGGTGTTTTGTCCCCAGCTCTGCTGGGTCACGGTTTGCCCTGAGATGTGCAGGGCTGTTTCTGGGCAGCGGCACTGTGGAAAGCAAAGCAGCACAGTGGCCCTTCTGTTCCGAACCGGAGCGGAGGAAAATCCTCAGCAGCCGATGAACGAAGTCTATTTCTGTAACCGATGCTCCGATGTGACGTGTGAGGCGTTACCTGGGCAGCCCTGCGACAAGGGGCGGGCGTTCAGGTCGTGGTTAACGGCTCCGAAATGCGAGGCCAGGAGTTCAAGTGGGCTTAGTGAGGCTGGAGCAGCGCCTGGCACCTGGGCGGCGGGGGGAGGCGGCGGTGGCGCTGACGGAGGCTGAGCAGGGCGGTTCAGGATGCCCTGGTGATAAACCAGCCTTTTCCAGCATCGTCTTCCCAGCCGTTGAACCCCAAGCCAAGGTACGGGGGCGGCTTCGCTTCGCCTGCCTCGCTGGCGTCCGCAGGGCAGGGTAAGGGCAGGTACGGGGCAGCTGGTTGGAGAAGATCCGGAGCGCTAATTAAGCAGCCCCGTGAATTATTACTTGCAGAAACATGGTACGGAGATCTTGGTATTTAGCCACGAAATGTGTGCATTTGACTGGCGGCCAAGGATTTGAGAGGTTTAAATAATGTAAATGTGTGGATCGGGATCATCACATAGTAAAACTTGTTTTTCTTTTTTCTCGCTGTGGAGTTGTCTCTAAGTTACACAAATGAAGAAATTCCTTATGAGGCACGAAGTGTGCTTTCTGGCTCCTCCGCCCCGGGACTAACGTGTTCATATTCCTGTGATGTGCAGGGAGAAATTCACATGTGTTGTCAGACCTTTTTTTTTTAAAGAAAAAAAAAAAAAAGAAGAAATGTGTTGCCGTTNCCAATTACAGCCCTTTCTTTTGATAACAACACCGGGGCTGTTTGTGCGTGGGGCCGGGTGGGTGATGGAGGACCGACCCCAGGCGCAGCCCAGGACCCCGGGGTTGTTGCGTTGTGTTTGTTACCCGACTGTGCTGTCAAAGCGTAAATCCGCGAAGGTTCAGGTTTGGTTCCTTCTGTCTACAGCAGATCCTGGACGCAGCTTCCTCCCCCTCGGTCCGGTGTGCGTGCTGCTGGAGTGCCCCTGCCGGACCCTTGCCCGTGGAGGGAGGGTGTTTCAGAGATGGTAGCTCTTCTTTTTTAAATAGCGCCTGTGGACACCCCTGCCCAGCTCGGCGAGCTGTTTTGTTCTGTGCAACCCCGGCAGAGCAGGGACGAGGGGCTGAGAAGGCAGCGAGCCAGCGTGCGTGGGCTGGGAACCCCCAAATTCCTTTAGCGGTGGCCGCGGCGTGCAGCGCCGCGCTTCGCAACGCGCGTGGGATTTGTTCTCGTTTGCTGGAGACGGCGTGATGCAGCCCGAGTGCAGAAGCGCGGTGGGGCACGCAGCCGCGAGCTGTGCGCTGCTGCGGGATGGGTAACCAACCCCGCTTCCCAGGGGGTGGGCAGCGTGCGGAGAGCCCACACGCACCGACGCGCCGTTACGCTTCTGCTGAGTCTGCTTGGGGAATTTGAGTATGGGGATTTTGTGTTTGTTCCTGCTCTCTGTACAGGGATGGAGCTTCTCTGGGAGTTTCTGAAAGAGAAAGCCCAGTAATGAGTCCGCGGGACGTGTAGCCCCAGAAGTCCCTGGAACCTCACGTAGCTGATGTTCTTCTGAGCCCCCCTGCCGCCTCCCCCAGCCGGTGGGGGTTTTCTCGGGGTCCGTTCGCTGCGAGGCGCGCAGGCACGCTGCTGGAAGATGGGAAGGATGACAGTGTACGATGTTCTCAAGTTTCCAGTAAAAGTACAACTGGAAAAGTGAATCACAGCTTCCCCTCTGGAGCTCCTCGAGGACTAATAGAGAGGAAAACCGGCAGCTTTCCAGAGCCTGGATACACAGCGATGGTTTCAGCCGAGAGGAATGAAGGAGGAGAAATCCCGCAGCTTCTCCTTCGCGTACGCTGGACGAGCCGGGTCCGGCGGGGTGCTCGGCTGAGCTCAGCGCCTGTGCCTGTTCGCCAGCCTGCGCAAAGCCTTGCCCGCCCTGCGGGGACAGATCCGTCACCTTACGGTTATCACGGCGAGGTTCACAGTCCCGGGCAAGTAGAAGCATCAGCTGTAGCTGCTTCTGGACTCGGTTCAGCTCCTTGAAGGCTTATGGGCGTATCGGTGATAAAACTCAGTCGTGACCCTAGTGATGAGCCATCACGGGGAGGTGAATAGCGTTCAGGAGATGGGCAGGAACCCGGGGTCATCCCCTCCCCCCAAAACGACTATACGGATTGGGGTGAAATCCAGCGAGAGGGTTATTCTGGAGGTTTGCGTCGCTGTCGCCCGCTCACACCTGCGCGGCTGCACAATAGCAGACGGCAGCGTCCCAGGCCCCGTCTGGCACTTTCCCAAGTGCTAAGTGTTAGTTTATAAGGGGATGGAGAAATTAGAAATTCCGCAAGACCCGGGAATTCTTGCAACTCTACAGCAGCTCTACAAACGTAGAGAGCAAGACTCGCAGATCGTTACCAGGTGAAAAAACATTTTGGTAAAATACGTGAGCATATGCAAGTAATCTTCTGAGAATGACGTTGGGTCTTTTAGAAAACAAATCGTGGGATAAAAGGTGTCTGCAACTTTATTTTTTTTAGTGATGTCTTGTTAATGGGTCCGTTTCCCACGAAGCCCCGTGTTGAAGGCCTAGCGCTAACCCAGGTCAAGTTATTTTTCTTCGGATGGTCCTAGCAGCCGTTAAAACAGAGTAGAGCGTTGTTAGTGCAGGGTAATGATTTCCACATAGCTGACTTTAATCCCCTACAATACATCTGAGAACACTTTTCCCGTCCTTGAGCCGTAAATTAAACGACTCGGAACATTTGAGCGCGACGTCGGATCCCTCCCCCGTTACGTTAGAGAAGTGTGATTAGTTTTTGCTGTTGCCTAAACACAAAGCTGTGGCTGTTGGCACCATGAACATGCTGCCAGGGTGGCTTGGGGTGGCCGTGCTGCCCCCCAGGTCCCCGCTGCTCTGGGGCTTGCCCACCTCCCCTGTCCTGGGGGCTACAGGGGACCCCTCTGCTGCTGGTCCTGCCGGGACGTGGGCACGGGGTGAGCTCAGGGCATCGGCAGTGCTGCAGTAACTGCCCGGGGCATCGTACCCTCGGGTGGTCACCTCTTAATTATTTTCAATTATCTCATATTCTGCTGTTCCTCTTGATAGGATGAGGGGGAATGGCTTCAAACTGGAAGAGGGGAGACTGAGATGAGATATTAGGAAGAAATTCTCTCCTGTGCGGGTGGTGATCCCCTGGGGCAGGTTGCCCCGAGAAGCTGTGGCTGCCCCATCCCTGGAGGTGTTCAAGGCCAGGTTGGACGGGGCTTGGAGCAACCTGGGCTGGGGGGAGGTGTCCCTGCCCAGGGCAGGGGGTGGGACTGAATGGTCTTCAAGATCCCTTCCGACCCAAACCATTTTATGACTCTATGCTTGTCCATCGCTATTGTTGTTATTGGGATACTACCAGACCACCTCCCTCAAGAGGCAGACCTGAAAGAAGGTCGGCTTAGAGCAAACCCATCATGGTTCACACAAGGCTGCGTAGGTCTTTAAGGTCCCTTCCGACCCAAACCATTCTATGATTCTATGAAAAGAGGGAGTCTCCCTGTGGGAGCATTCATGCTCATCAAACTTACAACTTGCATTTCTATTTGGTGGGACTGGTGTTTTTCCCAGTCTCCTTTGCTTTGCCTTTAAAAGTGCTAAGTAGAATCTGAATTGTGCCATGTCAGCTTCGTTTCGGAGCAGTTCAAGGGGAAGCTGTGGCTGAGCTGAGCCTGGCTGTGCTCAGGCCTCGGCTGGAGGCTGTACCAGGCTGTCTTGCTTATACCGAGAACTTTGGGTCGCTCTGCATAACTGATGGTGAAGCCTTGAGTTTAATCATTAAAAGCACTAACTACTAATGGGCTTCGACGTGCAAACCTAAGTCTGTCCGTGTCTTTCATTAAGTGTGGAGGTGCCTATAATGATTTTTGGAAAACACAAGTTTAGCTGCTTTCCGGTGCAGCCGGTGGGATCTTTGTTCATTTAGGGCTATGGGGAACGGGGACACTCGAAGCAGAAAGTGCTGGCAGTGCTGCTCACCGACTGCCGTAGCTTCATGCAGAGCAAACTTACTGTTATCGCTCTTATCTTCTGCAATCGGAATCGCTTTCTGAATCTCGGTTCTTATTCACTTATTCCCTTAAGCTGAGTCTGGCACGTGGGCTCCCGAGCTGAGCAAAGGGGAACGTGGTAACTGCCCCTTCTCGGCCGCGGTGGGAGCACACATCGGGCTGAGTTGGTGTAGGGGACAAAGCACGGAAATTGTAATGATGGGCTCTGCCAATGTAATTAGTCATTTTCATTGTTCTGGGCCTCCAGATGAAATTCTCAATGTGGAAGCAATAGACACAGCACTGGGTCATGGCAAAAAGCGAGGCGGGTTTCTGAGGAATGCTGCCATTCCTGGGAAGGACGGTTCTCTTTGTCCCACCAAAAACAGTTGGGAAGACCAGCTTAAAAAGAAAGGTCCCAGCCTAAAAACTAAAATTATTATGGTAAAGACATTTCATCGGTACCAGACGTCTAGCTATGAGAAAGAGCGAGTTCTTCCCTGTTGAAAAAGCTATGAAGGTAGTAGTGATTTGGAACAAAAAAAAAGGTAAAATCCTCAGGGGATGGATCCAAAGTGTGTTAGANCGAATGGATCCAAAGTGTGTTAAAGCCAGTGGGAGCCTTTGCTTTTGGTAGGTTTTGGGTCAGACCCTGAACTTGCAAAGGTGGGTTTGTATGTTGACTGGTTCAGATGCAAAATACCAAAGGTAAAAAATCACCTGAAGGATTGCTGGGTTAAAACCACGCTCCTTATTTTTCAAACTTGGACTCTGCAGATAATTAAACCGAAGCCGAACGTGGTATGTGGCAGGGGCCAGAGTCCGTCGAAGGATGCGTGGCCGCAGGGAGCGATCTCTGCCTCTCAGAAGCAGACGCAGTTTCCTGAAGTGCTGCGCACGCAGGCTGTCAGGATAAACTGGAGAGTTTGCGTTTGAAAACTTTCTCTCGTCCTTCCTGCCGTTTCCATCTCCCAACTCAACCTCTTAGTATCCAGAAAAGCCCGTGTCTGTATGCGCCTGCCGGACCTCGCCAGCTCCCTCCTGCCCCCAGCGCTGGAGGGGACGGCCACGCTGGCGGTGGCGTCCCGGCCGTGCCCCCAGGTGCCTCTGTGGGGAAAAAATGATCAGGCGCACGGAAAATCTTCGGACAGTGGCAGCGTCCTGCTCTGGCTTGGCAGGGCTGAAGGTGCATTTGTGAATGGAAAGTGTATTTTTAGGTCTTTTTCTATCCAGCACCTGCGTGGAAAGGGTCAAGATGATTCATGCAGGGTCGCGTAAGCCTTGTAGCTGAAAGGCGTTTATATAATTCCTACTTTGTCCTAGTGTATAGGTCTGCCAGGGAATGAAAAAATATATATATATACGCATAATCGGAATACATGTCAGGATTCAGGACCGGAATAAAGGGGCAAAGCCAGGCGTATGCAAAACAAGGAGCACCCCGAGTCTGTCTACTGATTTCTCGAACGGAAATAAGTTTGTATCTTAAACTCCACACTAAGCTGGAGGAGCCTGTGGTTCAAGAATGGTTTTGAGCTTTGTGGTTTTAATAGCATGGAACTGGCGTCTTCTCTGTTTGCCACTGTACTATTTATGAGGATAATTTTAGACAAACGCAGATATATATATATATTTTCATTCCCTGGCAGGTCTATATACTATATATATGTTTGGTTTGTTGTTTTGTTGTTTGGTTTGGGGTTTTTTTTGGTTGGTTTTTTTTTTTTAAGAAGTCTGTTTTTTTTGTTGTTTCGAGTTTTGGGGTTTTTTTTAAAGCAATTTAAGTTGAGTTTACTTAATTTCCCCTTGCAGAGCCGAAGGGAAGACCTGGTCACCCCCTGTTCTGGAAGACGGCAAGGCTCAAGCGTACCGGATCAACATAGAGCCGGAACCGCAGGTAGGGCGCAGCAGCTCTGCCAGCTCGCTTTCCTGGGGAGAGGAGATCCACATCTGGAATCTGGAAATCCCTCTGCTCTGCCCGCGGTCCTTCCAGGGGTTAAGGAGTTTCTGTGCGTGGTTTTAAAGCGTCGTGTTCGTTAGACTTTTCCGCGCAGGTCTTTCCTTGGGCTGGTAAAGCCCAAGCTCCGGCGGTGAACCGGAGCCCTGAGCTGATCTGGCTTAGTCCCAGCTCCGTAATCGCCCTCCGCCCAAGCTGGGTGGTGTCGAGTAGGCTTGCCGGCGGCGGGAGGAGGCTGGGCAGCGCCGCGGCTGGGGGACCACCCGCCACCCGACCCCCCTCGGGGCTGTGGTCAGCGTTATTTTTGATGGAGCTGTTGGGAGCCCTGCTGCGGGTGCTGCCCGACGCCCGTCCCGGAGCACAGCACGCCCGGGGTCTGTTCGCACCTGCCTCGGCCGACGTGCCTCCGTCTCGGCTGCTTCCAAAATCCACCGCACCCTCCTAATCCCGTGGCGGTGAGTCACTTCACATGGCGGTGGATGATTATTTTTTTTTTTGTGATGATGGTCTCTTTTTTTTTTTTTTGTCTTCTGCCTCACTCCTTTCTCTTCCTTCTCTCTGTTTTGCAGCTTGTCTCTTGCCTCTGTCTTCAGCTCTTTCTCTCGACCCTCCTGCCGGCACTCTGCCCGCAGCCTGCCCTGCCTTCCCACCCCGTGGCCTCCGAGAGCCAGGGCGAGGGCAGCGCCATCTCCAGCAGCAGCCTGCTACCAGGAGGTGGATGGAGCTGAACAGGCTTCCATCCTTCGTACCCATCTCTTGACTAATAGCTTGGTAGCAAGGTCAAAGATGACTCCTCTTAACCTTTGGCTCCTCAAAGGGAAGAGGAACAGTGTCTCACTCCTCCCTGGAAGGGGCTCTGAGGTCTCCCCGCAGCCTTCTCTTCTCCAGGCTGAACCCCCCCAACTCTCCCAGCCTGTCCTCCCAGCAGAGGGGCTCCAGCCCTCGCAGCATCTCCGGGGCCTCCTCTGGCCCCGCTCCAACAGCTCCGTGTCCTTCTGCTGTTGGGACCCCCCGAGCTGGAGGCAGCACTGCAGGGGGGTCTCCCCAGAGCGCAGCAGAGGGGCACAATCCCCCCCCTCGCCCTGCTGGCCACGCTGCTGGGGATGCAGCCCGGGGTGCGGGGGGCTTGCTGGGCTGCCAGCGCACATTGCCGGCTCCTGGGGAGCTTCTCATCCACCAGTTCCCGCCTGTGAATCTGTCAGCTATTGCAGCCATGTGGAATTTGCAAATATTTTGCGTTCCCACCCGGGCACAGCGGGCAGGGGGGCTTGCAGCTCCTGGCACTGCAGAACAGCAGCACCAACGAACCCACCCCGGTACCGCACACGAGCGACTGGTGGGTCTGGTCGTCTTTCCTGCGCTGACTGACAGAGCAGGGTGATCTGTGTGCTTGGGCTTTGAGTTCTGGCCGTGTTTGCTTCATTAGTCAATTACTGCAATCTTTTTTGACAGATATTTTTTCTTAATAGACTTTGATGTGCCCCAAACCCTATGAATAATACTAAATGAGGACCAAATGTGCAGCAGTCCCACTGCCAGATATAACATTTCTGAGGTTTAATGCAGATTGGATTTGAATCTGACTATTAATATATGTTACATATGGATCTTTTTAAAAATTAGGCAGTTACATAGAATATAATGAGGGGGCAGGGATGGATTTTTCCTGAATCCAGACCTACACTGACAATGTCTAAATCTGGGGAGTACTTGGTGGGTAAAACAGACGTGTTTGCGGCGAGGCACCGAGAGAGGTGTTTGAAGAAGGAGGTAAAGGCAGCAGATTCCCGCTTGTGGTCTCTTTTTCAGTGGCCGTATCTCCACCTTGTCCTGCTTAACGGCTCTCCTGGTCTCCCAGGGAGGAGGTGAAGGAGGTACCACGCACACGTCAGGGTGCGCTTGCCGTGGTCGCACCCCAGATGTGCTGGTTGACCCTTCTCCCTCCCCGAACCGACTGCGCCTCGAGCGTGGTTCATGCCGGCGGCAGGGGACGCGTGCCAGCAGCTGTCCTAACCCCTGCGTTATTGCAGATGTCCTCCGACCTGCGTGACGCTGAGGGTGATCGCCAGCACCCAAGAGCGCAGGCTCTCGCAGCAGGCATCCCGTCCCCCGGGAGCGGAGATCCCGGCCGTGGCTGGAGTCCCCTGTGGAGCGATGCCACATGACGCAGGGCTGTCCCGTGCTGTATCCGTGCAGCCCCTGTCGCAAAAGCGCTTATTAGATTGTGAGAAGGAGAAGATTCATTGTAAAGTAATAGCTCGGCTCGAAACGTGCTCGGGTCGAAACCTTTGGGCGCACTTCCTCGCACCTGGAGAAAAGCAGTCTGCTTTGAAACACGGGGAGGAAAAAAAATGGCTGGAATTCTGCCCTCGAATCACGAAAATAGGTTTGGGGTTGTCCTTGAAAGGGTTTTGAGAGTTTCGCCCCACGTGGCCTTTCCAGTAATGTGGAGCACAAGTCTGTCCTTCCTCCGGGTTTTACTCTATCAACTTTTCCGTTCGTCCTGGGCAGGGAAGTCTTGAAAGTCTTTTGATTTGTGACTACAGCAATTCTTGCTAGACTAAATCCGTGTGATTTCCAGGAAAGCATGTACCCTACAATTACATGTTCGTTTAGGTGCAGTCTTTGCCTTGAAGGCAGTGAGGCTCTGCGCTTACCTTTTGTGCAAGGGAGCTCAGAGGGAACGGGGCGGCTGCTGAGCTCTCCTCTCTTTCTAAATCTCTTGTGGTTTGACAGTTGCGCTTTGTGGAAAACCCCTACTCAGAGACCAAGAATGTAATCAATCCTCCTTACTAAGACTTTGATTAATGCCACGACTGCAGGGAGTAACTGCCCTCGCAGCTGAAGAAGTTGGAAGCGGGGAGAGCTGCTTGTTCGCAACGAGCAGAAATGACACTGAGCAGGATGCTAGGCAAGAATCCTTCGTGAAATAATAATTTTTTTTAAAAAGCAGACTTTGGTTATCAGCTAGTTACACTATACAAGGCTGCCCTTAACAGCAAGGGTCTATGGAGGATACAAATTCCATGACATTCAAACTCGCATCCTCACTATGTCTTTGTCAGACCCGGCGGTGGGTGGCAGCGGGACCTGCGGGGATGCTGCGGGGCGGCTCGGTGCTCTCCAGACAGCAGCGCTGTCGCGTGAAATCAGGATTCCCATCACGCAGACGTGATGTCACTGCTGACGCGTTGGGATCTGCGGTCTTGCTTTGCCGCCGGCCGTTTGCCCGGTGCCGGCGTCGCGGTGGGCACCGTCCCCGGCTGTCCTTCCCTGGCAGACGGGGAGAGCGGGAGCGCCAATCCATCGGTCTCTGGAAATCCCACTGTCTTCGGCTTCCTGTAGCGTGAGCTCGCTAGTCAAAATACCGCCATGTGGCGCTAATAAAAGGAGAGGATGTTTGTTTTCTTGACCGTTCCGTCCTGCCAGAATCGGCAGCTTTCTGGCCCAAGGGGGCTGGACACGCGGGCTCTGAGCCGTGGGGCACAGCCCCGTCAGTGCTAATTGACAGTAGATCAGGTGTCGGGGGGGAGAATAATTGCAGCAGAAATTAAATTGGTAGCACGTAGCCGGAGCTGGAATAGGATGCGAGTCCTCCCAGACCTGGACACTTGGCTGAAATACGCTCCGTGGGGTGGAAGGCTGGGTTTCCTCCGGCTGCCCGGAGAGGGAGAGGCGCTTCCCGCGGGCGGTGGTCAGCCCCGTCCCCGTGGGAATGGCATCACGGTGCCACCCGGCTGGCAGAGCGGCACCCGCGGTGTTCTCGGCGGGAGGGATGGGGAAGGTGGATCAGCGCTCCCGGTCTCCCTTGCCTCTCTCTCTCAGGCGGTGCCCCGTGGGCGTTCCGAGCCCGANGGCGCTCCCGGTCTCCCTTGCCTCTCTCTCTCAGGCTGTGCCCCGTGGGCGTTCCGAGCCCGACCGAGGGATGAGCTCTGAGCGGTGGAGGAGAGCTGGCCTGGCCACAGCGCAGGGGCGTTGCGCGGGAAGGATGGGACGGCTGTTTCNGGGGCCTTGCGCGGGAAGGATGGGACGGCTGTTTCTGCTCGTTGCTTAAGGTTTTTCTCTGTAATGTGTTATTTTGTGCTTGACACCAAATTCTCAGCCTGTAGAGATGTGTGTTTGAGCCAGCAGTGTGCCCTGGTGGGCAAGAAGGCCAATGGCAT
>RSEF01000013.1:18634483-18645723 GCA_003993805.1 Himantopus leucocephalus
GGGGTTGCCCCGACCCGGGTGCAGGACCTGCACTTGGCCTTGGTGAACCTCATGAGGTCCACACAGGCCCACTTCTCCAGCCCGTCCGGGTCCCTCTGGACGGAATCGCATCCCTCGGGCATCATCCACACCACTCAGCTTGGTGTCATCCACAAACTTGCCAAGCGTGGTTATGAACCTGGCCGAGAGAAACAGAGTGAGGGGGGAGTGAGGGGGCCGCGGTTCCCCGGGCTGACATGGCCACCAGGCCGGGGGCCCTCGGGCGGGCTGGGGGCAAAGAAACCTGGCACGCGGTGTCAGGGATGGCTGTGTCCCTTGAACCAAACGCCAGCTACCGGTTCCTGATGCAAAATTTTATCATTGCCCATGAGTAATCGTGCCTGGTGCCGCTCCTGTTCCCCCGCCGCCGGCCCTGGCAGGGGCTGTACTGGATGCTGCTGCTCCCTGACACCGGTTTTGGCTAATAAATATGCAGATAGATTTGGGTTTATAACTCTACATCTTGCAATCAAAACTGTGTACGTTATATTCCTTTTACTGATCAGACCCCATGTTTCAGTTTGCAGAGCAGAGGAGTCTCATTGCTTCGTTGACATGAAAAATTTGAGACAATTCTTTGGCGTGACTGGATTTCCAAGTGAAGGGAGAGATGGAAGTGCTCACAAAAACTGGAATAGAGACTGAACGCTTTTAAACTTTATTGGTTTAGACACATAGTCTGAAAAAATACTATGCATTCCCAATTGTCAATTCATATTAAACAAGCATATACATTTGGTTATATTATTATTGATTTAAAATAAAAAATGAAACCATTACAGAAAGACTGCTGCATCTTCAGAGAACTTTGCAACAATTTTTTCACAGAAGATTGCTAAAATCAATCTCAGGTTCCAATATTCCTTTGGTCGTTATTTTATTTTATGTTTGTTTTTCTTTTACAACACGTTTCGTATAGGCACACATTCTGAACGACTTTATACTGATTGTGAGGACAGAGTGCTGGAGTAACAACAGATTTTATAAAAGAGTTTTTATTGTCCGTCCACGAGAAAATCTTATGAGCAGTTTTGAGAAATGTGACAATTTAATTCTTTACAAAAGTTTCCATAGATGACTTTTTGATATACATGCTAATATACCAAAACTGAAAAATCCGTAATTACAGTTAAGATTTTTTTTTTTACACAAATGTATATGTTATATTTTAACCCCTTCACTTTCAGTTGAAAATAGAATAGGCAACACTTAGGAAAATGCCTCATTTGTTCGCTGCTTGTACTTTGCTAAAATACATAACAAAAAGCTGAAATGAAGTGAAGGGCTTAAAGGGGCTCTAGATGCCTCAGAAAACATTTTATTTTGGAACAATTCCAGGGATCTAAAACTGTTTCCCTCCCAGACTACAAGCATCCAGATTTCTCCTCCAAAAAGAACAGCCTTAGCTTCGTCATTTAACAGGAGTAAAGATGGTGTAGAAACCATTGAATGTGCAAAGTACCAAAGAATGTTAATTCCAAGAAGAAACAAAGATCTAATTCTGAGATTTTTTTTTTTTTTCCTCAGACAAAACCAAAGTGAACTAAAGATACAAAAAGTACGCAGGTAGAATTGCCTCTAAATAAAATGCTTTTCCAAATTTTCTGTAAGGCATCAAGAGGTCCTTAAGTAATCTGTTACCATGCAAAAATAGTATATTCTTTCCCAGTTTACATTCATCTTGTAGCAGTTTATTTACATATAGATCACCAGTTTGTGCTTTTAACACATGGAAAATAAAAAAAAAAAAAATCTATAGTTAATTTGTTTCATTCCAGAAAATTAAGTCAGATTATTATCTGTTATATGCAAGAATTTCATATTCATGGCAAAAATGACACTGGACTTTACTGATGCTGATACATACCTACGAACAGTGAGGACAGATTGCAAAATAGTACTTTTTATCAATAAACAACGCACTGTCTCTCTCTCTGAACCATTTTAACCTGCAAATGTGCCTTTCAGGACAGAATAACACAGGGTTTTTCCTGCCAACTTGGGGTTAAGACTGTCTGGTACGGTTTCTGCTCACACTTGTGTGTGTCTTTGACCATTTCTGTGGCAGAAAGGTATTTTCTCTGTGCAATATATCGAGCAAAGAACATACAAATCACATAACTAAGCAATATTCTCTTCCTCGAAACATGTATTTTATTCTGGTTTGTATATACGAGCACTGGAGACAGTCTCCCGGTGATTTCGCAGGCATAGCACCAGGCTCAGGAAGAACCTCACACATTTAAAACGTCCGAGAACACAGTACTCGTTGCACAGCGCACTGACCACAGCGTAATACAGCCCTCGGGGAGAGGATGCAGAACTGCTTTGCCCCACTTGGCTGCTCAAGCTGGCGGCGCTTTGGTGACGCCGAACAACAGCCCCACCGCAGGGGCTGGACTCTGACAGCGCTGAGCCCACCTGCCATGGCAGACCGGAGCTGTGCTCATTTCCGTCAGCTTCCTGTATTTTTTCATTAATTGGTTGCGGAATAAACCCCCAGTCGGCAGTGATTAGTTAAAACCAGTCATCCTGAAGCCATCAGGAATCGGGCTCTTTACAGGGAAGGGTAACTCGCATCGCCACTTAGGCAACAGCACTTGCGTCATTAGTTATCTTGAGGAAAATAAAAATAACTGGTTATTGGACAGCCCTGGGGATTTTTCCCTGGGTGGTCAGTTTAAGAAAGCTCAATGCAAAAGAAATGTTCCTGGAATTTGAAGAGAAACATGTTTGTGCCTAGCTCACATTTTCAAGTTTTAATCTCTTACAACATTGCTATGATTATGGCGAGACAGAGTGACCTGCAGAGGAAAATCTGATTGCACAAGAAAGTATTGAAGAGAGCTTTTAGTTTATTTATACAGCTTTTCACAGGTTCTGAAAGTATTCTCACTTGCGGTGTGACCACACGATTTCTCCCAAATTTTGCATCATCCTAGTGTGGCCAAGTCTGTATTTTTTCTTTTTTATTCTTTTGGTGTTCATATCTTTGGCTCTAGTGCATCTGACATTTTGCATCAAATACCAAAAGAAGAATACAGATATCTTTTTCAGCATTATATACATAAAAATAACAGCCATTTAAGCTGCAAATAAAATCATATTGGGATCTTCTATACTTAAAGTCAGAGTTTAGTTGTCTAGAAGAGTCTGGTAAACTGAAATCATCTTAGGAGAAAAGCAAATTAAATTCATGTGGTAGAAAAAAAGTCAGTGGAAAATTGCTTTTCCATACTTATTTAGATGACTAGGGTTTTTTTTTTATTTTAAAAGTATGTCGCATTAAAACAGGAAATTGAACTAATTCTTCATTGCTTTGAAGCATGCGTATGTAATGACTGTCTTTTGGCTGATACAAAAAGGAGATGAACTAGACTCTGCAGAGATGAAAATCCTTTATGACTTGACCTAAAGAGCCAGATTTTATACAGTAATTCCAATCCTCTGTAGATGTGGCGGACGCAAATTCCCCAGGGATACTGTTGCTGTGTACGTTGGTGAAAAATGAATGTACAATGCCATCAGATCACAGTAGCGATATTTCTTATTTGCTTTGGACTGGTATGAGTCATTGCACTGGAATCGAATGAGGAATCGGGCACAAAAAGGGATTCAGACAAATCCTTCCACATTTGATAAATCAAATTGCTATGTTCTTTTTTGAGTGATTAAGTTAGCTGATACTGCTTCCTTTGTATCATTTTGTTCTGAAATTACTGCAATAAATCAGTCTTCGTTTAGCACTAAGTCATTAATTCAATTTATTTCATTTTGAAGCATGCAATGGAATTTCAGAGGGAAAATAAGAGATCATTTAGATTAAAAATATAAACTTTTAGCTTCAGAAGTCTACAGTGGATTCCAGTTTAAGAGAGAAAATAAGTGTGCTTTCACTGTCCTAGCAAAGAAGATCCAGCAGGCACAGCTCCATGCTAGTATGCACCGGTGCAACAAACAGCAGCTATTAAAATACACATATATATTTAGGACCCTGTTGAGCAGAAGGAAGCCACCGACAGTCCAAGCATTCAAGCGACTTGACGTTACAGTTTTCTCATTGTTTTGTACCGTGCTTTCTATCAGGAGAGAGCTCTCGAGTCTGTTCCTGTTCCACATGGGACTTATCCGCTTCCTAACGGCCGCAGTGGGTTGTGAAAGCCAAGGTGTCATCCAGACTCCCGGCTCTTTATTCCAGAGAGACCACTGGAAGTGACGACAGTGGGAACTGGGGCTTCCAGGTGTCTGAACGGAGAGATGTTTTCTCAGCAGACCTTTCTGCAACCACGTCCAATGTTTTACCGCACCATGACGCCTTACAACAGCACGGGCTAACGCAGCCTTTCGCCCATCCCTGGGGGCCTTTCGGAGCCGTATTGCTTCCCCTTCCACGGCCATCCGAAGGGTGCCCTCCGCGGCTCCAGCTCAGGCTGGCCTTTCTCCCAAACCAATTTGTTTTGCTCAGCCCCATTCAGAATCGCAGCGTGTACCTTGTGCTCCGTTTCTTTAGCGCTCTTTCCCAAAGGGAGTTAGTCCAACTGGACTACGCAGTATTAGCAGCACGTAAAGGAATAAATTAGGGAGCGGGAGCGTATGGGTTAACGTGAACTCCCACAGAAAGCCGCCACAGAGCCAGCGATGCTTTTGCAACCTTCTCAGTTTGAGTAGTTCGGATGTCCGTGAGTGTACTGCGCTGAAGGAGTCCCTAATGCAAAATCAGCATGCCATGTATAAATGGAGTTCAGATGAAAAGGAAATAGAGGGGATTCTATCCTACCGCTTCCTAACCTGTTCTTGTAATTCCAAGGTAATATTAATCCTTTGGATGTAATATTCTAATAGGTCTATTAAGTACAAATAGCGGGAGATTTGTTCCTGTTTCTATTCTGGTTGTTAGTTAGGTCATTAGTGATTAAATCAAATCAATGTAATTTATGTCCTGGAAAATATAAAAAACTATCACTTAATAGATAAACCAATATCCAGCTTGACATTCCAGATCAGGGAAAACAGACTTTCACCATCAATCGCTGATTGTTTGAGGTAGACCACATTATTGAATTATCCACATTTTTAGTTTCTAATGTATTAGGTTATATACAATCAAATAGTAACAGACATACCTGAAATTTTCCCTATTTTAATTAGAAATGTTTGTAGTTATTAATAAGGTAAGTTTCCATAATTTACTTGGTCATAGATTGAAATTTCTGTATATTTTGTGGCAATTTAGCATAATTCTTAGTAGTACCCTACTGTGTACATAAAATAAAAAATAAATTGCATCACACCTGATGGAAAAAAGAAGGAAAATTATGTTTAGTGGTGAAATCCTAGAACAATGAAAGGCTCAAATGTAAGATTCAGATGCTTATCCATTTCTGCTGTGTCATTCTGGCTCTGTACTTTTGAGTATTATTCTAATATTGCTACGAAGTCCATTATTCAGAAGATTCTTCCTGCGATTTCAGATGGAGATGCTTGAATATAGCTCTTCTATTTGTTTTTTGAAGTAATCTCTTAGTTCTGGTCTCTTAGCCTTCAACGTTGGCGTCAACAAACCGTTTTGTACTGAGAACATATCAGAGTGAATATAAATGGCTTTGACCTAAAATAAAAAAGGGATATATTTATAGCAAAAAATTACAGGCATCCCACTCAAGAAGTGTAACTTCTCACGCCAGCCATGCTGCATTACCTCTGGCTCTGCCTGGCACCCAGGGGACCTTTCCCCAGGATGTTCCTCACCTTCCCAAGTTTTCCAAGGTGACACTAAATCCCTCCGCCACCCCTCACCACTCCCTGGCTCTCCTGCTTGATCTCCCGTGTCCGCGCCGACCCGCCAGCCGGCCGGCGCAGAAGGGAGCGCGCCGAGAGAATGAGCACAGAAACCTCTCTCCCGTATGAAACCAAGGCCAAAGCGCAGCCAGGCAGAGCAGGAGGGACAAAATCGCATATGGCGATACCGTAACTGCGGAGTTTCACAGGGCTGGAAGGCTGGAAGAGAGGGGGAGGGAGGGAGGGAGGGCAGGGAGCCATGCTGCGAAACGTCATCTTAACCGAGCTGTAAAAGAAAGTTCGCAGCACCAATTTGGTCTTGCAAAATTATCATGAAGCTTTGCAGGTACAAGGAGCGTCATGTGATGATCATCTTTGAAGAAGAAGAGTTGATGGTGTTTCACTAGCTAATTAAAATGATATAAAACCATTCATCCTGGGCAAAGGGGATTTTACAAGGCTGCCCTTGTTAGCGGCGCTGTCTGTGAGCGCAGCAGGGAGCCTGGCGGCGCAGATGGGAGCCAGCTTTTCCTTCCAGTGCATTTATGGGCGTGCTGGTGCGGGAGAAAGCAGAAAACTGCTGCGTGACTGGTCACGGTCCACCGATTTAAGACAAAATTCCCCAGCCATCTGCTGCTTTCGTGATTCCCCAAACCAGACTGGTTTGCATTTTGTTAGACTGGGATTTGCAGGAACATAGACCGAGAATATTTAAATTCCCATTAGATATGTGATTCATTTTTCTCTTGTAAGCGTTGTGGTCCAGTTCCTCCCGCAGTGATGTCCTTCCCAAAAATCAGTGTTTGTGCTACTAATGCTTCCCTCGCCGCACTGGCTCTCAGAGCCTGCGCCCTGGAAGCTGTTGGTCACAGAAGCCAGAGTTGTCATTTCCAAGCCCGAGGTGCAAGCTCAGGCCGCTGGTGCCGAGACGAGGACGGAGATGACAAAGAGTGGCTCTTCCACCTGAAGGGGCTCCCGTCCCACTGCAGTATCTGGCTCAAAGTTCAGTTTTAAGATTGTGTATTGCAACGGAGATGTCAATTTTGAAGCCCTTTAGTTTCGAAATGCAAAACACTTCTTCTTAACTTTTAGAAAGATGCCAAGGCTTTCCTCACTACTTTATAGTTTATTAATTGCAAACTGCTGGTAAACTACATTACTTGAGGATATTTCATATTGTGAAGACTATGGCTGGAGCAAACCGGACTTATTACCACAATCAGGTGCATTGCAAACCATGCTTTATATTGAATTTCATATTTAAATTCATCTCTTTTTACTATCATTTCATTTGCATTTGTAACTGAGAAATGAAGAATAACAAGTTTATGTTTAATGGTGCTTCTGCTGCACTCAGATATGGTGAATTAGTCATTAGAATTACTGCCCAGAAACAGTCTAAATAAAAGCAAAAAGGCCCTTGCTGATTGTATGTAATGATTAAGATGTTCATTATTTTAACAGAAATAAGCATTGAAACATTTTAAAATGTGGTGGATTTTTTGGTTTTAATGCTATGTGATCCACGGTTGGTTTCAGATCCCTCCTTCTGAAGGGTCTGTGGCTCTGTTGCAGAAATATTTACACAAGCACCAGAAAAGAATGAGTGCACAGGCTGAAAATAAATAAACCAGTAGCAGTTCCTAGGTTGGTTATAAGAATGGTAATTAGTGACCCAGTTTCTTAACAGTGCTCTCAGTGGCATCAGACTCCTACGGATATTTATCTTGAGCCCTGGTTGTCAGACTGGAGAGATTATCCCCGTCCTTGGATTAGATTTTTACCTCTGCACCCAAAAATTTTCACTAAATTTAATTCAAACCTCAAGCGTGAGTGGAAGGCAGAATCACAGCGTATATATTTTTCAAAGCAACAAATACAACTTGCCAGCAATAAAGCTCGCTCTCAGAAAACACGGTGTGCAGCTGCAAAAGGGATATGTAGTAGCAGAACAAACGCTGACAAATCCCCGATTCAATACCGAGGGACAAATTGCCCGTCTGACCACACTGAAAAATGTATTAATTGTGTCATTTTTACCTGCTCAAAGGAATGGAGTCCACTCTCCTTACCTAACCGTACCATGTCTTCCATTATCGCCTGCTGCAGTTCCTGGGATAAAACACATAAATTCTTCATGAAATATCAGAGTCAACTTTACATGCAATTAATGTCATTGTTCATCAAGAAAACATGTTTCTGAGTAAAGTTCAAGTGTCTTATTGATAGTTAATACATAATTAGCAAATATTCTATTAAAGAAATGTACAAACATTAAACTTAAGTGCGGCGATGATAACTGTTTCCTCAGTGGGAAAAGTAAGGTTATATTTTCAAACATATATGACATAGATGCTTAAATTTGCAATCCCTCAACCATTGGCCAGACTTAGACGCGGAATCATTTCCCGCAGACGCCAGCGGGTCGGTTCAGTGGCATCAGTGTTCGCTGATGTGGTCCCACTCAGTTCATCGGTATGAGAGAGCACGTGGAAATAAGGCTGGGGTCCGTATTTGGGACATCTAAACAAACACAACCTCTCCTACTGCCGTACTGTTGTTTTCTGCAGGACAGACCCTTGGTGCCCCCCACACAGGAGTTTGCCGAGGTCCGTCCGCAGCCAGCACACGCCACCCTATCCGGGTCAACCCTGCTTAATTTTCAGTGAGGGAATAATTCTTGTCACTGAGATCATTAATAATAGACACCTACTCTAACTAGGTTATGCTACGGTGAAAAAAAGTCAGTACTGCAGATAGACAGAAAGACAAACCTTATTTTTACAGAGTTCTGCATATGTTCCATCAAACCCTCTCTTCTTTGCCCAGCCTGGCATAACTTCGGAATCGGGCACCACAATTCCCACCAGAAAGGCCTGGAGGGGGAGGAGAAGGAGAGTTGCAGGCAGAAGCTGAGCCACATTTCAGGCCCTACATCGACGTGAATCCATAAGCCGGCTGAATTTGCTACGTGCTTATCACTTCTTGTTTAATTATGGCAATAAATTGCTAACATGTCATAGCGAAGTATATTTTGGTGTCTGTGCCTTTTCCTCAGATAAAATGGTTCTCTGTGACTGTTCCTGCATTCGCCAACAATTTTAACACCTTCCGTTGGGTTTGTGTTCTGCTGGGACATTAATTCAGTTACTTTTTTCACAGGCATCAGCCAGAGCAGAACAGAGCCCGTATCACTCACACACACGCAGTTCATGGGGCTGAGAGTCTCAGGCAAACCCCGATGCCAAGGGAAGCCTCATGTTAGTGGCCAAGGAATGTGGAGGGTTGAACGGCAGTGGTTTCAGAAGCTGTGTGTCTTTGTATAAATACGTGAATAAAACGGGACAAAATTGGTCAGAACAGTGGAGGCAGTGGTCGTGGGGCAGCGGCGGCTTTGCCTTCATCATGCTTCCCGCAGGCACCGTGGCAAAGGGGAGGGTTCGAGACCCAAAGGGTGGGACTGAAGCAAGTTCAAAGGTTTGGCCCTTGGCCACAGCATCCTCCGAGCTGCTTCGGGGCACACCAGCAGCTCAGCTCCTGCCTGCCGGGCAGCCGGCTCCAGAGCAGGGGGGAGACATCAGGGCAAAACCGCGGCGTGATCCACTCACACATTCCCCTCGTGCATGCCCAGCTCTCTGTCTTCCATTTACAAATAATAAAGTACGATTTTTGAAAACTTAGTTTTTACCTGCAGGCTGTCTCCATGGACATAGATCTGGGCAACAGGGTCACTGCGGATATAGATATTCTCTATCTTCTCCGGTGCAATATATTCTCCCTGAGCAAGTTTAAATATATGCTTTTTCCGATCAATAATTTTAAGAGTCCCATTCTGTCAGGAGAAAGAAATGAGAGTTCCCAGAGAAGTTATTTAACCATAGAGGCTCAGTAAGCGGTCTGCTTTTAACAGAGCTCTTGAAATTGCCAGAAAATGCTTCACTGACATATCGAGCTTATTCTGCAAAAGAGAAACTCGGTCCTTTGTAAAGACAGATCTGCTTGGAAATTTAAGTTCAGTACTCAAAAAGGTACATGGGATAATACGACTGACATAAGAACACAGCATCTGATCAGTACGCACAGGTAACCATTTCCCGATGTCTCCAGTGTGAAGCCAGCCCTCCTGGTCCAGCGCTTCGGTTGTCTTCTCTTCATCTTTCAGGTAACCTTTGAAAACATTGGGTCCTTTCACACATATCTGCAAAACAGTCAGAGTTGCTGAGAAATTATTTTATTATCCTGCTGTAAATACTAATAAGCTAAAAAGTAATTCGCTAAAATTGAAATATTTTAAAGCTTGACTTCACGGCTGCGCTCCATGAAATTAAAATACATTCTGTTGTAAAATTATGGATGGATTTTTTTCAAATGAAAGGAAGTATGAAGTAGGGATTGCAAAACTGATTTGTCTGAAGTTGGTTTGCATTCAGCTTGCAGTTAAAAAATGTTATTTCAATAAGTTTAATTTCTGTGCAGTACAGAAATATCAGCAATGGAGAAATCACAGCAATTCAGCTCTTCTTAGCTGAACTAATTAATTCAGTCTTAGCTTTTAAAGTAATCAGGCATGGCACTGGCTGGAAGTACTGCCACAGCCCCTTTTTAATTAGTGCTTTGCTGCTCTGTTGCTGCATTGACATTTTCCATTCCTGTTTGTAAAACGTAACACATCTGCAACCATGCACCTTACAAAGGTAAAATGCTTCTATAACTATGTAACTACTTAATACAGTGTTAACTAGTGAGAATTTGATATAAAAATGTGATTTGCTACCTCTCCTTCTCCTTTGGAAGCAAAATAATTCAGCTCTTCCACATCCTTCAATCTGATTAAGTTACAGGGCAAAGGGGCTCCTACATGACCTGGAAATCAAAGTTATCAAGTCACTTGTCATCTCTCCTGTAAACAATACTTAGCATTTTATGATTAGTTGCTTGCATAGGTGTAGATACCCTGGATGTTCTTACAGGAGCTGTGTCTGTGTGCAGAAATAATTTTCCTCATTTAAGGTTTTGTGCTATTAAGACTAAATACCCGAACCTCGAATTTGGCTATAAACCCTATTTTCAAACACATTGAAATACAGACCATGTCTCCCTCACCTGTAAGAGACTACACCCTTTTTTAAGCTTAATTCGTTATAAAAGCACACAAAGCTCTGGACTCTCGCTGGTGTAGTCACCCGGCAATACCGACTGCAGTGACGTTATGCTGAGCACGCTTCCCCTCACCCCCGCAGTTTCTCCAACGATGAAGCGAGGGCAATGCCTGCTGTAGCTGCCACGCACTGCTAGAGCACTACACTGTGGGGAACAGGACCACTGCCCCCAGAAACAGCCGCTGGGAAAGATGGACTGGAATGAGAGAAGTCTCCAACTCAGTGTCATAGAATCGTAGAATGGTTTAGGTTGGAAGGGACCTT
>RSEF01000013.1:18671274-18681801 GCA_003993805.1 Himantopus leucocephalus
TTGAAACAATGAGCATTTTTCTCGCTGTAGGTGCTCAGAACAAATCCATTCCCCCCAGTAGTTGTGCTGGCCCCGCATGGTCATGGTGAAGCAGTTATTATCCCCGAAGGGAAGAGTCTCGGCTAGCCAGGGAAGCAGAACTGAATAATACGCAAGTACTTGTTAGCTCACATCCCACTTAAATATAAATTCACATTTTGCCAAGATGTTGTGGCTACACATGTAAGCAATATATTTCACTATCATCACACAACTAATTTTTAACACGATACCAGCTTCTACCGTACGTAGTTTGGGTACTAACAGAGTAACTCCGGCACAAATTTCAGAAAGTAGATTTAATGGTTCTGTTATAACCCAACTGGAATACGACAGGTGTTTCCGTATTTAGGATGTGTGCCATGCTTCTTTTAAAGTAAAAGAGTGGAGGTATGTTCTGCAAAACCGGAGGATCCTGACCTTGTCCTTGAAGACATTAAACGTACCCAAATACAGACCAGTGACTGACTCAGCACACTGATGGTGAAACACAGCATTAGTGGGATCAATGGGCTCTCAGTCCCCCGGGGTGGGTAATGCCCCGGTTACTCTCCTGATCTTGACAGAATTATTTTGAATTAATCTGATTCAGCTGAAAGGGAAATCTGCTCCAGCCAGGCTGCCAGTGCAGGAGCCCAAGCTGGCTGTGAAGGGAAAGCGGTTTGTGACGGCCTCTGTGAATCCCTGGCACAAGCAGAGCCATGGCCGGGTGGCATCAGCCGCTGCCATGGCTCCTGCTAAATGCAGCCTTTGTCACCGGGAAGGAATGAGCAGGAAAGAATGAGCTCCCCATTGGCACTCGCCCCCCCCCACCCCGGGACCTACAGAAACTGTGTGGCCTGAAAGAGCCTGTTTCTAAAGTCATTTACTTAAATTGGCACAGTCACTTGCTGGGTGGGAAATCAGGTGAGCGGGAAGCCAACGCGTGAGCTGCTCTGCGTCTGACCCCACGCCGGCCGGCCAGGAGTCACATCACGGACTCTGCTGGCTGAAAAAGCAACTGAGACGCAGCAGCGCTGTTTCCTTGCATGGCCTTAGAGACTCTTTCTCAAGGAAGACAAAGTGAATTGCCACCAAAGTTCATCATGTTACTGCCTGGACTCTACCCCACATCCCTGCCCCTCTTTCGACCGCGAGATGAGCAGCAGCTCCTCTCCCTGCGGCCAGGCGCCGCTGGTCCCAGCTGGCCCCGATGGAGCCATCCCCGGCGGAGGGCTCAGAGCCACCACGGCAGCGCCCCGAGCCCTCCCGGCCTTGGGTTTGGGGTGGCTGCAGGAGGAGGGTGTGAAGGAAGCAGAGAGGAGTCACGCAGAGGGAGAAGGGATGGAGTCACCCGCAAAGCCTATGTGTGCATCCCGGAGCACGGCCGAGCCAGGGGGACCCACCGCCCCGCGTCAGACCTTCCCTCCCCTCCCCGCGGCTGCCCGGAGCCCGGCTGCCCTCGGCCGCTTGCTCGGCACAAGCAGAGCCCAACACACACACACACACACACAGACACTCCGCATATAACCCCCTTGGGAGAGGGCAGAGGAGCCGAGGCTGAAATCCTTCCTGAGAGAGAGAGAAAGTAGAAAAGAACTCTAACGCAACTCCCGAAAGCTAACACAGGCACGGAGTGCAAAGGGCAGTGAATACGTCAAAAATACAGCAGGAATTTAGCCAGTCCTGAGCAGACACTCCTGTCAGCTGGGTCTGTTTCTCACCGCGGCACAGTATGTTTAATACACCCTCCCTCCAAGATTTTTTTAAAGCATTTTTAAAACTCCCGTGGAAAGTGGCCAGCAGCTGTGCCGCTACCTAATACAGGCAGGCCCCGGCGGGAGGGCCTGACAGCCCATCCATAACCCCGCTCCCTCCGGCACGGCCCCGGCCGATAAGGCTGACTCAGCCGGCCGAGGTCTCGCTCAGCGCCGCCGTCACGGGCCTCCGGCTCAAAGCCGAGGGAGCCACGGCGTGATGGCCCCACCCTGCCTTGGGAAAATCGCTCCTCCCTGCTAGCGCAAGCTCTTTATTCCTCCTCCTCTATCGATAGGATGTTTGGCTGTGCGTTTCGGTGATGCATCACAGATGTGGATGTCGTAAGCCAGCAGAGGATCAAATTCCCGCCAGAAACAGTAATTTCTGAGGGTTCGCCGTGGGGCTTATTGGGGTCCCGCTTCTCACTGGGGGTTTTCTGTGCCTTGACGCGGCCGGGGCGGCAGCCAAACTGGAGCATCGCTGCCTTGCACTCGCCTGCCTTTCGTTTGGGCAGGTGGAAATGCCCCGACGAAGAAATGACGGGAGCTGGCACCTCGCCACGGCCTCACTGCAAAGCTGCAGAACTCCATGGCTTAGCTCTAATCACGTCAGACCAGCTATACACTCGCACGGGGTGGATCCCGGTGGATGCTGGTGGAAAAGGACTTTGAGGACAGAGGAAACTGGGTGTGATGCTGAGCTCCGTTCTGCAGCATCCGTGGGAACCAGCCCTGGCTATTTAAAGTACCTCCATCAGCACTGGGGGGCTCGGCGGAGTCCTGCTGTCTGTCTGCAGGACACGTGTGGGGCAGTTTGACCTTCCCGCTCCTCCGTGGCCGGGCGGTTTTATAGCTGCAGATGTGCTCGCTAACCGCAGAAGTGTTCAGCTCCTCTTTGAACCCCACTCCTTCCTCAATAAAAGCAACCTAGTGATAAGGCTGAAAGGTGGAAAGCCATCACATCTAACATCTGGGTACAGAGCGCAGGAGGTCTCATGCATTTGGACATTAACATAAGGTATTTGTGTGGGCGGAAGGTGAATAGAGTCTTTAATTTCTTGATGAAGTATTTTACTCACAGAATGTCATGCAAAGAGAGTGAGGGAGGAATGCATAGTCCCATTTATTGATGCCAGTGCATGAAAAATCACGTACAATATAAGATTATATTATGAGACAGTCATAGGAAGGACAATTTATAATTAAAGGTCAAAAGAAATGGAAGCCTAACCCACAGAGCAGCTCTTGGCCTTTCGTGTCTCATTCTTTTGCTATGTCGTTGTTTAAAGACAGAACTCTGGGCATCCTCCGCAGCAGGCAGCCTTCCGCCATCTGATGTGCCGTATTTTTGGTTTGAGCTCCCGTTCCCACGGCAACAAAACTCAACAACTTTATTGGTATTTTCCATTCGATCATGCAATTTCCCCTCTGCCCGGGGCCGGAGGACCCCGTGACCGCCGAGGGGATCCAAGCACATGGGCCAGCAAGTATTCTGGAAGTGTTGGAGCAAACAGAGCAACAAATTAGCAGCTCAGGTTTAGAGCAACCCAGCGTGATGCGGGTAATGTCCAGACACCAAGAGCCCGTGCAGCTTCTCTTGTTGATACCGCAGCCCAAAGTCGCCCCAGAGCGCTAAGGCAGCTGAGAACTGACGGAAATCAGTGCAGCTCAGAGGGGGAAGAGCGCTGAAATCACTGGAGTTAAAGGGTGTAAACCAGGTGTGAGCGATGGTGGTCAGCTCTGCTGTTACAGCTCCGTTTCCAGTCAGTCCATTAACAGCATCAAAAGCACCAAATGCCAGCCTTGGGAGAGTTGGGATGGGGTTCACGCTGCTCCCTCCGCCGTGGGAATCTGCGGATGGGTTATTACGTGACACAGCCCCAGCGCAGGGCTGTGACCCACAGGATGAAGCTGTCCTCAGGGTGGTTATAATAAAACTCTGACTTACCCACTGAGATCTGTAAATGCCGCTTTTGCCCCTTAAGTAAAGGCAGATTTTTTTNACTGAGATCTGTAAATGCCACTTTTGGCCCTTAAGTAAAGGCAGATTTTTTTAAAACCAAAAGCACAAGGGGGGAAAGTCTGGTTTCGAGCCTCAGTTAGAAGCCACAGAAACTGCGAGATCATGCCCAGTGTGCCAAAAAAGTGCAATTGTCGGCGAAAGGCTGCCAAAGGTCATTCACTTCGTGGCTCGGCCCCAAAAAAGGATGAGTGTGCACGATGCGCAGCCAACGCCGGCCGGGGCCTGTCCCGCAGCAGGCACAGGGGAAGGTTCCCTTCACTTCTCCCGTACGGAGCTCCCAGGCTTACGCCCCAGCACGGCGCTGTGCGTCCCGGCAGGACTCGTGCGGCTGGTGATTTATTCGCCCCCAACCCGTTCTCAACAGCAGTGCCTGGTTGTGCCTCGCTCTGCAGCTGTGCGGTTTCCATACTTGGTACGTGTCCCCGCCGAGCCGGACCGTACTTATTTCAGACTTTTCTCCCTAATGGCTCTACAGCCTCTTCCAGCTCTGTGTCATCTCCAGCTCCGCAGACCAGTCTGCCCACCCTCGGCGGACACCGGGGCGGTGCCTACTGCATTGCCTTCCCCTAAGGGCACTCAACGCTGGAGGATTTTTCTGTTCCTCCCTTCCACCGGAGACAGGCTGTTTCCTGGGTGACCTACGTGCGGATGCCGACACCTACGGCCAGACAAACCCCCCCGGAGCGCCCGTGCTTCTAAGGAGTCCATCTAGAAAGCGTAGTCCAATGCCGCCGTGGTTGCACGGTACTAACCCAAAAGTCAGCAGTGAGTGGCCAAAACTAAGCTCCTGGTCTAACACCTCTCTCCACCCAAAGGGATTTTTATTTTCCTGGGGGTTTCATACTGCATGAGTCACTTTTCCTTTTAACCTCGCTGCTCGGAGCGCGGGGATGTCCGTCTGTCAGCCCGGCCGCAGCTGGGGTAGTGCAGAGGTCAAAGGGATGAATAGCAGAGAAGCTTTCCAAACACCCTCCCCCACAAAAAAAATCCCCTCTTTGTAGCCAGGAAATAAAAATCACACGAAATCCATCAAATCGCTTGCTTGTGTAATGAAGGCGTTATTGTAAAAAATGCCCTCTGTTGACTTTCTTTTCCTTCTTTTCACCTCCTTTCTAAAAGCCTGTGGAATAGGATTCCCTGTTTTCCATGGTCTCCTGACACGGTGCCAAGGAGCAGAGAGCAGCTGAGGCCATATTTTGTCAAATAACCCAAAAGCCGACGTCCTTGGCAATGAATATGCACAAGATGTTATGGTCATTTTGATACAATGAGTGGATTTCATTCGAGGCCAGTCTGTTTTCATTGGTCTTAAAGTATTCGTGGCAAAGCTCTGGTGGGGTAATTAGTTTCATTCACAATCACGTTAGCAATTTGGCCCTTGCTAACACCATTATTACGCTAAATTATCAGGAGAGCTTGCAGTCCCCGCTCACATCTGCTATCCGCCTCGGAGACCAGAAACACGGCCCCGGCGCCCCTAATTTTTGAGTCTGGGGGGACCGTCGAGTGTGTTTCTGCCCCTATAAATCCTCCTGACTTTATTAAAGAGAAGTTTGGAAAATGAGGCAAGGAGAGCCGCTGGGAATGACCAGGGTGTGGAGCTGAGGCTGGGGAGATCTCGCCCGGCTCCTGCAGAGGATGGGGAGGAGGAGGAGGATGAAGATGAGAGGGAGGATGAGAAGGAGGAGGAGAAGGAGGAGGAGGAGGAGGAGGAGGAGGAGAGGAGGAGGAGGAGGAGGAAGCCCTGTGTCCCACAGGCAGAGGGAGGAGGAGGCAGCAGGGCAAAGGGCTGGGATCTGCCCCAGGCACAGCACGGGGCAGCCCGGCTGTGCGGAGCGTCTGTAGAAGGGGATGTTTGCAGCGGAGCTGATAACCAAATGCCGTCGGGACAAGGGGTGCCACCAACCCTGGCGGGGAGTTGGGACAAGGGGTGCCACCAACCCTGGCGGGGAGCGGTGACGAGGGAGGGCGCGTGTCCCTGCTCTCTGATGGCAAGCAGCTGGGGCTGGCTGTGCCTCTGCCTCCCGCAACCCGCCCCGTCCCGCCCCCATTGCTGCACCCAGAGGGCTCCTTTTAGAAACCTGCTTGTTGCCCACCCAAACGGACATCCTCGCTGATCGCGGTGCTTGGCCAGGCCTGTCCTCTCTGCCACATCCGTGTTTCAGGGCACAATGGAAACACTCGAGAATCCGGACTCCTGTGCTGTCTTTGCCAGTAAAAATCCACATTTAAGAACCACCGCTAATTCCCCCAAATAAATAATTAGCAATGAGTCACTCAACGCATGGGGCCAGAAGCTTAGCTGAGACAAATTGGCAAAGCTTCGTTAGCAGAGGCGCTCTCCAGACTTTTAAAGCAAACAGCAGTCGGAGCGGGATGCTGAGAGCGGCTGTGCGGGTGAGGGACTCCGACGGCACGTTCCCACCGCGGGGAAGGGCAGCAGAGGAGCTGCTCCCCGCGCTGCTCCCGGCCATCGGGCACCGCCGGCTCCAGCCTCTCCGAGATGTTCTCCCAAGGCAGGACCCACAGCTGCAACCACCGTGAAGGTGGTGATGGGAATTAGGGATTTCTGGCTAAAACGCCTCCGTGTATTTCACGCCGGGGCACGGCGATGCGGACAGCTGGAAGGGAAGGAGAGGGCAGCAGCTGAAAATAAACTGTCTGTAGCCAGGATGAGCACAGCCCAATAACAATGGAGTGATGTAAACCCGAGGCATAGCTTCAGCGATTAATTAACGTGATTCCATCTAAACAAGCCCAACGGTAACCCTAGCTCGCCTTCTGCTGTACAACCAGACACTGACTCACAAAAGCGCTGCAGTCCGAGATTCGTAATGGCTGTTTTGGCTACTGTCACATGGAAAAAGGGCAAAGGACTGTAGGTTGGGCTCAAGGAATAGAGAAAGAGCAAATCTTTATGAACCTCAGAGCCTATTTCAAAAATAACATACAATTGATATTAAAACTTCTCTGAAACACAGTGTTTTTGAGGAGTTTCTAAATGAGTTAATAATCCAGAATACTGTGGTTTATTCATGGGGGGCAGACTCCAAAAGAAAGAGGCTGTTCCGGAGAGGTTTTTATGCCCGGAGCAATAGCAACAGCCTAAGATGCTGCTCCCTCTCTGTGGATTTCCAAGTGTTTTCCAGGGGAAGCCGGAGACATTTCCCTGGTTTCTGGTCCCAGCCTGCAGTACGTGGGGTGGCAGGGACTGTGAACCCAGGCCACATGGATCCTCAACAGTCACCTCAGGGCTGTCCCCCTCCGTCATTTTAATAATTCAAGGAGAATGTATTAATTTTGTTGCTCGGAAATAGGGAAGTCTGAAGGGAGGTTGGTTTTCTTTACGTGTGGAATTGGCTGATGCTCAGCACAGGAGAAGCCGACGTTCATTAGGTGTCCCTCATCCAAAGATCTGACCTCTGATTACTAATAAGCTGATTTATAGATTAGCTGGTTTATAAACTGATTGCAGAGGGAGTATCCTGAAAAAATCTCACATTCATGAGAGATTATCAGTGGCACTAATTGGGAATGTATGTTGGATTTCAGCAGCTGTATGTTCCCCTTCACTAAGCACTGTGATAAGGAAGAGCTGATACATCCGAGCAGAAGATCCATTCACTTTAATGAAACATTTATCTGAATTAATTAGAAACTCAGATTCTGTAGAGCATTACTGCTGCCCTGAATTCAATGACAACAGTATATTCAGTAGTCAAACTCAAATTAATCAAGATCGGCTGAGTTCAACTCAAGATACACAAGATGCACTAAGAGTTGTGAGAACATAGTTTCTTAACAGGATCGGATTGTTTTTCTGGTCACGTTGTTATTAACACCAGCATTACACCAACGGTGTCCGTCAGCATATGTGCACTGGTGAGCACTTGGTCCTAAAGCATAAAAGCAAAAAGCCTAAAGCAAAAAAAAAAATCCTTACATTTTTTTTCCTTGGCAATCACAGCAAGTGGAATATATGATTTCTTCCACATTTAGAAAACAACAGGTTTCCTCGGGGTTATCCTGAAGTGAACTCAATTTAAGGCCCCAACCGAGCCACAGCAAGTTAAAAGTTGTCTTTCCACTAACTTCGGTGGGAACCAAAGATTTGCGAAGGAAACGTTGGCACATCTTTAACAACACAGGAATTTTGCACGGAGTCCTTTAGGGAGTAATTCCTTCACTAAATGCAGAAGAAATATAGGACTGTGTGTGAGTGATCGTCCGTGAAGAGAAGCAGGTGCTCCTAACGTGACTTCCAGACACCGAAGGAAATGAAGACCCAGCACAGCCCGTAAGCTCTGGCAAGCAAACTTCACGTGGAAAACAGCCATCGCGGCGTGCTTGATTCTCCACGTGCTGTCGAAATACCCAAGTGGGAGAGGAGCCAGTGCCCGGGGAGAGGAGCCGCGGGCCCCTCCAGGCGTAACGCCCCCGGCTCCCACGCCGCTGCGCCTCCCGGAGCGGTGCCGGCTCCCCCAGCGACCGAGGGGCACCTACAACCAACAAGGGGAGCAGAAAGGATGGCTTTTGTACGAATTCGCGGGGCTGCGAATTGAAAGACACGGACTGTGCTGTTCTTCCCCAAGGCCTCTCTAAGGTCACTGCGTTTCTGCACCTCTCAACTTCGCAACCTGAAGAAAGGCTCTTCCTTCTCACCACCTCACAGCAACATTTCCAGCCTCCATCCATCAGCCCTGGCAATACCAGCAAGGGGGACATACCAGTTCCCACCCGGCACCGGGTCCCGCTGGCTGGTTTTACCCCCACCGGCGGTTGCCGGAGGGCAGGAGGATGGAGCGGGGCCGGGGCCGGCTCAAAGGGACGCACCAGGGAGGTCAGGGGAGCCACCAGCCAGGAGCCACAGAGCCGTCCTGGTGCCAAAACACTCCCTACGGCTCCACCATCGCACCCATGGATGGACGACGCTATAGAAACAGGAACTATTGCCACAAAACCTTCTCCTTACACTAAAAGGCCAAACCCACAGTATCCTACTCACACCCACCGTATGCCTTTTTTCACTACAGTCATATTTTATGACATAGGCATGTTTTGCTTCTGGAGGAGATGAAGCACTGTTCTCAACAAAGCACGCACGTTTGCACTGACTCAAAAATGGTCTTTTTCGACATTTGCTGGTCCAGACGGACTTCAGGATGGAGTACGGGGAGTATCTGGCTGAAAAAGGCCCATGGAAATTAGGACTAAACATGTGCCGTGACACGTTCGTGACACAGAGATGGCTCTTGCGCCTGTACGGGTGACACCGTGCGAGGAAGCGTGCGCTATGTTTGCACAGGGCGGGCACAGCGTCACCCCGCGGTTAATGCTCTGCGGCGAGGTGAGCTGGGGCCAGGGTCCGGCTGAGCCCGGGAGGCGGCACTGGGGGGGAGCAGGGCTGGCCTCCTCCATAGCATCTGCTCGGTGGTGGTCTTATGGGGGAATTCACTTACAGGCAATGGAAAACAAATGGGGTGGTTTTGTCTGTCACATAACGCTGGGCTAGGAGAGGCAAAACAAAGGCAAGAACTTCATTATGCTTAGAAACATCCCTGTTTCATTAGAAACCAAATACGTTTTGTCTTCAGTGACTATAAAGCAAAATGCCTGGGAAATATCACAAGCAATCCATTCTTCCTTCTGGCCCGCTCCGAAAAGCCGCATTGATGGGAAGGCTCATGTGGGTTGGATCGGGGCCAATACACAAAATGTTTCGGGGCCCCTTAGTGCATTCAGCAAAAGTAAATCCCATTTAGGCTCCAGCCTCACTCAGAAACTTCTCTTTCAGGCACCTCTGATGGGCCAGAAAGGTCTTTTCTACACCCCAAAATTATTTTGGGGCATCCGTGCATGAGGTATCACCTGGAACTCGTGTCTGCCTGCATCCATCCATCTAAACTGTCCCGTGGCTTCGGGAGAGTGGGTCAGCCGAGGAGGGACAAGGAAAACCCAAGTTTTATCCACAGCAGGGTGGAAGTGTCCCCATGCAACCGTCTGTTCCATCCCCAAGACTGCGCTGACTCACAGCGCGTGAGGAATTAACCCTGTATATTTTATAGATCTAGCGGAAAACTTTTTTTTTTCTTTTTTGTTTTTAGGAGTGCTTAGCATCTACAGCTAGGAGCTGCAAACTTTCCGTGCTGGGAGGATTTAGGAAATCATTGGGCTGCGTATTCAAGGCACACAGCTTCGCACTTGTGTTCTCCCACGGCGACGGGTGCCAGCGGCCCAAGGTTAAGGCACCTGCGTTTCCTACCGACACGCCGGCCAGGAATGCGGAGGAAGTGCCTGGGAAGGGCGATGGAAGAGAACCAGATTTCTTTATAAACTAACAAGCCTCAAATGAATGTTCAAAGGAAATTACTTTAGTTTCTTGCATAGAAAGCTTTAGCTGAATTGGATTTGATTGCCTGTGAGAGGAAAAAAACAGGAGGCAGAAAAAAACCCTCCTGAGAACGCTTTATAGCAGCGTTACACAACCCTGGGGGTGCGAGCTGGGAGAAGCAGAGACATCCAGCTACAGAGAAACCATGTCCAAAGCAGCGAGATGCTGGGCTGTGGGAAGGGGGGGATGCAAAGGGCCAGACCCACTCTGCTGGGGCTCTGCTGAGCAGCTGCAGGACTGGAGCTGCTGCAGCCTGAAAGGTCTCGGCCACCAAAAAGCCACCGGGGACTGCTGTGCCCCCAGCCAGCTCCAACCGGGACAGCCTCCTTGCCTGTCTT
>RSEF01000013.1:18681811-18700454 GCA_003993805.1 Himantopus leucocephalus
AATATTTTTCAAAATATTTTTGGAAATCCTCCTCGCAGCGATGCGATGAACTCAGGAAATTGGGAGAGTTCAAATGGTTTGACACTCTTCTCTCATCCAGAATAAACACCACAAAATACGCTCTACATTTTCCATTTAATTCTCGGGGATGTTTCCTTCGGTTCCCCCAGAGCAATAAGAAGCGATGTTGGAATTCACTGTGTATGAGCAGTATTCACCTGCCGTGCGAAGATGCTTGTGCTTCTATAGAGAACTGCTGCAAAGGTCCTGTAAGTGATGAAGAACGGCCTGAGCGGAGGGCAAAAGCATCCATGCCGAGTACTGAGCTGAACTGTGTGTCTTATGGCCTGTTCTCACGCCCTAAGCAATTTTACCGGCGTTGCTTTGCCCTTGCCGTGAAGGGAGTTTACACTTTGCAGCGTGCAGCCTTTCACGCTGGCTGAGGACCGCTCACCCCGGGCAGCGTGTCGGGTACCCTCGGCACAGGGCGGGTGCCTTAGCACGGGGCGAGACAGCAGCTGACGGACTGGGCTAAATTAATTCGGGCAGAATGCAGGGCGATAAGACATCACAAGGTTTATGCCCTCATTTTTTAGCGTACTGTTTGTCCCTCTGTCTCTATGAGTTTAAGGCTGTGGGAGATTCTGAAGCGAATGGGGAAGCTTCGGTGAAACCCACCTACAGAAACCTTTGTGATTGCGGAGGCTTAATACCGGCATCTGTGGAACTCAGCCTTTCAAAAACAGTTAGTTTGCCGTACTTATCTCTGAACGATAAAAGGCAAACTTTGCTTGACCTGCATAAATTGGGAACATTCAGCTTAATTTTCTCCAGTTGTCTGCATTCTGGAGCTGTACAACACCCAAAAAAGGAAGCATCGCTATCAACGGAGTCAAGAGTTAGGGTGAGAAATGCTGAAATGCCAAAGAGAGGCTGGGGACCTCCTCTGCTGAATAGGTACAATCGCTTGCTTTCTACTGTATGAAATAATGGTGCTGAAAACGTACCAAATTTGTTTGCGGAATATACCAACAGCTGACATCTGTCATGATTTCACAAGAAAAAAATACAAAAGCTCAGTGTTTTGCTGCTCGGTGAAGTGACTCACATTATACCAGAAGTTTTGACTTTGTTCTTCCAGGCACCGTTTCTGACGGGAAATCAATCAATTTAATCCCATAATGGGAACAATTAGCCTTACAGAAAAAGCAGATCGCTCGTAATCTCATCTTCTGCTTACAATATTATGCCAATATTTCTTCTTATTTTCTCAACTGCTGCACATCGGTCGCGTTGCCGTGCCCGCGAAGAGGTTACAGCTCATGCAGAGGGAGAGCCGGGGTCAATCCTGCCCTCGCCGTCAGCGCCGGGGCAGCAGCTGAAGCCGTGGGGAGGAGGTCCTGCACCCCCAAAGCTCACAGACCAGCTCTGTGCATCTGGGCAATAGACTCCGGGCTCGCAAGCTCACGGGTGAGATGGAAAGGAGCTCAGCATCTCCTGGGGTGCGGCTGCGGGATGTCCCCGGCGGCGGCAGGGTGTCCCCCTGTCGCTCCGCGCTGTCGGGGCTCCTCCTCGGGGTGGTCTCGCTCCAGGGGTTCATGCCGGGAGCGAGATTAGAGGCGGGCTAACAGGCACTTGCCCATCTGTTCGCTCTGCCGCCTGAGATGGCCAGCGGGACCGAGAACGGGGTGAACGCGGAGCCAATTCATTTTTCAGCAACATTGGTAAGAAGCAGTGAATATAAAAACACGGTGTTTTGTTTGTAAACAGTACGAGGGAACATTTTGTGAGCTTCGCATGAGCCCCGACGAGCTGCCTCGTCCTTCTCCTCCACAGCCTTCCTTGAAGCCGCCCTTCGTCAAGGCCAGGCTGCGCCCCGACACCAGCCGGCCGCGCTGTGCCATCCTTCCCTGTGTTCCCCCTCGGGAAACCCATCCGCCCGCTCTTATCTTGTGTTTAGTCTGCAGCGTCTGTGAGGGAGGATTTATCCTTGCTCCTCGGCGGGTTGCAAAGCCCCAACCGTCTGAAGTGCTGGTACATGTGCCAGGATTAGAATAACGTGTAAAAATTATCTCATTAATGTTTGCCAGAACAGAAGAAACTGCATTTCGGGTCAGGCCCCGCTGCTTCCTCCCCTCTGCACACATCTTACAAAGCCAAGGGATTTGCCTTGGTCCTTAGTGCGAATCTGCGTCTGCCGCACGGCGTTTAAGAGAATCAGAGATAGAGCTGACCCTGCGCAGTACAGCTCCTTGCACACCGTTTTCTCCGTAGCAATCCCACAAAGGCGGAAAGCCGCGGGAGGCAGCCGGCTGCTCCACCTGAAGGCGATTACAGAACGAGAACCTCTCCCGGACCCAACAAGATTTCTTTCATTACCTTAATGATTTCTATCACAGCTGGATTTTTCTCTGTGGGACGCTTAGATCCCCAAGATAAACTTTTTAGAAATGATTTAGACAAACAAATGAATTCAACAGAATTCAGAATGACAGTTCCCAACACTTGGGCATCCGCCAAGGAACTTACAAAAGCCAAAATAATAACTCAGATCTGAGAGATCCTGCAAAGCCTATAAATTAAGTAATCCTTTGGAAACCTGCAGTTAAACCTGCCGTAGGGTTGAGATTTGCCTGGACTTAATCCAAATAATGAGTTTCAAAATGAACTGTTTTCACAGGATGTTGGTTTTTTGGATATTTTGGATTTTTTTAGCTATTAAGTAAAGAAATAAACTGAAACCCTTAAGAATCTGTTGCACGTGAACCCCATCAGGTTAGGAAGGCACCAGAAGGAACTCATTTAGGCAATGGAGGTGGAAATTAAGATGAAACTGTCAAGGACTACTGGTTAATGTAAGAAAGGAAAAGAGGTTATACTCTGAGAAACACTGACTACTGGGAGGGCAAATTGCAGAAATGCCATGAAACATCGCATGGAGTCTTTACTCCCACAAGAATTTTGAATTCATGTGGTCAGCACCACTTCCAGGGACCGTTTCCAATCACAAATACCGAGCGATAGAACCTCCAAATCACCATTCACACCAAACGCGTTTCAAACACAAACCACGAGCCACTGAATCCGAAACCCAATTTTAACAGGACTGCGGCTGTTGGGAAGGCCAACCCACCAGCTGACATCTAGTTTGGTGCTTAAAGCTACTTTTAAATGTCAAATGTCTGTATGAAACTGTTCACAAATGTTCTAAAGGGGCGTTATTGATTGTTCCACTCTGCAGTTAAGGAACTTAGATTCCCACCTTCATTTAAAAATGAAATATGGACACTTTTACAGATTAAAAAGTGCCTCCTATTAAACATATATGTACTTTAAAATATTTCCAACAGCAGCTACACCGAAAGAGAAACATCTCGTGCCTTGGGTAACCATCATGAGTTTAAACCGAGGGGCTACAGAAATATTTTCCTTACCTTAGTGATAGAAGTATTTAAATTCTCAGGTGATAAAATTAACCGGAGTTTGGAATTTTACATTTGCTATGTTAGACATCAGGGCAATAAAAGCTCTTTCAGGAAGTCACCCATCTGGAACCTCTGGGTAAATAAGCTGCAATAAGTATTTTTGAACATGATGAATGTTACTTCAAAATGAACTTTTCATCATACAGGAGCTCGCTATGTCAATAAGCAAAGTGGGGAGTTGCACTTTCTGGTGTATAACGGAAGGTTGTCGTTGGGCTGGTTGGTCGTGAGTCCCCTCTGCCACCTGCCTGCCTTGCTCCTGGTCCCGTCCTGCTCGTAGCTGCGCCGTGCCCTGCTCCGGCTTGTGGTCTGGCTCGTGGCGACGTCCAGGGAGTCAGGAGAAGGACCAGGGGAGGGCAACGGGCATCACATGGGCTCCAGTGAGAACCGACGGTTCATAAAGGTCATCTCTGCATTATGTGAGAATATGAGGAGAGGTGTCTTTGTAATATAAATATATCACAGACCTGTCTTCATCCAAAGGTGTGTGAATGCCTCAGAAGTTCAGTAAAAACTGTCCTCACTGGCGTTCTATGTGAAGCAGGGACCTGCTGAATGAACTTCTTGCAGTTTGATCGTTTGTACTAGTGCCAAATAATCACCTGCCCACACTTCAGATGGCCTTTTAGTCTATGTCTTGGGCCAAAAAATGTCCGACTCTTAACTTCATCTTCTTCAGATGCCATTCCGTCAATGTACTGGATTAACATTTCCAAATGTGCCCTTTCCCAAAGGCAACTTAGGCGTGACTGATGGGTGAGCGGAAACTGTAATGCCCAGCACATTCCCAGTTACAGGTCATGTATCCTTGTTGAATAGTTAATCGTGCAGTGAAACATATTCCAGCTAGAAATGGAGAGGCAGCTGATGTACCTACCAGATAACGGAGGTGCCACCAGCCATGCTGGGGACTCCACAAACAGTCGGGTGATTCCACAAGAAGATGCTGCTGGTTTAGGGGGGTCATAAGTGCTACGTGAATGTTATGAAACCACTTCAAAACCCAAGTTGCACCCGCCAGGAGTAAAGCAGAACGTGCATGATGATACGCTGAGCATCTTGTCAAGTTGAGCTGGACACAACCAAGAGAGGTGCCCCTGCTCTGGCAACCACAGCTGCACAGGTAGAGATTTTGAGGCCCCGCATCAAAAAACCATCCTTCTATAGAGCGGCTGAATTCTAGCTTAAACTCTGAAAAAACAAAGAAGCTTTACCTTAGCGAGCCTTTTGCAGATCTCTCGGAGAAATGGAGTAATTTATTGAACTTACAAGCTTTATCAGGTATTTTTTCCACAGTCTACAAATAAAATCTTTCATGAAGGGGCTGGGGGCAGTGCAAAGAGGACAGCGATTTGTCACTGACTGATAATCAAATTGTGTCTGTCAAGCAATTTATGAATGACTAACTTCTAATAAGAAGGAAAACACTGAATAAAATGTGCGTAACAACCCATACATCAACTTATCACCCTCAAACTGGTGTGAAAATATCAGAGGATCTCATTTCTACTTCCACTAGACCCAGCCTGCTGCTATAGAGGGCTCAGGGCTAGCTTCACCCTCCTGGAACTGCTCTAAGGAGAAACAGCCATAGTCCAGAAGGCGGCAATTTGTAGAGCAAGAAAATCTCCTGACCTGGAGAACTATCAAGCCATAACGATGCTTGAAATCACTCTCATGTGGCCAGATGTCCAAAACCAGCGTTGGGGGGCCATTCTCAGGCCTCCCGGGTACGCGTGGGACCTCTGCTAGACGTTGGGAGGTGGCAAATGGAAAACCTGACTGCTCATTCAAAATGGGACACAAAGCTGAATATCCGTAGCTTACCCAGTCGGTCTGTGATAACAAAGGAAGGAAACCGCGAGTGTCACCAGCAGCAAAGGAGAGCCAGAATGGAATATTCAAAACAGAAACAAAGAGGTGATAAGACTTCGGGGTGGAAAAATACTGGAAACAAACACCGAGGAAAACGTTGAGGGGGGCAAAGATAAAGCGAATGGGGTGATGAGATTGAATTCATGAACACGTTTGACCTCTCCTTTGAATAACATGCGGTCTTTGTTAGAGCTCGCTATAGGGTTTCAGCACTCGGCAGAAGAATGACCATGGTGGAGATACTGCGTTGTCGCTGGGTGTTAAGGCTTGCTCCCACCGCAAGGTTTGTATCATCGTCCCTTGGTTGTGTTGATTGCTGGTCCAGACATAGAACTCCCGGTAGTTTTTGGAAATAAAATATAATCTAAAAATTCTCAGGTTATCAAAGACAAAAATGGAAACTTATGAGCCCACTTTGGTTGATGGAAATGAGAGTACGACCGGGTCCTCTGGAGGCTGCGAAATTGTATTGGCTTTGCTCAAAGAGAGCACATGTGAAAAGGTGCGAGCAGCTGCAGGAAAATGAGGCACCTGTGAAATGTGGAGTGCTTTAGCTAAAGTTCTCATTCCCCAAATCCTGGGAAAAAACATCTATCGCTGATAGAGGGGCGCCAAATTAATTCCTGATGCAGTTCTGAAATCTGAGGGCTGCTCTACATGTGGACACTTTCCATCAGGAGCAGTTCCACTGCATTTTTACTTGGAGTGAAACTGCCTCTAGTTCAGCTCAGTTTAATGTATTTTGGAATACAGTCTCATTTGGAACAAGCACACCCACAAGTTTATACCAATCTGGTTAATTCTAATTGTATTTTAATTGGGTTAAGTCTTTGACGAGCCTTAAATTACGTGAGGGGTAACGTAGGCTGAGCATTCAAAAGGCCTTGAAGAGAAAGTGCCTCAGAGCCAGCAGCTTTCCCATCGGCTTTTGAAATGAATACTTGAAGAGTGGGGATTTCTGTGTTCTGATCAGCTATTTCCTACGCCGGCGAATTACTTTGAAACCCCCGACAGTTTGCTGCGCAGCAGAGCCTGCCGCTCACAGCCTGAGTGCAATTTAGAAACCACCCCGGTAACGAAGCCCCGGTGAACACCAGCAGAAAACGGTGGACTCCTCAGATCTGCAGGATCCATTTTTTCTGTCTGCACTTTCCCTTTTCTCTGCTTGTATTGCTGCCACTCTCCAGCAAACTTAGTTTCTTTTACAGAAAGGATTGTGTTTTTTTCTTTTCCCTCCTAAGAGGAAGGAGATGGCAGTGCCACCACACCGCGTTTGTCCACGGATTTAACTCAGTCCTTTGGGAAACTGCTCCTCATCGCTGAACAGCGAGAGCGGGGAAGGTAGGACAGAAACTAGTCCTCCAGCGAGACAAATTTCGGTGTTCAGCTGGGTGGATTTTCTAACGCGAGCGAGGAAACCTCAGGCCAGCCTACTCCCAGACTTCTGCAGGCTCGGTGATATCATGCAGGAATGAGGAGGTATGATTCATCCCCCGTTGCACAGACAACAGTCAGCTTTTACAGCCTCCCTCCGTGGAGGCACGCGCTCGCGTGGGACAAAGAGGGCGGGTGAAAGCTCTGCTGGGACCAGCTGCAGCTGAACTGCTCCTCTGCAGGTACCTCTCGAGCAAAGCAAACAAAGGTTATTGTGGTTTGGGTTCGGGACGCAGTACGCTCACTGTATTCATGTCACTAAATCACAAGGCTGCGGCAGAGCTCGGGAGCGTGTTTCAGTCTCAGCCCCCACCCCTGCCCCACACCAAAGCCTCCTGGATAACACGGGCACGGCGGTGGGACGGTCACACAAACCCTCCCGTGTCACCAGCACCCGCATGCAAAAAGGCTTCACAGCAAATAGCGCATAAATCAAACTCACAGAAACCGGGCAACAAGAAGGTACTTGATGAAACTGGACTTTGCAAACAAAGAATCCTTTGTTAGGTGCTTTTTTGAAGTGGGATATTCCGGCCCAGCCCTTTCCAGCAAGAGAGGGAGGTTCACAGGCGTTTTGAGTTTTGCTCTCAGCTTTTGGGGGAGACGCTGAGCAGCTGTGCTCCCCACCCATCCCACCTCCCAGCTACAGCCACATGCCTGTAAGCCAACACGTTAAACCCCCCCTGCGGCGTGGACATCTTCTGGGTGCTCTGACGGTCACCGATTTGCTGTGCCAGCGGGAAGCAGGGATGCTCTGCGGTGCCTGGTGCTGCCCCAGAGACCCCTGCAAAGACACAGTGATGCTGGGGCGCATTGGCCAAGCGATTCCCACACTGACTCATAGCATCATAGCATACCAGGTTGGAAGGGACCTCAAGGTTCATCTGGTCCAACCTTTTTTGGCAAAAGAACGGTCTAGACAAGATGGCCCAGCACCCCGTCCAGCTGGATCTTCAAAGCGTCCTATGATGGGGAATCCACCACTTCCCTGAGGCGATAATTTTCAAACAGCTGATTGTTCTCATTGTGAAAAAATTTCCTCTTGTGTCCAATCGGAATCTCCCCAGCAATAATTTCTACCCGCTACCCCTCGTCCTCTCCAAGGGTGTTTGTAGCCACCCTTTAAATGCTGCGGTGTGGTGATAAGGTCTCCCTGGAGACTTCTCTTCTCCAGGCTTCTTTAAACCCAACCTGGCAATTTTCTTGCAAGTTTCTCTTTTGGCCAAGGCATAACCATGAAGGATTCCCAAAATGCTTTATACCCAACCTGAACATTTTCTTGAAAGTTTCTCTTTTGGCCAAGGGATAACCATGAAGGATTCCCAAACTGCTTTAAACCCAGCCTATTGTGCTGGAAGCTTATCTTTTGGGCAAGGGATAACCACGAAGGATTCCCAAAATGGTTTAAACCCAACCTGAGTATTTTCTTGAAAGCTTCACTTTTGGCCAAGGGATAACAATGAAGGAATCCCAAACCGCTTTTAACCCTGAATATTTCCTTGAAAGTTTCTCTTTTGGCCAAGCGATAACCTTGAAGGATTCCCAAACTGCTTTAAACCCACCCTGACTATTTTTCTCAGAATTTTTCTCTTTTCTCCTCCAAACATACCGCTTGCGACGAATAAACCGGTCGTGACTACACGTTTACCGACCCATTACATCATTTTCCTTCCACCCCGGAGGATGAAGGCGCAGTCAGCGCACCAAAACGAGCGCGTCGCTCCGAAACCCGCCGGGTAAAAACGTCCGGGGGACAATCCGTGATAAATCTCCCCGCTCCAAGCCACCGGGACGGGTCGATCCCGCCTCCCCGCCACGCCCCGCGTGGCGGGGCGTGGCGGGGAGGCGGGATCGACCCGTCCCGGCGTTTCGGAGCGGCGCGAAGTGATTCGCGTTGCGATCGCGAGTGGGAGCCGCAGCCGCAGCGGGCAGGGAGCGCCCCACCGCCTTCGCTATGTCCCACTCGGTGGTCCTGCGGGGTCCTTCCCCGTGGGGTTTTCGCTTGGTGGGCGGTAAAGACTTCAGCGCTCCGCTGACCATCTCCAGGGTGAGCCCGGAGGGGCGGGGGGGGGGAGCGGAGCGGGGACCGGCGGGGACGGGACCGGGATGGGGCTGTTGGTACCCGGGGCCGGCGGGCAGCAGCGTTTGGGGTCTTTTTAATTGTCTGTTATTACATAGACGCTGCACGAATACACGCAAGAAAAGTTTTTTTTTCCCTCCGAGCGCAGTTAACGCAGGGCAGATAGCGTTCTCCCTGCTTTATTTATTTTTATTTTTTTTTTTGGATGTTAATTCCTAAAGATCGGCTTTCAAAGCTTTTGGCGCTCAGCGCGACAGAGGGCCCGGTTGGACTCATGCCCTGGACCGAGTTCACAGGCTGTTGGGGTTGGTTTTCTTTTTTNGGGGGGGGGGGAAGGCAGGAGTAAAGTCAGGGAGAAGTTCCTCCGTGCAGACCGCTGCGTTACGGGGTCCCTGTGGGCTGGTAGTAATTACTGTCTGAGTGCACTCACACTTGCGTTTAACCTCACAAAGATGTATTCTGGAAACTTCTTTGCTAAGACACGGCGGCTAGCTTGAAACGGGCTTTGTGCGGAGATATATGTGAAAACAAACCGTGTCCCCCCCCCGGTGCGGGAAGGAGCTCGGTGAGGTGGAGTGATGGATGAGGCGCTGGGCACGTTCCCGCGGGCACCGGCGGTTTCCATCGCCGTCGGGCTGCCCTGGGAAAGGGCCGGAGACCCGACGCTGCCCGGCCGTGTTGAGGCCGTGTGGTATTGCCGAGCTCTCCTGGGCAGCTGCTGGGGCGCCTGAGCAAACACTGCCAGCATTGAAAGGCTTTGAAAGGAGCTATAACTTAAAAATATTGCGGTAACGCATGCAAGCTGTTTGCCGTCTCTTCACTCATCTGCCAAAGCTGTGACAGAAAAGGGAAAACATGTATGCTGAGTTTTAAAGAAATAATTATGGAAGAGAGCGTGTTTTAAAGAGACTTGGTTTGTATTTGAGTTCAAATGGGACTATTACACAGCTTTAAGTCTCTGGTTTTACTTTGGAGTGTCCCTTACCAAGCGTTCCAGCCAGGGCTTTTTCGGAGGAGTAGCGGGAGGAGAGGGATGGAGGGGAGGGAAACCCCAGCCCGGTGGAGGGAGCAGCAGCCGGGGGGACCGGCCGTGCTGCCGGCGTCCGCGTGCAGCCGGGGTGTCTGCGCTGCCGGGGGGGCACTCGGCTTTCGGGGCTCAGCCTGCCCCTCGTGGGCGCGGAGAAGTCCTCTTTCTCCCCCAGCACTGTGGGATGCACCCCAACAAAACACCGAATCGCCTCTCGGCGACTGTAAAAATGTTCCCGTTGTGAAAAGGAAGGTTGTAATGTAGCGGAGGGGAGCGTGTTTTCCTGTTTCTTTGAAAAAAGTTTGGTTTAACATTAAACAAGAAAAAACAAAGTCTGCTTTTGCCTAGGCAGGTGGCTTGCCAAATTCCTCGTTTGATTCGGCAAACCTGGGAGGCGTGAGGAGGATTCTCATCGGGCCAGTCTTGCTTTGAATCACAAGGAGCTGTAACGCAAGTGGCAGTCGTAGGGTGTTATTTCACGTTAGTGAGCGTGGCAGCCTTTTAAATTAGATCCTTTTTAAATTCTGCTCCCGCTGACGAGCGGGGCGATGGCGCGGTGTGCTGTACGCTGACGGCTGCTCCCGCGGGGTGATCAGCAACTCGCTGGGAACGTCAGTATGGGCGTAGGGTGCTCTGCTCGGGCTCAAGGCTCTTAGCACAAGAAGAGACCTCACTGGCTTCACAAATAGTACCCGAAAAATGTTAAAACTGGGGAAGAATTGGCCTCTGCTGCAGCTCCTGCCCATGGGGGTGCGGGGGGGGCTGCTGGGGGCTCCCCGGGGAGCCAGGGCTGTGCTCGGCGGTGGGTCTGGGCAGCCCTGCCTCTTTGCAGGGGGCTGAGCGTGGCTGGTGTGGTGCCATGTTCAATTTTTCTCTGTAATTGTCTAGTTTAATTGTCTAACCAGTAAATCTGTCCTTTCCATCTTGAAATCCGGGCGAGGGGGCTGGGCGCTCCCCCCCTCGCCCGGGCCGGGTCGCTGCGGGAGGGAGGGAGCCTCTTGCTGTAACCTAATTGTTGAGGCTTTTGGCTGAGTTCTGCTTCCTTCAAAGTGCTCTTTTATTTTATTTTATTTGGTTTATATTAAAATGCCATGAAATTACAAACATATTTTGTAAAGGAGAAATTCTGCCGAGAGGCAGAACCAGACTCCGGGACTCCCGCATCCGGCTGCGAGCCCGGGATGCTGGCGTGCTGCGGGTGGGATGCGCTGCCCGAGGGGTGCGGGTTCGCTGCACCCCGCTTCTGTGCCCGAGGGGGGCTGAGGACCGACGTGCCACGAGGTGTTTGGGCTGTACAGCTCTGCAAGCATCCCACCGGGGCTGGTTACGCCGGGAATTCAGAGGCTGTGGTTTGGGATTCACAGCATCCAAAAGCCACGCGCAGCCAGGCGTGGGTGCCGGAGCCTGGCTGCCTACTCATAAAACACAAATTCATCTGTGTAGGGGTTGAAAAAAAATTATTTGGTCATTAATAGGTTGGTTTTCTCTACACTTTGCTACGCTACTGCAGGAAACAGTTCGTCCCCAGACCTCTCAGTAGCTGAAGCAGTGCAGAGATGTGTCTGTCTGCTGCAGGGACCCCAGAAGGGCGCAGCCTTCTCCAAAGCCTCTCTGAGTGTCGTTGCTCCGGGCTAAGCGAAGGCAGAGTTCCTTAATGTTGCGTTTGTGGGACCTGAAGGCCAAGCGTCACTGCCAGAGGGGAAATAATACAGCATCGGTGTGACTGGAGCTGCCAGACCGGGCAGAGCCGAGCGGGACGCAGCGTGGTGGGGCTGAACGCCGGGTGGGGAGGGGTGCTGGCGTGGGGCAGGAAGGAAAGCTGAAGGTAGTCCCCAAAAGTGACTTGTGACGGTATTGTCAAGGGATAAACTTGAAAAACGTACGGATTTGGCAACAAGGAAAATAAAGGTCCCCCAGTCCTGCTTTGGAATGGGACTGCTCTCACTCTCCAGGACGCCTTTAGCCCCCTGCGAGGTCACGGCGTTTGTGCAGGTGCAGCCGCTGGTGTTGAGCCCATCCCTCGCAGCTGCTTCAAATATGCTCATGAAATCAAGGAACGGTCTATTTTTCGTGAAAGCAGGTCACTTCCCTCCGTGGGTTGATCAGTCTTAAGTGACAAGTGGTAAAGAACCGATTGCGCAAGTGCCTGGGAACAGCCGATGCGGAGCAGCACCCTAGAGAGGCCGGCCTGGAGTTGGAGCGCTCAGTTCTTCGGTATTAAAGATAAGAAAAGAGAAGTGTAAATATAGAAGGGTGTGTTTAGGGCATCTTTCTCATGTGGCCGGCGTACCTCACTTATTTTTTTTCCACCCCCTGTTTCTTCTTGCATTTTCGGGGGGGCGCAGCCGTGCGGGGCTGGTTTGGGGGCAGGCAGGGGTGATGCTGGGAAGGGAATTGCAGCCCGAGGTTGGGCACTGGGGAAGAAACCCAGCTCGTTTTATCCCCGCAGTTACAGTAAGCTAACGCCGGGTGTAGTGCGGCGTGTAATTGATGGTTCCTCCTCCTGGTGATAGGGGTAGGGGAGTGACCCCAAACATCTGCTTAGAGTTGGCCTTAATGACTTGATAGGAAGAGCTTTTAAGACTTAGTGAGGTTGCTGGTAGCTGACAGCTGCTTTCCCTTGGTTGAGCAGGCTGACAACTGGACGCTGTTTGTCCTTGGTGGGAAAGGCGCTTACTGCAGGGACGGCGTTGCCTGTGACCAGCGAGACCAGGGCTCGGGAAGAGGAACGGAATGACTTACTCAGCTGCTCTCAGTGTTGTGCTTGTAACCACATCAGTGAGTGCTGCGGTTCTGTGTGGGATCACAGTTGATCTACCCCTTGCCTGGGATTAAAAGATAATCAGTCATTAGTGTAACTAGAGGAGCTGAATGCATTTAATCACCCGAACTCGCTTGTCCGGCTCCTAGAGCAGTGAATGGCGTCATCTACCCAACTCTGCCGGTGTTAATCCAAGCACTTGCTGCTTTTAGAGTCATAAGTAAATTACTTGGCTAAACAGATAATTCAGAAGTGGACTGATTCCAGTATTTAAAAAAAAAGGTTTTACTACAGTTTTTCCTTTATCTGCTGGCTTCAACATCATTTTACCCACTGGTCTCCAGTGGAGCAGCAGAAATGCATTTTTCAGCGTTGGCTTGGAACGGTAACGCAAGAAGGGTGAGAAATAATTGGTCTGCAATCCATTATCCGGGTATTGTTTGAGTTAAGGTTGACTTTTAAACTTAAGTAGCTTTTGTATTTGAGCAAATACACGTCCTGTTAAAGGTTAGGATACCCGAGAAGGAATTCTGCTGAGGGAGGAATTCCAGTAAAAGTTGTCTTGTTGACTCTATCGGGGGCAGCCGGCAAATGCCCGAGCGCGTTGCTGTGATCCCACTGGAGCACAGAGAGTACCCAATCGGAGTAAGAGCTTCTGGGGTGGTCTGCGAGGCATGTCCTGCTGCGGGTCGGGGGTGGCAGAGCGCGCAGGGCCGGGCAGAGCTTGGCTGGGCGCCGCCGGCGCCGGGTTTAGCTCCCGCGGGAACTCCGCCTGTGTCGGCGGAGGAGGCAAGAACCACAGATGCCAACACCCTTAACGGGGCATTTTGCTTTCCATAATATTTTTTTTTCCTGGTTTTACACATAACTTGTATGCATTTGATTGTTTATTACATGGAAACGATGCGCTTTGTTTAGAGCCCCCAAACAGAGTAGTTGCTCTGTGTTGATGAATCCTGAAGCGAGGACCCCAACTCATCTCTGCTGACCTTTGGTGGGTTTATTGCCTGCGTAGAATTAAGTGGTGCACACAGTTTCTCATTTGGTTGCATATTAATCTTTGTTATAACCTAATGGTTCAAGTGGGTTGATATTTTTTAAGTGGAAGGGAACAGTTTTGCCTGTCACTCTGTTTTGTTCTCCTCGTTCTTCCAACACTCGCTGCTTGTAAGGTCTGGAGCGAGAGGTCTGGGTGGTTGCGCTTGGAGCTGCGGTGGCACTTCACAGTTAACCTGAACTACAGACGAGAACTAACAAAAGTATGTAATAAATACGTATTTGCTGCTGAAGTTACTTTATCACTGAGGCTTTATTTAATAACTGAAAGAGAAGAAAAAATGCTTGTGCTGGTTCAGGAGACAGTAATGGTAGAATATGCTGGAATGAAAGCCTAATGCTAATTACCGTAATCAAGCACGCTGATAATCCGGAGTGGGAAAGCAGGCGGAAAGAATGATTCATGTAGGCCCATTCATGCAAGGTCTGACCTTGGGGCGAGTTTAGCAAAATAAACCCAGCACACCCTTGAAAACACTGCGGGCCTCTGCCAGGTTGAACAAAGCAGATGGGCTCACTGTAACTGGGGGATTGAGAGTTGGGGCTGGGGTTTTTGTGGTTTGGGGTTTTTTGGAGGGGGGGGTTGTTTTGGTTTGGGTTGGGGTTTTTGTTTTTTTTTTTTTCCTTTTAAATGATGGTGATGTCAATTTTCTAACTTCTTGAAGATTGAAAGATTGCCTGTTGGGACAGGTATTCAGAGGTACTTTGGAAAAGCGCGTGGTTGTATCCTACTTTATACGGGGATAAAAGAGAATAAAGTTCGGTAGCAGACTAACTAACATGGCCCTGTTATTGTAGGAAGCATGCAAGGGAAATAGGTGGAATTATTCTTTTTTCTTAAACTTTTTGTTGCCGCCTAGCACAATAGATTGTGATAATCCTGATCTTTTAATTTTAATACAAATATTCCATTATGGATTGTGTGGAATTAGTGCAGGCTATTGCAATTTAATAGGGTTTTTTTGTAGCTTGGGGGAAAATGCGTATCGCAAGTCTGCAGGAGTCACACGGCAAATCCTAGAAGGCGCAAGTCCTCTTAAATACAGTATTTCTAACTGAATTTATTGTTTGATTTCTGAGCTGTTAAAATGCACTGACTCATGGTTCTTAGATGCCCAAACACTTAGTGAAAATGTTTCTGTTTTTTTAAGTCAGCTGTGACCGCAGGTGCTAGAGTGCGAAAGAAAACAGTAGATCTGTCAAGATCTGGTAGTGTTGATAAAAAAAAAAGCTAAAACAAACATGTTCGCAGAAAATCCTCTGCCTGATTTGCTGTGGGGGCGGCGGTGCTGGATGCGTACCCGGGCAGACCACCGCCTCCCCGGGCAGGGCTGGCCCGTGGGGTGGGTTCCATCGCCGCCGTTAACACCACGCGCGCCCCAAGCCCCGCGAGATAAGGTTGTGTTTGGTTTCTACTTCAAAACGTCGAGCAAACCCAGGACTCATGGGGTTACGTGGTGCAATTGCAAAAATGTTGAGCTGCGGTGTGGCATTCGAGTAGCTGTTACAGCCAGCCGAGACCTAAAATAAACCTCGCTTTCTCACCAGAGACAACAGAGCTCTAGTTTTTTTAAAAAAAAAAATCTGCTGTGCAAGGGTATTTCAGCCAATGAATTTTCCAAACACCATAAAGACGCCGCAAAGCCCGTGCCACACGCAATCTTTCTTGCCAAGCTGAGCAACTCAAATTCACACCCGTTAAACCTTCAGTAGCTTTACATGTCGTGTGGGCTGATGGCAGATTACGTGCGAACGATGTTTTGCAGTACGAGCCTCAGAAAGCAACGTATACTGGGTTAAAGAACATTATTGAAAGTAATTATTCTTAATTATCAGATACGGGCAGTGCACAGCTGGAAGAGAAACTGTCCTGAACAGTTGAATCCAGGACCGCTCCATAGCGGGCACCACGCAGCAGCAGCTCAGCCGGGAGGTTTACAGGACGCCGGGGCTGAATGCCGTCATTCACCAAACGCTTCCCAGAAGCCTTTAGCACATGTAGAGCTTTGGGTACAAAAGACTAAACCCTGCAAAATATCTGGCGTTTGCAATTAAACTGGGAGAAAGCCGCTGCCTTGCAAAGGCACAAATCCCTGGGACCTGCGCGAGATTAACGCCTGCCCGTTTCACGGGAGCGAAGCATCAGGTTTGCTGCCCAGCTGAAGCCAAACTCTTTGTGCTGGAGAATGTTCTTCTGTTTGGAGGTACCTCTGGTGCTGCTCTCCTTTGGATAGGGAAGAGCGCATCCCCCCACCTTCCTGGCTGAGGAAGGGGCGGCTTCACAGGAGGGCTGAGCACTAAACATCTAATGGAGATGGACCAGTTACGATCATAAACACCTTCTCTGATGCTGCTGAATCCAGTTTGTCAAGCGGCACACGCGATGGCGCAGTGTCTGAGGGACTGCGGTGATGCTCCGGGCACACCAACGTGAAGGGTTAGCCGGTGTCCCCCGGGCAGGCTGTCCCACCCTGGCCTGGCTCCTCAGCGGGGCAGAGTCGGTATAAAGGAGATTTAAGAGTAATAGCAGATGTAGTGGTTAAGAGTGGATCATTCTAAACCGAAAGAGGGGAGTTTGAGATTGGATAGTAGGAAGAAATTCTTGGCTGTGCGGGTGGTGAGCCCCTGGGGCAGGTTGCCCCGAGAAGCTGTGGCTGCCCCATCCCTGGAGGTGTTCAAGGCCAGGTTGGACGGGGCTTGGAGCAACCTGGGCTGGTGGGAGGTGTCCCTGCCCGGGGCAGGGGGTGGCACGGGATGGTCTTCGAGGTCCCTTCTAACCTAAACCGTTCCATGATTCTGTGTAGCAGAGCAGTGTATCTGCAACTCCTCCTTGGAGGAAGGGGTAAGAGGGCTCCTGGGGACCGTGAGCGCAGAAGGCAGTGTGATGTGCTGCCGGAGTTGCGGGTGCCCATGGGCTGGGCAAGGCAAGCATTCAGCAAAATTAGCCACATGCGAGCGTCTGAACGACCTGTGCCCCTCTCAGTCAGCTCTTTGAGGTTTGCACTCAGGTTACGTGATTGGTTCCTCTAAAATTCGTATCCAATTTCATTGATTCTCAGCCTTTTCTTTGTACAGAAACCTCAGCGTCTGAGCTGGAGTAGGATCTACACTACAAATCTGATTCTAAATTTGGATCTGGATCCATCAGTACTTGGATTCAAAAGGATTTTCAAGTGTCTTGCCTTTTATAACACTCGTACTCGGGTTCTTTCCCTTTTATGCTCTTAAGTTTCATCTTGTTTTCTTCAGTGGTTAAATGAATTCACGTTGCATAAACAGCACTCTTCATTTACGGGGCTGTGCAGCATACTTAAATAATGTCTTGATAAGTTGGACTTTTATATAAGCAATTAGAAAAATGCAAATGGATTGGTGAGGAACGTATGTCAGTTCAAGGTGCGATGCTTTGAAAAGCTGAAGAGAATCCCTGGAAAGAATGCTTAAAGGATTTGGGGAATTTATCTTCATTAGTTAGTCATTTAACTCTTGGTTCTTCCTGTTTTCAAAGATATTGCTACCGTAAGATCATCTGCTGCCTCGTAGCACACTTCCTGATAATAGAACAGGCTTGCTTTGTTTAAAAGCTGAGAATTCTGTCACACTATCTTGAAAGCCTCTCGAAGGCTTTAATCAGGCCCTTTTGATCGCGCTTGCAGAACAGAAAATTTCCCCAGACTGTAACAAACTACCATTGATTTAAGGGGAGAGTGGTGTGGTCTGTGTAGGCTTGAATGGGATTGCAGGTTTTAACCCATTCCGCCCTGGGAAGGTGGCTTCATTGATTGATGGGACATGGTGTGTTTTGTTTTTTTTTCTTAAAAGTTAAGGAGATCTGGAAGAGAGAAAACTGCCTTTATTGTGTAGGTGTGATTGGTCTGAATAGGTACCTTTTGTTAATCTGACTGAAAACTGCTGGGAAAATAAATACGGAGTTCTTCTTTCCGATGGCTGTGCCGAGACCTGTGCAGGCAGTGAGGAGGAACCGCGTCCCCAGCTCAGTCGTCGTTGGGCGCTGACACGGATGATGCTACAGGGGTGGGCTTCTGGGGGAAAGAGTCAAAAAAAGGGGTTAAGTCAATATAACAACTTAGCCTTTCACTTAAACCTTGATTGTTTCAGCTTGCGGTGTTGGCCCAGCTCTAGAGACGGCTGTTCCTGAGCCGAGCCGTCCCCGCGGCGTGCGGGGTTATCCCTGCCTGGGCAGCGGGATGCGCTCAGCGAGGCACGAGGGGGACTTTGCCCCCCAAGACTCGCTCTGCGCCGCCGGCTCTCACAGCCCTGACACGCTTCTGTGCTTGATCTCCCGGGGGGGAAAGTGTAACGCTATGTGTGTTTCAAGAGTAAACTCCTCTCACTGCAAATAATCTTGCTTACTAACCGAGATTGCACGGCTTCCAACACCAACTGGCTCAGGACAACAGTTGCCTTAATGTGCTTTATTTTATTGGCCCCGTGTCAGTGCTGGCACTCAGTAAATCCTAATAAGATAAGATAGCCGCTGCTGGTGTTGGGGGTTTTCCAGTCTGTTCCACAGCATCAGAGTATCTGCTTGGCTGGGGAGGGGGCTCTTGTTGGTCCCGGAGGAGAGGAGAGAGGTGGGTGGTAACTTGGGAAAATGATTGGAAAAAGTTATTTTAAAAAACCTGGTTTGTAATTGTGTGTATATAGTTCACTGGTGGATGACTTGGCAAAAGGAGATGCTAAGCTGTGGGGTGTTGGTCCAGCGCTATAGCCCGTGGGTCGCATTTCCCTCGTTATCCTCGACGTGGGAGTGATGCTCGCAGCACTGTGACTGGACGTCCTGTGGTCACAGAGGAGGCAGAGGACAGTGAGAGAAGGGCTGTTTACTGGAGTATCTTTCTTTAAAATTAGAATCATAGAATGATTTGCGTTGGAAGGGACCTTAAAGATCATCCAGTTCCCAC
>RSEF01000013.1:18703771-18715492 GCA_003993805.1 Himantopus leucocephalus
CCGGAGGGGGGGGGGGGGGGGATTTTTTTTCTGATCTTGAATTTGAGAACTGGAAAGAAATCCATCTGGTTCTAGGTTTCCAAAAACGAGCGCATGAGTGTTTTGCACAATGCGAAGCCTTGCAGAGGTCTCACGGGAAAATGCTGAAACAGCCTTTGAGATGAGAAAAAGGAGATGGAGCTCAGTCCTGGGAACAGCTTTTTGTGCAACAGGAAAGTTTTGTAGCACAGAAACTGGGAGCGACAAGGAAGGCAAAGACCCGTGTGCTCTCAGAGGGGTAAATACTTCCCATTAGCTGCCCCCAACACGAAGCACAACGCTCCAAAGCCTGCAAAGAACTTGGTGGAAAAGGCTGAGGGACATCCATTGCTTCATCTCCGTGCTCTGCTAGGCGTTGGGGTAGCAGGAGCGCTGCGGTGTCCATCCGGAGGCGCCCGTTGCTCCCTATGGATGCTGCTGGGTCACCGGTGGCTTTGTAGGACGGCTGAGCAGAGGGACGGGTGAGCCGCCACCACCACGAGCATCCTTCTCCCGCAGGGATGGGCAGCCGGTGGTGACCAGGGATGCCGAGCAGCTCGGCAGTGCAGGCAGAGCTCTGGAACGCCCCGTTTCCGTCACCCGGCTTGCGTGCCTTTGGGAGAGCGCCCGGGCTGTACGTTTTAGCTTTACAGCAGCATTTGCTCTTGATGTACAAACTGCCGAGCTTAACAGGGACGAATGGCCAACGCTTTACAAACTACTGTGGATTAAAGCACGTCCGTGGAGATTCCGGTCTCTAGGCCCTTTGATGGAGGAGGGTTTCATTCCAGAAAGAGCCGCCAGCCCCGTGCTCCCCGGCGGGGTCAGAGGAGAGGGGAGCGGAGGACCCAGCCCCAGGGACCGGCTGCGCGTCTGGGCCCCCATGCGCAGCTAATTAACCATAACGGCTTTTTAAAAGCATAGCTCTGTGGCTCGCAATGGCCTGCCAGGCAGCACGGGCCATTGCTTTTTTTCCCCTGAAATGTTTATGATCCTTCTTTTCCTCTCTGTGTCACAGTTGAAAGTGTTTTCTTTATTTCCCTTGAAATCGTAATGTAAATCTGGGAATTGGAAACCCGTAGCCTGGTGGTATTCTTTTTTTTTTTTAAAGAATATAAATCGGGAAACAGTTAAAATTATATTATTCCTGGCAGCAAAATTCCTTTTTTAATAGATAATTTGAAGTTATTACGTTGGAAGCAGCTTTCCCCACGTGTGTGTGCATGCACGGTGCGGAAGGAGCGGTGCCGAGAGGGCTCGGGGCGGCTGTCGGGGTTTTCGAGGCGGTGGAAGTGCCGGGAGCATGCCGGAGTCTGCAGTTATTCAGCTTGTGGCAGTAAAAAAAAAAAACCCAAACCAAAACTCAAAGGCACCGTTTCGCAGTTCTTAATTAAGCCCGGTTTTTATCAATGGGAGTATTGCCTTAGGAAGAATTGAAGGGTTGGACTTTCCAGGTCTTTTTCTAGCAGGATCTGGTTTTTATTTCTCTTCACTGTTCATTTTTACAAGTCTTGGGAGCACCAGTGTTTTCTGCTATGCACCAGTGCTAGACATTTGTTTCCAATTAGTATTTATTGGATTGTTTTAGTCAAAAGCAAGCTTTGTATTACAGCCCCGCAATATGCGCTTTGTTATTTGCTCACAGGACGGTGTTTTCTTTTTCGGCTCGGTTTTGCATCGGGCTCAGTCTCCTGAAAAGCTGGGGCACGGCGGCGGCGCTGGGGATCTGCCCTGCAGCAGATTAAACCAGATTAAGCAGATTACAGCCTCTTGTACAAGCGTCTGTTTCTTCCGTCGGTACGGGCATGTTTCTGACTCACGTGGCTGGAAATAGCAGCGGCCGCCACGCGTGTCCTTAGGCTGTGTCCGGCTTTCGGTTGCTTTTCCCGATAGCTGGAATTAGCCCCTCTCCGGGGCCGGGGGCGCCGGTGGCAAGGTTAGCAGCAGGTACTGTTGGATTTCTGGGTGTGCGCGGGGCTGACTAACAAAGCCTTGGAAAAACACAGAGGTAATGTTTTATGTCGGTGAAATAATATGGAAAACTTGCGTTTTAATGGCATCCGAGTTCCTGACTTGAGGTCATACAACAAGACTATTTCCATAGTTTGCCTTGGGAATTACAAAGCCAATGGAAATATGAACACCAAGCTAATTCCTTGACCGATGCGTTTCTCACACTGTTAATGACTGCTCTTATTTTGGGAGAAAACCTCCCGAAATGAACACGGGTGTGTGTGGACGAGGGCAGTTGCAAGTTAAGTGGAAATACCAGGGCCGGCCCCTTGGCTTCAGGTCTCGCCCAACCTGCCCGCGGAGCTGCGGGGCGCGGGGTTTACCGTGTTCCGCTCACGTAAATCAGGAGCGATTGCCCCGAAGTCAGGAGAGCCACAAGTGCTCTCGGAATGATGTAACGCGAAATGAGAAGCAGACTCGCAGCTTTTCTTTAGCGGAAATAACAAATATGCTTTTACAGGAGAATAAATGCAGGATACTTGGCAGCGGCTCACCGTGGAGAAGCAGGCAAGTTCGTTTGGTCGGAGACCAAGGAAAGCTGCATAGATTCAGAGAGATTTAACTGCGGGTCAAACCTGAGTTTTCCTTTTCCTGCTGCATGTCTCTGTTTTCCGTAGTACATATAAAATATTATTACTGCAAACTGCACGTCCCAACGCAGCCTCTCCGTGTATATCATCCTAAGAACTATAAATCTCACGGGTTATTCTTCTTTTTCTTCTCTTCCAGGACAACGGGCCTGCCCAGAGCAGGAGGCCGATGCCCCACGGGGCTGGGGGCAACCCCGTGGACAACAAGCAGATGCTGAACGTGCAGCACCACCACCCGACCCGGCTCTACGCCAACAGCGGCTCCGAGTCGGCTCTGCCGGGCCAGCTGAGCGGGCTCCACATCGCTCCCGCCCAGAGGTAGGAGGAGACCTTTGCTCACGCTCTGGGTCCCACCGCTGTTCATGCAAACTCGGTTTCGGGAGGGGGTGTTGAGGCTGTGGTGCTCCCGCAGCTCCAGAGATGCCGGGTTCGGCTCCTGCTCCGTTAGCCCAGGGCAGATGGGAGGGGGAAAAAAAAACCCCAACAAAATAAGGGGGTTTGGGGATGCCAAGTTTTGAAGAAAATGGCCACGTGTATGTATGTAGCAACTGCAACACTGAATTTAAACTTGCGATGCTGAAGCAATGGTCAACCGTTTATCTCGGAGACGGGTGCAGGTGGTGGTTTTCCAGATCCACATGAGGTCCTTCCACTGCCGATGCAGGGAGGCAGATTAGCGGCATCAGATCGGGTCCCCAGGCTGGGATTAATGGCACAGATGTCAGTATCCTGGTTTTTCGAAGTGTATATTCAAGGCAGGATGGAAGGGGGTTGCCCTCGCGGGAGTGGGGATCACACATCCACAGACCCCGGAGCAAACACTTGGTCTGGGAGCTGGAGGGATCCGCAGAGAAAATTAACCCCAGTAAACTTGGGATGTTTATAAAAGTAAGATCTGCTCAGTGCAGCTGTCGGGGAGGCTGGGAAATAAATAACGCTCGTAGGAAAGAAAAAGCTGTAGTGTAGCCAAGAACGGTTTGGGTGGATAACTCGGAGTTTGAGGCAGGCCAGGTTGTGGGCTGCGATGCTGTCGCATGGCTTACGCTGCGGCTGATTTATGCTCCTCCAGACTGGCAGAATACTCTGCAAGAAAGTAACGACTGTACCAAACACAAAGGGGAAAGAGAGTTTCTTTGCAGCTCAGGAACTCCGTGCCTGCACAAATTCATATTGCAGTGACGCTGTGAGCCAGCTCATTCCCTGTGCTGCTCCAGGGAAGTTAATGAAGTTGGAAAGAAGAGAACGGCACAAAAAATACGCAGAATAAAATCTGATGTTATCTGCGTGCGAGCCAAGAGCTGGGGGATTAGCCTGGGTGTTTGAGTAGAATTGGGTCAGAAGTGCGTTCTCTTTGAATTTGGGCTTGATCAGGCTGGACTGGTCAAAACCTGCCCTTTTTCACTGCAAATGTGTGAACTGATGTACGAGAGGGCTGCAGCGGGGCAGGCTGGCGCTGGGGGCACACGGGGAGGCTTTGGGCTGGCCGGAGTCGGAGGGATCGGTCCTCTCCTCCGGCAGCGGCGCTCCTGCCCCTCGTCTCGAGGGGTTGCAGCCACGGGAGAACATGGTGGGTCACTCCCAGAAAATGGAGCTTTGCTTTTTCTTTGAAAGCTAATGTTGTTTGGTGGTTGTGGGGTTTTTTTTTCTTTTGTTTGAAAGTGAATTTTATTTCCTTTTTTTTTTAAGTGGGTATGAGTATAACGAGTCAGATGATGGCTAAAATGCGTTAAGCTGTCTGATGGGGTTGAGGGCTCTTGCTATTTTTATTGGTTTTATAATGACCTTGATGATCTTCTCCTTAAAAAGGAAAAGGAGCCCCTTCCCCCGAAGCCGTGCTGTGCTTTGGGGCCTCAGCGAAGCGCAACAGCACTTGAATTCGTCTCTGCTCAGCAGGACACTTAAACGTGTACCCGGAATATTTTTGATTCCGAACTACGCTTTTCATGTTTTGATGTATTGAACGAACTGGAATAATGGTTTAAATTACTGTTTGTTGTCTGTTGTGCCCCAGTCGTGCCGCATACAGACGAGGAGCAGCTTCGGGTCTGGATGGTGGAGGTGGTCGGGGGAAATGGCGGGGCTGCTCTCCTGTCCCGTCCTCGGCGCGCAGCGGCCCCGTGGGGTGGTTTTCTCATTGAAGCTGTGGGCTGGGTCTGGCAAATGGATCTTTTAGTGCAGTCACCTACAGAAACGCTAACTTCCAGAGAGGCGTTTGTGGGTGGTACGGGGGTTTGCCGCCTGGCAGCAGCACCCGCTGTCCCCGTGCCGGATGCCCTAACCGCGGTACGAGGGGTGGGTGGGTCCCCTGGCCCTACGTAATTAAGGAAATGCATTGTTTTGCCCGTTTTTTCAATAAATTCCATGTGTGGTTGAGCAATTTACGGTGCTTGTAAGCAGCTGCCCTCTTTCCTGGAGGCATCTGGTAACTGGGCCAGCCCTGGCTGTGTTGCTCAATCGGAGCTGAACAGGAACGAGTTTAACTTCCCTGGATCAATGGCTGTGCCTGGGACAGGCGTACCTCCAGGCAGGGAACCCCATGGGAACAGAGAGGTGTTTAATTGAATCTGTGGGAACGTGGAGGTTTCAGTACCTCCCTGATGAGCTGACAATCGCTGTTTCTATTTGACTTGAGCCTTTCTTGCTTTGCTTTAAAACAGCATCGACCCCTTGAAGTCTCTCCCGCGGAACAGAAATGGGATTGATGTGGAGTCAGATGTCTACAAGATGCTTCAGGATTATGAAAAGCCCGTTTCGGAGCCCAAACAGTCCGGATCCTTCCGGTACTTGCAGGGCATGTTGGAGGCTGGTGAGAACGGTAAGGAGGTTGGCACCCGTAGCGTGTCCCAGCGAGTCCCCGGGGCAGCGGCACGGCACTGCTGTGGGGCCGAACCATCTGCACCCCGTTCCGTGGCCCCACACCCGCCAAGTTCCTGTTGCAGGCTTAACCTCCTTCTCTTTCCCTTGCTGAGGTCCAGAAGCCGGAAAAGCCTCTAAAGGACCCGTCTGCGGGAGCTGATGGGGTGGGTTCGCAAACTCCTCTGCTCTCGGCCGTTTTACCGCACATCGCTCGGGTCCGAGGCGGCTCAGCTCGACGGGAAGGGCCGGGCACCCCGTGACGGGGAGCACCCGGGCGGCGGGTTTCAAATCAGGGTTTCAGATGCTCAGGCGGAGGCTCGGGCCAGCTTCCGGGGGCTCACCAAATTTTGCGGCCACTTGAGCATCGTGTGAAAGTTGGATTTGCAAACAGCTTCTGCAGAGCAGCTGTTCTCCCGAGGTGGTTTATGAAATGGAATGGCCTAAAGCGGTTGTGTAAGATCACCGGTGGAGAACCGTAGGCCTGTTTAAGTAAATGGCATTTGCATGAGGACGTGGGATGGTCCTCAGACAGGCAGGGATAGAGATCAGGAGCTCTTGGCTCACTTCTCAGGTCTGTCACAGCTTCCTGCCTGTGTCATGAACGCAGACAGGAGCCAAGTCCGAGCATTAAATAATAAGATCTCCAAACTACACATTTCAGCTTCTTGTGATTTGCCTTTGAACTTTAAGTCCGTTGGGGCTTTTATGTTCAAACTTTCAGGCTTCGCTTTACAATCATTAGGGCAAGACTTCTCTTTCTGCTTCCTTCCAAGAGCCTCATACTCCAATCCTGTGAATCCAGGGCCGTAGATTTTATGGGAAAATACCAACTACTGCAAATCTCATTACGAAGCTGCGAGAGGCAGCGAGTCAGGCTGCTGCACTTCACTTTCTGTGTATAGAGAATGATGGTGAAGGATATTCTTTGACTAGAAGGATGTTGCTTCTTGCTTCACAAGAACCAGCACAATGATCGTGGGTAACTTGTGAGCATCAAGAGTTTCTACCAGTTTTACTCAGTGGTACTCGGGCATGTCCGCAAAGCACAAGATGGGGTCGGCCTTGGAAGTACGGGGTGTAAATATTACGGTCCCTTCGAGGGGCAGGAAAACTGATGTTCACTACAAGTTCCAGATGTACCTTCAGGTCCCTCACCAAGAGCAAGCAGGAGCAGCTTCCCAGTGTGGTGCCTCCTGCACCCCCAGATCTCCTCATTAGGAAGAAGCAAATAGGAAGTGACTGTGTTAATCCCAATTAATAACGCTGCTGCCTTCCTGCCTTCTCCGTGCCAGGGAGAGGGAACAAAACTGAAGCTTTGCTGGTTTGCTGCTGCCTCCCCTTGCATCCCCTGGGGTGGGAGAAACCCAGCGCTGCCCTTTGGGAGGAAGAAACGGGTGTGGGCTGGGGGAAAGGGGCGGACAACGAGGTGTCAGGATGGTCCCCGCACCCTGGGGCTGTCCTGGATGTCTGCTCACCCCGGCAGCGTCTCGGCACCCGCCCGTCGCTGATGCAGCACCCCGTGCCGGGTTGGAGCCTGAGCCGATGCCCGTGGGTACCAGCCAGCGTGGTGGCCAGCTGGGGAGGTCACCTCACCACCGCCTCCCGGGGCTGTGCCACTGGCCCGTTCTCTCTCTCGGCGGTGCTGTGCGGTGGGCAGAGACCGTGTGTCTGGCTGCAGGCACGGTCTCGCTTGTGCCTCGGTCGTTATGGTGCTGTTTATTTCATAAGGGATGAGAAATTAAGTGAAAAGCATCTCTCCTGGCATAAAGCTCTGTGATGTTTCAGCATGGTTTAAATCCCCGGAGTGTCCCTGCTAGGTTGTTTTACAGTTTCCACCCCTTGCTCCTTGTTCCTTAAGCCTAAAATTATACATTTTGGCTCGAGCCTGCCATGTGTTGTCCTTTTAAAGTCAAGATCTCCTCTCCTGAGGAGCTGGGTGTCTTATATGGAAGGTGTTTCTACTGGGAGCTGTGTGTTCTTCAGCATCGCCAGCCCCATCCCGTGCCTGTAAGGAGCTCCGTGCTGAGGATCTGGCGGAGGCTGGAGGAATCGCAGCAGTCGTCTCCATGGGTGCCCTTGGCGCAGAAGGGATGAGCACTGCGGCCACAAACGGGGAGGGCGATGGTTAAGATTGTGGAGTTAAAGCATCTCGCTGCCTTGCTGGGGACCATAAATTACGGTGAAGCTGTGTGCTGGCAAATAGAAGGAAATGGGAAGATGGGAAGCAGCCCTCTGCAGGGCTCATTTTTCTATAAAATCTCTTCCCGCCCCCCCCACTTTAAGCAGCTTATCCAAGCACTCTGTCTGACAGACAGTGACAGCTTAACTGTTAAATGCTGGCAGATGAGCGCGTCTAGTCTAAGCACGCCGTATCTCACGCTGGGGGAAGCCAACAGCTTGAGCAGTTGTTTCACTTTATTCCCAGCAAGGCAGCGGAAGGACTCGACAGGCGAACTTGGCTGGAGCCAGCCGAGCGCTCGGAGCACCCCTGGGGTGGAGCAGCCCCGGTCCGCTCCTGGGCAGGCGGTCTCGCACCTATCAAGGCTCTCGGCATCTCCAAACACCATATTATATGTTGGGAAAGTGGGCTTTGGTGGGAAATCAGCCCTTTTGCTTTTACTCGCTTGGCTAGAGCCGTTGGCAGCGTTGGTCTCTGGGTCAGAGCCACGGCTGAGACGGGGTCTGCTGCGCCCATGGGTGACGCCGGGGCTGGGGTCGGGCGTGCTCCCTCCTCCCCAGCCAAGCCCAGGAACGCGTCGCTCCCGAGACGTGCCAGCCGGGGGAGCGGGGGTCTCTCTGTGGAAGGAAGCTCTGCCGAGCAATGCCCTTCAGAACGTACCGTGCGGACCTGCACGGGATGGGCGAGCAACCACCACCACCGATGCACCGGTTCCAGGTCCTAACAATTCACACAGAGACATTCCTGGAGCTGTGGTAGACACTTCGGAGCAAGATCCAAGTGGAAGTTTCCAAAACAAGCACAGTGCGTTATGGACACCTGGGTGAGAAAGTGCCTGGGCCCCTGCTGGGACCTCCTGGGCGTCACGGGCTTTAAGCACACGTTTCAGATTGACCATGGGCTGAAGTGCCCTGGAAACTCGGGGAGTGCGGGAAGCCTGAATGCTGAAGAACGGCTCGTTCACCCAAGAGCTGTCTCGGCACCCGCCCATCGCTGATGCAGCACCCCGTGCTGGGTTGGAGCCTGAGCCGATGCCCGTGGGTACCAGCCAGCATGGTGGCCGGCTGGGGAGGTCACCTCACCACCACCTCCCGGGGCTTGCTGCTTTTCCAACCTCTGTCAGCTAACGGAATAAAATACATTGTCCTTCTTCGTGAGCTTTTCATTTCTATAACCTTAGGCCATCGCAGAGGAACCACAGATCAATATATACCCAAAAACCCAGTCAGTTGTGAGCCATGAAAAACCACGCAGTGAATACTGGAAGCTTTTAAGCGTCCCAGTGTATGGCAACAAGCATGTTCGTATCGTCTGAAGTGCGAGGGCAGATGGTAGATGATCTGTAAGGAGGGGGCTGCGACACTGAAAACTTTGCCATGATGTTGTTCATATGCACAAAATTTTCGTTGCTTCCTTTCCTGTCGTTGGAGCTTTACGAAAGCAGGCTTGGTGCCCCAGAACGCCTTATCTTCTATCGCAATGTTTTGTTTGAGATTAGTTTAGATTATTTTAAATCATTGTTCTAAGAAGAAAAATGCATGTAATTCTATTATTGTTTGTTTTAATTTGCCTAATTCTCCAAAAGGCTTTCATCTTTGTCTCCTTCGCTGATGGTGGATCTGCGAAGTGCAGTCGGTGTGATTGAATCTCTTCTTTCTGAAGCCTTTCTGAGATTTTTGCTATTTATATTTCTTAACTCGCTAAATAGTATTGCGGCCAGATCAGTCTCTCATCTCTCGAATAAGGCTGCTTTGCCTTTCGACACGGTGTATGTGCTGAGCTGGTGCCATCACAGTGCATGGACAGATCATCTGCTGATGCAGCCAAGGGCTTCTGCCGCCATCCGTGCTTCGTTAGGACGCACCCTTCGTTAGGAGGGTCAGCGCAGTGTCCTGCAGTCATCTGCAATCCCGAATGCTGGGTGACTTTTGAGACGGTTGCTCTCACTATTTGCTTTTTACTTCCTTACAAGCAAGTTGCAGGTTCTGTTGTGATGCGCAGAGACTCATCTGACTTCTTAAGGAAAAAAAAAAGGGGGGGTGTGTTTTAAAAAAAAAGCCCCGAGAGGACAAGTTTTCAATCTGTGTCTGTTTAAAATTCTTGGCAGGTGAAAAACTCGACAAACTGAGCAACCCCCGAAACATCAAGTCCCCGGTGTCGAAGCTTGGCGGTGCCATGTCCGGGCTGCAGATGCTCCCCGAGTGCACCCGCTGCGGGAACGGCATCGTGTAAGTGTCGCGGCTCCCCGGAGCCTCCGGTTCGGTGGGGACGGTAACGCAGGGACCGGGTGGGTCGGGTCCTACCAGACGTGCAGGCTAGAATTTATAGCGGAATACCTTGCACTTATAGCAAAGTACCTTGCATTTATAGCGGAATACCTTGAATCCCTTTCTGGTTTTTGCTAACCGTCTATAAACCTGGAATTGAGGAATAGGGTTTGGACTGCCCCTTTTAAGGGCATCCTGCAGCAAAACGGGGATGATTCATGGGATGGTTTCTGCCCTGCTTGCCATAGTAACTGCCCAGGGACTATGAATAGCGCCGGCGGCACTGGCACTCTTTCACTGCCTTACGGAAGGAGAAACGCTTCGAGGGTCAAGTAGAAGAGGTCTGCAGGTTATTTTTGTTTGTTTGTTGAAGAGTTAGTCTCCGATGGATGGGTGTTGGGTCTGATTTCAGAGAATATAGGTCGTCTTCTGCTTCATTGTGTTGTGATTTACGTTCTGTTGTCATTTATGTTCTGCTCAAGCCAGATTTGCTGGCTGAGAGTCTGCTCCGCGAACGCCTGTAACCGTGTTCTCGCTGGTGCTGTGAGCTGACGGGCTGTGCCCCAGGAGCCGTGGTGGTGCCCGCGTGGGGGCAGCCCCAGCCCGGCCAGCGGCACTTGGAGGACACTGGCTCCCCCTCTTCAGATCCGGGCTGATATTTGAGATATTTGAGGCTCCGCTTTGCATCGAGCCGTGGAGCTGTGCCGCAGCGGGGGCACGGACAAAGGGGGATGGAGCATCCCTTCCCACGGAGATATGGGGGAGCCGCACCTGGAGCGGGGCGGCAGCTTTGGGTGGGCTGAGATGGGACAGGAACCCACGATAACGCCCTTGCGTGCCCCTACCTGCCGCTTTCCTTCACTTAATGCGTTTTACCCGAGGCAGGAGGAAAAGCTGTTGATGCTCCTTGTTTCTTCATCTCTGAGCTGGGGAAGGACTTTTTACAAGGGCATGTAGTGATAGGACGAGGGGGAATGGCTTCAAACTGGAAGAGGGGAGATTGAGATTAGATATTAGGAAGAAATTTTTCCCTGTGAGGGCGGTGAGCCCCTGTGGCAGGTTGCCCCGAGAAGCTGTGGCTGCCCCATCCCTGGAGGTGTTCAAGGCCAGGTTGGACGGGGCTTGGAGCAACCTGGGCTGGTGGGAGGTGTCCCTGCCCGGGGCAGGGGGGTGGCACTGGATGGTCTTCAAGGTCCCTTCCAACCCAAACCAGTCTGTGATTCTGTGATGGTGTCTCACCCGAGCTCTCCCCGTCTCTCACCAGGGGCACCATCGTCAAAGCTCGGGACAAGCTCTACCACCCCGAGTGCTTCATGTGCGATGACTGTGGCCTCAACCTGAAGCAGAGAGGGTATTTCTTCATCGAAGAGCAGCTGTACTGCGAGACGCACGCGAAGGAGAGGGTTAAGCCCCCCGAGGGATATGACGTGGTGGCTGTTTATCCCAACGCTAAAGTTGAACTTGTCTAACCCCAGGCTGTGCTCCGGAGAGGTCGGGCGGCCGCGCGCCCACCCACGTCCTCCCCGCCGGCTGCGCAATGTGGCTGTAATCAACCCCGATTACCAAAGCCCAAGTTAAAATGCCTTTTCCTAGATAAAACCGTTTACACTTGGGATCTCCAGGGGATGGTGTTGAAAGCATACGAACAGGTTTTTCCCTTCTTTTTGACACTCTGCTTTTTGGGTTGCTCTGTTGGGTTATTAGTCTGTGCCATAACCTTATCCAAGATCTGTGTAAATATTGATTAATTCTCTACTTTTTTTCATATAAAACCAGTATTCCTTCTTTTTTTTTTTTT
>RSEF01000013.1:18715592-18737515 GCA_003993805.1 Himantopus leucocephalus
TTCTTCCTCAGATCTCATCTCAATCTACCTTCTTCCAGCTTGAAGCCATGGTTTTTTTCCCTTATTCTTACGCTTTAAGCAGGCCGTGCTGGCAGCGCCCCTCCCTGTGGAAACAGTGCTGGTGCCAGCGATGGGCGGAAACGTGGGTGTGGGGAAACGAAATTAAATCCCAGAGCAACATGTGCGTGTCTCCAGCCAGTGACCCCTGTGCCTGGATGAGGCTCGACGCGGCGTTGCGGCTGCGCCTGAGCACGAGTCCTTCTCTTGCAGTGGAACCTGGTGTGCGAGGACGACTGGAAAGCCCCGCTGACCACCTCCCTCTTCTTCGTGGGGGTCCTCATCGGCTCCTTCGTCTCGGGGCAGCTCTCGGACAGGTAACGCCGCTGGTCCCGCTCCGCCCGTGGGCAGAGCAGGGCAGACCTGGTGCCACGGGTGGTGCCTTTGTTCTTAAGAGGCATAAGGGAGTTAAATGTCCAGTTCTCTGAGTTTTGCTCAAAATGAGGTAACTGGCCTGGCTTCTTCAAAAATCCCAACCTTGACCTACCCTGGGCGCAGGATTACTGCCTCCTGGGGGCTTTGGGAGACCAAGAGCCCATCTCTGCAAGGAGCCCACGTGGCTGCTGTGCAGATTGATGTGGTGGTTTTCCCTTCGCGACCACGTTTGTTTCTTTATCTGGCTTTTTTAGTAGTTTGAAAGATATTGTTCCTTGTCACATGTTAACTGACAGTCCATCCTTAGAGCTGCGGGACAGAAACTTGTCCTTTGAACGGAAGCTCTGCATAGAAGAGGTGGTTTGCCAGAAAGAAAGTAAGCATATCCAAGAGGGAGAAAAAAGGATAACCTGTAAATGGATAGCAATCATGTCATACCATCTACCATAAGGAGATATAAAATATCAAAAAATCAATACAGGCATTTGATAATTATCTCAGCAGTATTGAAATTTTGGCCTTACAAGTGCTGAATGCAGAATATATGTTCCTTCTGTGAGTCTCTGCGGTACTGCTTCGGCTGCTGCCTGTTAGTGCGGAATTCGTGAGAGCAGCAGCGCTCCTCTGGGTGTTCAGCAGAGGGGTTTCAAAACTCGGTGGGAGTCTTAATCCTAAAGCCTCCAGCATTAAATTCCATGTGATCCGGATTTAATCTCCCGACTCCTGCCCCCGGTGCAGAAGTCAGTCGGTGTTACTGTTTGAAAGGGAGACGAGATAATCACTAAATCCCTCTGGTGCCATGTGCCCACTGGGAGCATCGGAGGAAGCGTGCGTGCCCCGGAGGCAGCGCGGCCGCTCAGCCTCCCCGGGAGCCCGGTGGCCTTCTAGGATGAGCTATTCATTGAATTATTATTTTTTTTTAATGGTTTGTCAGTTAAGGGGTATTTTCTGAGCCATTTCCCCTGTGCTGCTGCAGAAACCTTTGCTAAGTGAGGGGCGGCTGCGGCCGGCGGCGCGGCCCGTGCCGAGGGCAGCGTGCCCCGGGCCAGCGCGCGGGCGTGCAAACCCGCGTGTGAGCTCGCTCTTACCTTTCCGTAAGAACACGCTACGTAATTCTAACGCAGGCAGGGGCGTGGGAGAACGGGTGCAGTACGTATGGCACCTCAGAGAGACTGAAACCGGTTGCTAAAGCTGTTTAACAGAGTGAAAGCGTAACGGTGCCGCAGTGTTCAGATGGCAGCAGCCTGAACACCATCGTGTCCTAACTCTCTGCTGCGTGGCTTGCAATCGCCTCGTGTCTCTCGCTCACGTACTGTGTCTAGTCTCTTCAGTCCCTGTCTAGTGGCTCCCTGAAGTTTCATCTCTTAATTTTTTCTTCTTGGTTTATTTCCTGGGTCTTGGAAATTTNTTTTTATTTTTTTTTTTTTTTTTTTTTTATCACTTATGAAAAGAATTCCTTACAATGAATGAAACTTCAGGTTGTTCTAAGCTGCATCTCTTGAGGTTGGGTATTTGTGCTCTCTTATATAGCCCTGCTCTGTAAAGAAACGCTGTTTCACTAATGATTTCCTTTATCTTTTGCAAAAGGTTTGGCAGGAAGAATATCCTTTTTTCGACGATGGCCGTGCAGACTGGCTTCAGCTTCCTGCAGATCTTCTCTACCAGCTGGGAGATGTTCACAGTGCTCTTTCTCATAGTGGGGATGGGACAGATCTCTAACTACGTGGTGGCCTTCATACTGGGTATGAATATGTCTGCATTAGATTATATGCTTGCTTAATGTACTGTTGGGTTTTTTTTACTCTGAACCTGTATCATTTAATTAGACAGCGGTAAATCATCACTGGTACAATTACTAATTTAGGCCAGTGTGATTTTGTTGCTCTTGGATACTTCAAGCCTATACTTTGTGTAGGTTTAGAGGGAAAAAAAGAGAGCAGGAAGACTCTAAATAAACATCCATTCCCCTCTTTGGAGAAGAAGTCCAAGGCAGCGTTCGGGGTTTGTTATCAGCAGAAGCAGGTCTGAGGTGGAGAAGCCGATTGGGTTCCTCCCCACCTCTCCGCCCCTTCGCAGAGGGGTCGGTGCAAAGCCTTGGAGCAAACCAGCGTTTCCAGGGACGGCGAACGCGTGGGGGGACCAGAGCGGAGGAGCCGGGTGGGTGTCAGGGCCCCGTTAGCCATAAAGTCACCAATCCCGGTGCTGCGGTTAGCGATAAAGTCCCTAATTTTAGAGGCCAAGGTTTGTATTGTTTTCCACGGGGAGCGTAGGAAGAAAGAGCCCGCGGCCGCGGGGAGGCTGCGCGGCTGCAGCCGCTGCACAGGGACCCCGCGGGGAATGGGGGACCCCGTGGGGAACGGGGACTCTGCCGAGTCTCCCACTTGGCACGGGGTTTTCCAGAAAGGCAACTGCATGGGTGAATTACTGGGATGACTGATGAAGGCCTCGGGGGGGAAACTGGTATTTGCAAGAGCTGTCTTTAAAATATGCATGGATACGTTTATGTCAGTTTTTAAACCAATGGTGTCTAAATTACAATTTGTAGATCGTAACACGAGCTAGTCTAAATGAAAACCGTACACTAATAGTTAATGCTGTTCTTTCCTACTCCTGTGAGGCTTTAACGGGGGGGAGAGGGGGGGAAATAGAGCAGAAAAGCCTGATATGAAATCAGTGCTCTGGAGGGGGCACGGCATCGTGTCCCCGGGCAGCCCTCCGTCACCGCTGCGAGTGGCGGCGGGAGGATAAGTAGGTCAGGCTGTCAGCGGGGACATCCCTCGCCGTTGTGCCACTGCCGTCGTCACTGCTCCCTCCGTCCTGGTAGTTGACTCCTGCGCGGAGCCGATGGAGCCGGAGCGAAGGGCTGGAGGTCCGGCGCTGGGTCAGGAGCGCTGGCTTGGCTCAAAATCCCCTTGGAAGCACGTGGGGTTTGTGTAGCACTAATGTGGGATCTGATCGGGCAGGAATTTAGCTCCGCGGGTGCCCCGGGAACGTGGGGCAGTGCTGGATGCAGCTCAGGATGCTCCCTCGGCGCTCGGCACAGGCGAAGCTGCGGGATGGAGGGGGGGGTGCCCGGTGCACCCCGCTGGCCAAACGTCCCCACTACTGAGTGACAGGACTGGGTGTCCCGAAGCAATGTTAGGTTTGTTTTGTTGCACGGCTGCGGTTTGCTGCCCCTTTACCCCTCGTGTTGTCTCTTGTGCCATCCTGTTACCTCCGGAGTCGCTGCGGCGGCGGTGGCTCCCCGGGAGCGGGGAGGCGGGTGCCTCGGGACGCTGGCCGTTCCCCCGGCAGCCTTGAGCCCGTTACTAAGGGCAGGATTAATCTACAACAACTTAGACGGTAGCTTCCTAACTTAAGGGAGTCATCAGCCATTGTCATCGGTGAGGAGGGAGGCACTAACGGAGCATGGTCCTTCCCACCCGGCTCTGCGTAGCCGGTGGTCCCTGTGCCCTGAGGAGCGCCCCGACCTCTGCAAGGCAAACCCCGGAGCGTCCGGGAACCCGCACCCGACAGAGGTGCTGGACAGGAGAATATACCCACGAAAAGAAAAGCAACTCCTTAAGAAAGCCCATCCTGATTATGGGATGCGCTGGAGACGCTTCCCATATTTCATCCGACGGCAGTCAGGGCTGTGACCTGTGCTCGGGAGGGGAGCAGTGACACCGGCACGTATGAAGTCCCCATTGACGCTGGCTGTGCTGCGTCTGGCACCCTCCATCCCTGGCACTCTCCATCCCTGGCACCCTCCATCCCCAAGTGTTTTGGATTTTTTTTTCCAAGCGGCCGCTTGAGCACAGGTTTCTCCTGTCATTCCGGCTTTCAACATGCAAGCTTGTGTTCCCTCCCCGTGCGGAGCTCAGAGCCTGTTCCAGCATCCTCAGCCACCCGGGCTCTTCCCGCCCGTTACTGCCCACCTTCACGAGGATAGTTTCCCCCCAAAAGCTGTTGGTGAAATTCTGTAGAGATTTATTTTTTTATTATTTTTTTTTTCCAACCGCATCCTGTGAAATTTCTCTCTGCAGCATTTTTCTTTAGCTTTAGGCCTCAGTTGTTTTCAGTGCTCAAAGCGTTCGAGTTCTGGGACTGTAAAACACCACGTGGATGCGCGAAGGCGTGTTGGTAGTGTCCCAGAACTGTTATTTCCCGGCCAGCAGAAAGAGGGAGGGGAGGCAGAAGAGAAGAGAATTGTAGTTGAAACCTGTCATCTCATATCGGCTTTGGCTTGCCACAAATTATAACGCAACGTTTAACAGGTATAGACCAGTGTTTCAAGTATCAGACCTCTCCCAAGACAGCCCCTCTAAACAAGAGCCGTCAGGAGAGAAAGGCGGTATAATTTATCCCCGCACACCATTTCAGTCCCTCGGAGTTCTTATTTTCAGCTTTCTCACTGTGATTTTATTCAGTTACTCCAAGTTACTAATAAAATAAAAAATCAGGTAGCTATCAGATAGGATTTATTATTATTATTATTATTGGGTATTTTTCCATTTTCTCTGCGATATTAAATGTGGGAGTTCTTACCACGCCACGTAACCAAACTGTACTCTCCAGATTTCCCGAGACCCTCCTGTTTGCTCAGTGTTGTGTGCTTTTCAGTTGAGTCCAGATCAAACCATGGGAGTTACGGCCCTTGTGGTGCTCCTGGTGGAGGGCAGAGCTCTGTAGGCTGAGAGCTCAGCCAGAAGTGAGGTGGACCTGAGGGCATTCCATGGATTTTGTTAAGCAAGGGCTGGGTGTTTTATTGGAAAAGACACTAGATGCTCTTGAAGGCTTACAACAGTCTCAATTTTTATTGCTAGACGTTAGGATGGTACTAGGCTGCGCAGGGGTTGTAGGATGCTGGCATTGACCCCCGCCTGGCTGCTGGAGCAGTAGCGTTATTAGAAGGTGGCATCTTCCCCGGTTGTGTCCCACAGCCCGTGATGTGCCGGTCTGACATTCCGGCCTTCTGTTCCAAAAAATAAACATGAAATTTTTTCCTGCCTCACTGTAAATTCACATCCTTTCATCCCGAAGCACCCGTGCCAGTCTGCCATCCGCAGAGCTGCTCGCCTCCAGAAGTGCTCCGCAATGAGGTGCACCTTAGCTCCCAAGGGTTTAGGGTCGGGGTGCAGGCTGTGTCCCGGCCACGCGTGGCGGGAAGGCTCCTGGAAGTCTGCCGCCCGTTCCCCGTGCCTGCCCTTATCTGGCTGGGACAATGCATTAATCAAAGCAAACAGAAGTGGCTCCTTCCTCTGAAGGTCCCCGATAATCCCAGCAGCTTTTCTGTACTGGGTGGGTCGGTGCTGGGCCGCAGGTGACCTCTGCTGTCACCGGTGCCGGCGCTGCGGGGCAGCACGGCAGCCCGGGTCTTCTCTGCCGTCCCACAAACCGCTGGGTGGGACAGGAGCAGGTTTGCCAGGCAGGGAAAGGCGCCAGGGAGGAGCGAAGCTCCTTCAGTTCCTCACAACTCTTTCGGGTCACCCAGGAGTCTGCCCGGGGTTAGGGTGCAGCCGTGGAGCTCAGTATTTTGGAAATGAGGCTAATGGGGATAACTGAAATCCTCTCTGCTCGGCCCTTCCCACGAGGGAAGGATGTTGTGAGCTGTTTAATGCAGCTGGAACATATGGCACTCGCTGCTGCGGGGAAGTGCTGCAGTGCCAAGCAGCATTTGGGCTTTAAATCTACGCTCAAGTCACTGCGCATCGGCTGAGCTGCTTTCGCTGTCCGGGAGCGTGTTCCTAGGCTGAGAGAGAGGACAAAAAGAGGCGACATGAACTCTTGCGCTCCAAGCTCAGCCTGTTTGCAAGCGCGCAGTAGCTGATCCGCAGGCTCGGTCCCGTCCCCGCGGTACTGCCGGTACCTTCATGCACTGGCATCCGCCTCTGACCACGGGTGGGAGCCGGACTGGGCGCTCCATCAGCCAGTACTGGGAGTCCTTCATCCTGGTGTCCTTGGAGCAAACCACAGAGGGTTCACGTTTCACCGTGTGCTTCCACACGGTAGCCTTCGGTTTTTGTTCCCAGCTCGTTTAAACTCCCAGCAGACATGAACAAGACGACTTCATTAAAAGGACTCTCTCAGCTGTTTCTCTTTTACTTTGCCAACCTTTGCAATAGAGGAGAACGCGCTGAGCCGCGGGTCTCGGGATCCTCTGCTCCATCTGTGAGCAAATGCTGATGGTGATAACAGAGAAACTGTGTAGATGTTGCTGTTACAATTATGTTTAGTATTGGAAACGGTGTTGTATCAGGCTCTGCCGGACCCCTGGGGCACTGGAAGAGCCCAAATGGTGCTGGTCTCACTGGTGCTTCAGTGGCAGCTCCAGAGGAGATGCACAACGGAAACCTGGGGGAATCTCCCACCAGATTAATATCGCTGTGCCGATGATCATCTCTTGGACCATTACTCCTTGGCAGTGTCCCTTTAAGTGTTATAAGAGAAACTGCTCTTTTCTAAGATTGTGTAGCTTATTTTTTTTGTAAATGCAGTAAAGTATTTAGTCATGATTGAACAGAAGGAGCTAAAATGCTAATCCAACCTCCCTTGTTTTAAACAGGAACAGAAATTCTTGGCAAATCAGTTCGTATTATATTCTCTACATTAGGAGTTTGCATATTTTTTGCAATTGGCTACATGTTGCTGCCACTGTTTGCTTACTTCATCAGAGACTGGCGGATGCTGCTGCTGGCGCTCACTGTCCCGGGGCTGTTCTGCATCCCGCTCTGGTGGTGAGTGCCCCCGCGCCGCGCCGCCGCGCTCCCCACCTCCCCTCCCCGCCTGGGGGCTGGGTTATGGCAGGGTGTCGGGGGGGGGGCCCCGTTTCTCCTCTTTGTTTTTTTTTATTTTATTTTCTATTTGCTGTGTGAGGAGGCGTTGCCTCAAGGCAGGAGTTGGGGGGATTTTTGTTCGTTTGGGGTTTTTTTTGCCAGTTTTAAGTCAAAGTGACTGCCTGCAGAGCCTCACTGGTGCTGGCCCTTGCTTGAAGCCACTTTTTCACTGGCTTTCCAGAGTGGCTTGGGAATTCTGTAATTGATTCCTAACCCTGGACACTGTTAACCACAGAATCACAGGATCTCTTAGATTGGAAAAGACCTGTAAGATCATCTAGTCCAATCATTAACCGAACACTGCCAAGCCCACTGCTAAACCATGTCCCTGAGCGCTGTATCTATATGACCCTTAAATACCTCCAGGGATGGGGACTCCACCACTGCCCTGGGTAACGCGTTCCGATGCCCGATGACCCTTTCAGTAAAGAAATTCTTCCTAAAACCACCTCTAGGTTTACCCCTGTAGTACTGCTGGGTGATTCGTTCTCACTTTTCTTCCTTCCTTTTTTCTCTAAGCCGTTTTTTTAACGCGGATTCACCTGCTGATTGGTACTAAAATCCCAGCGACAGGCTGAGCCCGTTCACTCGGCGTGCAGCAGCTGGCAGTTTATTGCACTCAATGTCATTAAGCAGTTCATCGCACTAGATGTCGTTAAGCGGAGGCGTTTGCCGGCAGAGCTCGCCAGCCAGCCCTCTCCCGTGGGCTCTGCGTGCCACGAGACGTGTGTCCTCCCAGGCTTTGCTTTGGCTGCTGGAGCAGGACTTTGATTTGTGAGCTCCTTCGGCCCATAGTAACTCTGTCTGGCTAAGCCAAAGGTTGGCTTTTCCTCACCATGCTCCTCTCAGCCATCCCACGCTGTCTTCTCGGTGGCCGAGTCCACGTTTTGTTTCATCTTTCCATTGCGCTCGCCCACCCTGCTCTAATGCCCTGGTGGACGCGCAGGTTCCCCCACACTTGCCCACGGTTGCTCTGCCCTGGGGGACTGAAAAACAGTTTAGGAAAACTCCCTGCCCTTCTCCGCTGGAAGAAGCGTTGAAGGAGGGCAGATATCCTTGTTCTGTTGCTGCCTTGGTCATCTGCTCTTTTCTGAAGAGAGAGATGTTTAGAAAATAGGAAAGGAAAGGCAAGGTATAAATAAGGATAATTTACAAGAAAAAGAGTTCCTTCCTTTCATATGAGTCTTATCTGGGGAACTCCTTTCTTCCTGTTACCTTGGAAGAGTTATACCGATAAGTAAGAGATTAAGGTCTTTATAACAGTTAAGTGATTTAGACCCACTCTTCTGTAGTCTAAAAGACCTCCTGCAGATCTGTCTTGTCAGAAGGCTCTGCTGATGGTTTTGGTTTGTTTGGGGTTTTTTTATCTTAGCCTTCAAATCAAACCAAACCTTTAACACGGTTTTCAGCTCCACCTCTGCTATCATCTGATTTTAAAGATAGCTTGATTCTGTTTAATGATCAGTTTGCTTATTTAACTTGAAATGTTTCAAACCCCTTCAACACAGCGGCATTTCTCTCTGCTCTTTGGGGAGGTTGGAAGCCTCTCAGATACCTGCTGTGGAACAGGCACTAGGAGGCACGTGAAATTTGTCCCCAAGGCACGGCTTCAGAGTCCTGCTTTGAAATGTATTTGGTGGGAATTTCCATGCTTTTTAAGAGCCTACATCATAAAGCATGCCAAAAATGTCCATGGATGGCACTTCCAGTCTGGGGCCAATGTGGTGGTAGATGGTGGTGGAGGTGCACTGGCAAAGCTCTGCCGAGGCAGGTTGGTATTAGCTGGCGTTTGGGCATCTGGACCCACTGCTTCCACGGGCGATGTGACTCGCACATCCCGCTGCTCCGTGCCATAGTTGCTCGTTTATTCGTTCCTCTTCCAAATTCTCCAGAAGGTTCCCAGCATCGTCTCTGCAGTCTTGTGCTCCTCAGCTTGCCCTCAAAGAAGAGCAGTGGAGACAGCTCGCCTCGCAGAAGGTCACATTAGTGGTTGAACGATCTGATATGAATCATCTGATGGTCGAAACCGTTGACGTGGCTTTGGGTCAGTCCTTTAGGGAGTTTATCAGAAAAGGAGTGTCTGACCTGCTTTTTTCCAAGGAGAGGAAAAAGAGCTGCTGGCGAAAGGGAGGAAGGTAGCATCTGTTAAGATCAAAGGATTTAGTTAAGGAAAGGTGAGAATTTCTGTCCTGTGTTTGGTGTTAATTCACTCAACACGTGCCCAGAATTGATTAGAAAATGTCACCAGCTCTACAAGGGGACACTGCCACTGTCCTCTGCCTGGGAGAGGCTGCCTCAGAGCTGTGGTACCATTGTGAGGGTTGTGTGTAAGATTCCTACGACACAGAGCCTTTAAATGTACCCTGTGCATATTTAAAGCGTTTCCACACTGTGTGCAGTTTCCCAAGAATATTTTTGCTCAACGCTGGCTAAGCTACCCCCATCTTTGCTGTCTGTCTAGTTATATCTGGGGTTTTTCTGGTGGACATCAATCATTCCTTAAAAAACAACCACCCAGGACAAAGGGCCCAAGCGTGCATCTGCTTCAGCACGAGAATAAACACGTCCCATATTTTTGAATTCTCCCACTGATCCCAGTGGGACAAATCCATGAATTACATTGCCCACATGCTTCTGCGCTGACTGTCTTCTGCTGCAAGCAATCTGTGAGATGAGAGCGTAACTCGTAAAACCGATACATGTGTTTTTAATAACTTTTTACTTTTGTGAAAGCGTCGAGTCATTTATTCTGAAACTTCTTGCAGGATCATTCCTGAATCCCCTCGGTGGCTGATTTCCCAGGGAAGATATAAGGAGGCAGAAGTTATTATCCGGAAGGCTGCAAAAATAAATGGCGTTCCAGCCCCAGCCGTGCTTTTCGACACTGCGGAGGTATGTTTCATATGTCCTGGTACTTTATCTTGTGGCAGTTTTCCCCGTTGGCCAGCTGACTTATTGGGAAATGCCAGCAGAGAACTGGTTTGCACCAGGAGCTCTGAGGGGCTGGCAGTGACCGTTGGCATGAGGTAAGTGCTGGGTTAGCGAGTTCAGAATGAGAAGCCAGAGGGGTTTTTTATTTGTTTGGTTTTAACAGTAAAATTCTCTTCCTCGGCAATGGTTGGTTGTGGTTTTCAGAGCAAGGGTGACCCAGATTGCTTCATCCTCGGGGCACTGAGAAGACCCGAGGAAGACGTGTTTGTCCCCATTTCAGCTTGGCGCAGTATTAGTGATCTGCAGTTTAACAGCCCTTCGCGGGGGGACTCTGCAGGGGACCCTAAATCGGCACCCACATGTGCCGGGGCTGCGTGGAGCCCCGAGGGACTCCTCAGGTCACACAAACCAGCCAAAGCACCCGAGTGCTACACGGGCACTCGAAAACCATGACGGTAGCGAAGGCAGTGAAGAACATCATGCTCTTCTTCAGGCCTGTTTTTTTGGTTTTTTTTTCTCTTGTATTTGATGTTTATTGGTTAAAAGGAGAAAGCCTAGCGCAAACCTAGCACCCCAGCAAGCCAGGGAGCAGCACGGCCGCAGCGGCACGGCTGGTTCTTGGGCTCATCTCCCCCTCTAGCGGCTCTGCCCTCACCGGAGCTCCTGCTGAAGAGGCACAGACATTTTTCTTGTGCGAAGCAACCAGCGACGCTTCCAGCCTTGCGTCAGCGATGACCGCGTGTCTCTTATGTCACATCTTATTCTACTGCGTTACACCAGCACCTGCGTTTTATGCCTCCTGCTGTCTCCTGATAGAGCAGAAAGCAAAGCGTCGCGTGCTCCTTTGCAGTGTCTGCAGGAGAAAGATGCTGCGTGCCACACCTCCCGTGGGCAGGAGCCATCTCTTGAATGTCACGCTTACATTTTGGCTGAGCTGCTGAAGATCCGTTTTCCAAGTGTGTGTTCTAGTGTACGTTGAAGTACATGTTCCAGCTACGGGAAGCTCATCCTACAGAAACCATGGAAAAGCACTTTCCTCACTTCACAGCCAGAGTTCAAGTGTCTTTCATACTGGACATGACTTTCTCAGGCTCCAGCACATGAATTTGCTTTTCATCGCTCCGGCGTATTTTTGAGACCCAAGTGGCAGCTCAGCTCTCCTTTACTTCGTGGGAGTCTTGTATGCCGAAGCATCTGTCCACAAAAGCCTCAGGCTGATATTTGCATGTTTAGTCCTCCATTGGAAGTATTTTTCAAACGTTGCTAGAAAGACATTCCTTGGAAACCATCCTCTCTTCCTAGGAAAGGAAATCTCCTGGGTAGCCCCGAAGGGAGGGCCAGGGTGCTTCGCTCTCTGGGCTTGGGGCGAAGCCTGGCCACGAGCGCTGGCTTTGCCCCGGCGAGGGCTCTCCGTGCAGGCAGAAGGGCACCCTCACGCCACCCAGAAGATTCCTACTTCAAGTTCAAACCGCACCATCCGTCTCCGATCCGGGGTGGTGGATGCTCCCGTGCTGCGCGCTGGCCGCCACGCCGGGCTCTGGCATCCGTCCCCCTCCCTGGCAGGGCACCGGCAGGCAGGCAGCAAAACTGAGTGGTTTTCTGCATTTATTTCACACCCTTTGTGAAGATCGAACAGAAGACAGTGGAGCGAACAGCGCACAGCAAAATGCTTTTGGTAATGAGGTTACTCCTGGAAGTATTATGTTAGATCCTTAAGGAAGCGTTAATGCATCTTTCTTGTCAGCTGATGCTCCTTTGTAATTAGCCAGCACGGCGCAGTGTCTCAGCACTACCTTTTTTTTACACAAAAATCTGGAAACTCCTGCAGAGTACAGCTGGGTGCAGAGACAAAGCTCTACCTAAGGACCGCCCTCCCCGGTGCAGCACTGGCCCTTGGGCTGCCTGGTTCTCCCCTCGTATAGTGGTAACTTCATAACTGCCCAAACTGGTGGGTATGCAGAGGTTGTTTTGCTCTTAGGTGTGTGGGAATTTTTTTGGTTTTGTTTTCCTTTTTCCTTCAGATGCAGGATTCGAAGCCTCAGCAGCAGCAGAAGGCTATCCTTCTGGACCTATTTCGAACCCGAAACATTGCAACTATTACTATTATGTCATTACTTTTGTGGTAAGGAAATGTGTATTCCTAAAGTACCCAGGCAATAGAACAATTCCTGATTTGAGGGCACACGCCACAGGTTTAGATAATAAGGCTCAGCCTCGGAGCCCGTCTGCTCCCGGTCCTTGGGCAGTTCCTGGCCCTCAGTGTCCTTGCACCCGCACTGCATTAATACACGAGAGTACGGAGACAGTGCCCTCGACTCAGATGTAAAATAGTTAGGAAACTATATGTAACGACTTGTGCGTTTTAAATTGTGTTGCTTTTTGGTTTTGTTTCGTAAAGAAGCTCCCATCTCTGTAATCTCTGTTTGAAGAGAAATGTCCTTCTTGAAGCAGAGGCAGCAACTCAGTAACGTAACAAGAACCAGACCCATGGCCAGCGGTTTTGTTGTTTCCGTGCAGAGCCCATCTCAGTGAGATCCTGGTCCCTGCCTGGGCAGCCACGAGGAATGAGGACCCAATAATACCATATAGACAAACCAGGACCCTTTTCTGCACGTATTTCCCCCAGCAGAAAGGAACTGGCTAGCACACTTGGCATGCCAGAGTAAGGCACTCTTGAGATTTACAAGCCGAACATCCAGCTCTCTCCAGAAGATTAAATAAGATGTAACGGAACTGCTGAGGGTGGGAGATCCTGCCACTGGAGTTGGCTACAAGTAGGAACGTAGTTGGCGTGGGAAGCTTCCAAGAGTTATTTCATTGTGCCGTTAATGAGTCCAGTGCAGTGAAAAGCCTTTGTGAACGACTTCCACAAAGCCTTTTACTCGGTATAGCGTATGCAGGAAGGACAGAGAAATCAGAGGTCTCTTCAAGCCGCTGTGGATATGATCACTGGAAGGGATGACAGAATTAGAAAGATGGGGTTGCCACTGAGATGGTTTTTTTAAGCCACGATGCCTGTGGCGATGCGTTGCGACATCCTATTTTTGTAACAACATCTGAGGCAACACTGGAGGCGCTCAGAGACTGGTGTTTCTGGAATCATTTGGGTTTATTGCTTTCCTCAGGTTTTTCACGTCGGTTGGTTACTTCGGCCTGTCCCTCAGCACTCCAAACTGGCATGGAAATGCCTACATCAACTGTTTCCTCTCGGCTATTATTGAAGTTCCAGCGTACGTGATCGCCTGGCTTCTCCTCCGCTCCCTCCCTCGGCGCTACTCCTTATCTGGCACCTTGTTTTTAGGGGGAGGTGTTGTCCTCTTCATTCAGCTGGTTCCTGCAGGTACAAGATGCAATAGATGACTGAAGTATATAAAATGTTAGAAATATGTTACAGTGCTGTCTCATAGTTCTGTAAAATTACTGGAAACCACGATCAAATTTAGCATTTGAGGTTGAGTTTATGCTGACCACTTGCAGGCGTGATTTTTTTTTATATATGCATATGTATATGCTGAGTCATGCACGGCGCTCATTTATTGTGTCAAATTACTGCGCTTTTTATAGTTCAGGGGAACCGGCTTGTAAAACGAGAGCCAAAAGTGTACTGTGATTTATCTGAGTGTGTGTAGAGGCTAAAAAAAGCTGCAAGTCTTCCAGATTTCACTGTGTGTAAATCTCCGTGGGATTTTGCGAAAAAGGGGTGGACTTCAGCTTGTGCTTTGTTGCCGTGTAATCCAGAATTTTGTTCTGTTTCAAGAATGCTTTTTTACTGGGAGACAACCAAAATCTGCAAAGTAGAAAATAACCTGAGCATCTACATTATGCTCAGTGGGAAGTTTGAAGCCAAGTTACCTAGGGATGGGGCTAATACATTGCATAATTTAAAAAAATAAAACAAAACACACGCAACTGCTCGGAAAAAAACAGCGATATGTTCTTCGGGATGTAAAAGAAATACGAGTAATAAGCACAGGGTGTTGTTTATTTACCTTGATTTTCTTTTTTCTCCTGCAGATTTTAACGTCCTGGCTGTTGGCATGGTGATGCTGGGAAAATTTGGCATCACAGCTGCGTTTTCAATGCTTTATGTCTACAATGTGGAGCTGTACCCAACGCTAGTGCGAAACATGGCAGTCGGAGCTACATCCACGGCTTCCAGGCTGGGCAGCATCATCGCTCCTTACTTTGTTTACCTGGGTGAGACATCTTGCGTTTCTTGCCTTGCGCTACACAACTGCCCAGAGAAGCTGTCGGAGCTTCGGCAGTGCAGGCTCAGCTTTAAGTCCCGTCATTTGTTGTCTTTTATGTTCCTTCTCTCACCTTGGGTCTGAGTTCACTGTCGTACACTGTAGAAATGAAGCGGAGTCCTTCGGATTTCACTCAAGAATCAGGCACTTCTGTCCTTTATTGACGCTAGGGACCGTTGGTACAGCACCGGAGTGGGGCAGAGCTGGTCCAAGACGATGACAGTGGGGCAGAGCTGGGCGGAGACAATGACGGTGTTTATAAACCATGCCAATGGAGTGGTTGGGATGATAATTGGTCACATCTTGGCAATGGGTGTTACCCCTGGGACGCCAGTTACCTTCCCAGGAGAGTGTGACAAGAAGGGATCTGGCAAGTAAGGCCAGTAGGAAATTCATTGCATTGTACTCGTCAGGCGCATCCCGAGATGGGCATGTCGGGAGCAGAGGAACCAGGCAGGAATCCAAACGTCCCCTGAATCTGTGCTCTCTAAAGCAATACATGGAAAATATATAGATTAAACAGCACAAGAGTGTGTTTAATTGTGACCTTCGTGAAGTGATTTTTTGAGTTACTAAGCCACCTCAGCACTCATTTTGCTTTTCTTATTGTTCACGCAGAATTACTGATTTCCTCATAGGCTTTTTTTTGACACTCATTACCATCACATTCTGAGTGCTGCACAAACATTAATTGATAAATTTTTTTTTTTTTTTTTAAAAGTACACGGAAATGATCCTCATGTTGCAGACAGGAAAGGGTGACAGAGATGAAGGGATTAAGGGTGGAAGTATCTGCAAATACCGACTGCTCAGTCCGTGGTGCTCAATCTCTTGTTTCTTTTGCTCACATGGAATTTATTTCCTTCTGCCATCACTGGACCCGTCTCAGCTCTCTCCTGCGCCTAACGAGTTTTTCTATCTGCTGAGACCTTTGATACAAAGTGAGGATGACTGCTGACTCGGGCGCAGCATCGCTGGTGTGCTGCTACGGGGTTAATGCTGGTTCACCACGCCAGGAAAGGGGAGAGGAGACTAAGAGCTGTAGCTCACCTCTACATCCCAGTGTGACACTAACACACTGTACCAAAAATGATGAAAATACATTGTCTTTATTTCATACTTGCACAGTGCAAATGTAAAGTAAAAGGGAGAGCAGGGCTGTGATGCTCCTTAGGGTCTTCAGTCTCCGTTGCAGCACAGGTAACAGATGTAGAGAGATGTAGATGGGATAAAGTTTTTACTGTTGTGTTTTGGTTGGGTTTTTTTTCTCCCAGGTTTCCATAGGCTCAGCCTTTAAAAAAATCTTGTTCCAGTCATCAGAGTAGTTTCCTAAACTTTAGGAGGTTTTAGGAGAAACTCGTCAGCTGCTGGTATTTGCTACAGCTAAATTAGGACCTCGCAGTTCATGCAGCTCATCAACACAGAAGAGATCAAATCACAGACTTTGGCTCTGCGTGAAATACCCAAGGGTCTTCACTTTAATCCTACTTTATTCCATATGTTACAAAGCACGCTGCTCGATCCCAACTAAAAAATAAAGCTGTCAAGTCCAGTTTGGTACTTTCTCTACCTTAAATGCTTTAAATCCTAGCTAATCCCTTTCCTGAAAGACCTTTTCATTGCTGTGCTATTGTGACTTGGAAGATCTCGCATCCCGCCCAAACACTTGTGCGCTAGCTTCAGGCTGCTGGCAGGGGCCGCTGCCTTCTAGTCCAAAATAATATTCTGAGTAGACCAAGGTCAGAGCCTCTTGTCTGTCACGGGAGGCCTGATGCTTTCTCCCCTTGCAATAAGGAAGGTATTTAAGAATTCCCCCAGTAATGGCTCGTTAGTCTGAAGTTGGCCTGTCCAGCTGCCATCGGTCTCTTGCTTTGTTTTGCACAAGCCCAGCAGGATGCACAAGCCCAGGCAGCTGATGAGTGCTTGGTCGCTTATGAGCACTTTAATTCCCTCACACTGAATTATTTAACGGAGGATTCAGTTCTTGATGACAGTGTGGCGCTGAAGACTCCAGCAGTGACCCCAGCAGAGCTGTCACCTTGCAAAGATGTTGGCTACCCCGGCTGAAAATGTACAAAAAAACCTATTAGCTGCTACACAAACGTGCGGGATGGCATGAAACTGGTGATAGGTAGTGGTCATCCTAGAGCGCATGCTGTAGTTTTAAAATTGAAAAATCCCTTTGATCGCTGGCAGATAACAGATGTAACTCAGTTTTGGATTCACCTTTAATATTTATGAAGATTTCAGCTAATTATTCCGAATTAATTCTGCATTACAGCAATGTCTGGAATATCATTTTACACATGGGTTTGTTGCTTGTGGACATTAAGTGCTGTTGTCACGTCCTGTGTTCTGCCAGGTACCTACGACAGATTCCTACCATATATCCTGATGGGAAGCCTGACTGTGCTGATCGGGATCCTCACCCTGTTCCTCCCGGAGAGCTACGGCAGTCCCCTGCCTGAGAGCTTTGAGCAAATGCTGAAGGTGAAATGGTAAGACGGCGTTCATTCATCCCAGGCTTCACAAGAACTCAGGGCCTCTTTCTCCATAGTCCCTTTTCACAATCAGTAAACATGTTTCATCAGATCCGCTGCAAAACATCAAAGCTTTCAAAGTCCCCTTTAGATGTTTGGGGTTTTTTGGGTTGTTAATTTGACAGACATTGACATTATGCAGTTTCTCCGGAATCGCTGAACCTGAGAGCTGATGTGCTTGAAGGTGGGCACTCGCAAAGCAAGGCTGACCTTCACATCGCCTTGAGGCTGTTGCTTCATATCTCCCCAACACTTTCCATCCTTTTATATCATTCGCTCTCCTTAACTCTTCATTTAAACTATTCATTTAGTAGGATGGGTTACATTACAAAACACTTTACTCTTTCAGTGCAAGTTCATTGTGTACTACTGCAGGTTAAACACAAGATTTCAGTATTGTGGCCTCTTTCGTTTGGGAGGCTAGAGATGTGCCAGGACAGCTTTCCTCCTGGTTTATTTGCTTTAGCTGTAAGCAACGACTGTCCTCGTGCAACACCACCATTGCTATTTAGGGTACCCTGAGCAAACATCTCCACTGAAATCTGTGCGTGTACGTTGTAGTGCTGGTGCAGAGGAGACGGCCAGGGTTCGCGAGTTACTGGCGTGGGAGCAAAGCTCTTGGGAGCAGCAGAGGGAAACTGAATTAGCCAAAGCGCAGCTGCATAGCCACCATCCAGCTCACCGGGAATTTGTGCGGGAACAGAATGTGCCCTTATAAGTAATAATAGCTGGTCAGTATAAGGAGCTATCATTATGCTTCCAGAATAAGAAGAATTCTCGGGCCCGGTTCCTTGAGAAGGGCATGCTGCTCTTTATCACAATTAGGGACTTCTCATATGTCTGACCTATGGCTTTTCGACTTTGCAGTTGACAAACTGTAGCTAGAAATCCTAGAGTCAAACCACCTTCCCTTCGCAGGCTTCTTTTATAAACCCACTGAAGTAACTGAATTACAGTCACTGAATTACATTCAAGTTCCAAGTGTTGTTTGCTGCACTGCTTGTGCCTTCTGGAAAGGCATGCTTTACAGAGCACTTGCTTTTTTCTCATGTTTATATTAGTAGTGTACCATGGTTATTTTAGCAGCACTGATTAGGAGAGGGAAGTCTCTGGTGTCACCCTGCAGAATGTTCTCTAGCTTCTCAGTTTTTTACTTGCTTTCAGTTTCAGAAATGGGCAACAAACCACTGGCATTAGGAATTCAAAGAAGAGTCCTAAAATTCTGGTAACACCCTTGTGAAGAAGGATACACACTCTCAGAGGGGCTGAAAGAATAACAAGGATCTTCTCAAAATGCATTTTCTGCCAGAGGAAAACAAACAAAACCCAACAGTCCATGCTACTGCACTATAGTTACTATCCCCTGTGCTACTGTACCCAAATACGTAGTTTACTGACCAGATGCTGTCTACTCCCGTAGGACTGCTAGTCTGTAACTCAGTGTCCTGATACCTGGGGTTTGTCAGCAGATACAGCCCCTGTTGAGAAATGGGGGCCTGCCTGTGCTAAAGTCGATTGATTTGAGGAGTAAGCTGGAAATGAGCCTTAGGAATAATACAGCAACGACTCCAGTCAGTCAGGTTCTCATTGAAAGCTGCTTGAAGGAAAAAAAAAAATACAGAAAATGTAATGGTGGCGTTTTTTCTCACTGTGTATTTTGACTGATGAAGGGGAGCTGGGTGTGTGTCTTTGCAAATCTCAGCACGTGCCCCTAAAGGACAGATCCTGGCCTTCTCTGAAATCTGTGACCAAAGCCCGATAGACTAAGTGGGATCAGAATTTAGCTGTAGCAAAGCAGACCTATAGACTTCACTGTAAGGACATGTTTTTTAAACAAGGTATCAGAGTATGTTTTGATGTCACTTGCTCTTCCCAGGACCTGGGATCCACTTCTGATCCGCTTGTCCCTGTAAAAGCTGATGCTTTTTCATAAAGCCTGAGCCCGCTGACATCCTTGGGCTTCTTGAACGTTCAGTGTCTTTGGGGACAGGGGAAGGCTTTAACGCAGAAAGGACTATAGCTTGCTGACCTGATGGGCTACGCCTGCTTTCAAAAGACACACGGGCTTTCGCAAGTCAATGATCCTATCCAAACACGCCATGCAGTTGTAGCTTTTTCATGGTATAGTGGCATAAGTAGTTTTTTAGATCTTTTGGGGTTTTTTTTCAAAGCGTTTCATTTCTCCTTTGAATACATACCGCGTTGTTTTGTACCTTCAGAGAAAGCTCATTGCAGTTTCAAAAGCCTCTGCAAAACCTTTGTACCATTTAAAAATTTAAAGGGGATTTGATGCTTGCAAAAAGCTCATGTTCTGTGCTGGAGACGTTCACTTGCAGTTATTAACTCTGCAAAAGGGCTACCTTGGGACCACAGTTTTTTCAGAACGAAAAGAACACCAACAAAGCCAGTCTTTTGTTTTTCAAATCCTACAGGTTAAGTATGCATTATTTTTTTTTAAAGTTCAGCAAAGCTAGATTGGATGAAAACTCAAATGTAGAGCTTAGAGTTGTGCTACTACTGTTTTATGAACACTACATAGTTTGAAAAGAGTGTAATACCTTTTATTTTTCTATTTATTGGCTGTCCATGCACTTCTTGGCCACATAAAGTCTATCAGACCTGGCAGACTGATTTTTATCCTCTATAAATAACAATTAGCCATGATTCACCTTCTGGAAGGGCCACCAAAAGCACACTGTCTCACCTCTAATGTGAGTGCTCGTGGCAGTTTGTCTTGTGCTGGCACTTGGCACAGGAATGGGGCTCTCCCTGTAAGTTAAAGCACAAATATAAAGCTTTATGACACTTAAATGCAAGGAACTTGTGCAATTATTTCAAGCTGCTCTTTGGGATGCGAAAATACTGTTTCCTTTCATGTATAATTTTCTGCAGTTACGCTTTTGCCATAAACATCACGTGGCATGAGGCAACCATTATCCTGTGCCCCCTGACGTTCTCATCCCTTCTCAAGCTGGAATTTCTCCAATTATTTAATCTTGGTTTTACTTATTACAAAGTTAATCTATAGAATAGCTGTTTAGACATAACTAAATCTCTCAACGAAGCCTTTGTATCAGTGTAGGATGGGTTTGAGGACTTGGTTAAATATAGGTCGCCGTATTTTTATGAAGATTTTTATATTAAGTTGATACTTATTTTATGTGATCCTAGGCTTGGGTGTTTCTAAAAGGTAAATATTTTTGTACTCTTGAACTTTGTAGTATCTTAAAACCTAGCTTTCCTTTTTTAAATAAGAAAAAGGGTTGGGTTTTTTTTTTAAATACCTTGTTTTAATCAGTCTCATTTTTCTTGCTTATACCATTGATCTCAAGCTAGTGTCACATTTTAGTATTTTTAGTGGCAGATTTTAAAAAAAGAAATCTTTCACAAGAGTGGAATGCCTTTCTGAAAAGTATGTGATGTTGTTGTAAGGCCTTACGGTGTCTGAGCATAACAAAAATGAGAAAAGGAGATTGCTTCAGCTGATGAAGCATTTGCAAGGAGAGTTTCTGTCCTCTGCCAGTATTTTTCCCAGGCTCGAATAGGGATTTCTGACAAAAACCAAAGAGTAATAGTCTGCGGAAGAATCAAACAGGGATGAAGCTGGAGGGCCGGACTGCCTGTTTCTCATGAGTTACTATTTTTTTAATTGTAAAGCTGAAGAAAACAGCTATTGGTGAAATTAGATGTATTGCTAGTGAGTTATTTGAGCCTCTCACTGCCATCTCCAGTGAGTTTTCCGTGTGTTGGATACTCGGCGGGGCTCAGCATGGGCCCTGTGTGCTCACCCGCAGCTGGGGGTGCCTGTGAGGCTCTGACCCGAGGACGGGAAGGAAGCAGCAGCTGGATCGCTCCCACTGACCGCAGGGGACGTGTCACTGTGCCTCACCTGTCACCTCTGTCACGTTTACTTGGGTCTCTCTGGGCAACCTTTGATCCTCAGCTGGCTTATTGGATCTGCTAAAGCATACATAAAACTGTAGTAATTGTCACTCGTTAACTTCTGTCTTTATTGTGATAAAACTGTGCACTGGCATTGTATAATCTGATTTCTGCGTGGATTGTAGTTGAAGAATAAAGTCTCCTAACTTTAACGCTTTGTGCAAAGTTTAAAGAAGTAATTTAAAATGTATTTAGCATGGATAAAGTCTGAAAACAAAACCCTAAAATAAGCTCTTCCACAAATCAGCTCTTCCACACAGGAAGACTGTTATGGTGTAGTGCAGTTTTTCTGGCTTTCACATGTCTCAATCCTGACTCTGTGATCCTGCAAAGCCCCTGACGCAGACCCCAGCCAGGCTCAAGGATGATTTTGAGGTTAAACTTCTATTTTGTCCATTTCACTTCCCACCTTTGAGATTTTTCACAGCTGTGCAATTCCAACATGGAATAAAAGGGTTTTTTCAAATACAAGCATTCAGAAATGCTGTAAATGGTATACATTTGGCTTTTATCAATTAGAGGTGAAGAAAATATGAGACACAAAAAGCCAGTCAGAAACATGAATTAGCCTTATGGAGAGCAGGGCCAGTTTCTGCAGGGACATCACGCAACTTCTTAACTGAGCTCTCTGGTAGACACAATCTTCCTGACATTGCCACTTGGAAATGAGCTGGGATTTTTGGCCTAAGACTAGAAAGTTAATTATTACATATATTGTTTGTCAAACGTATAGTACACATTCCCTCAGAAAATAGTGTCATTGTCAGCAAAACCTTTTTACAGCTGCAGACAATCCTGCTGAAGGGACGGTGGCAAGTGTGGACAGAAACAAGGTGAGGAACCATTGAACACTCGGACTCGCAGAAGGCTGCCTGCCTTCGATCCTGCAACAAGCAGAACGATCAGTGAAGGCTCTCAGCTCATATGTGGTTAGTGACCAAATTAAGGCTTTACTGAGGAACCCCGGGCTGGTTCAGAGAGTCACAGAATGGTTTGGGTTGGAAGGGACCTTAAAG
>RSEF01000013.1:18737615-18762410 GCA_003993805.1 Himantopus leucocephalus
GGATGGTCTTCAAGGTCCCTTCCAACCCAAACCATTCTATGACCCTAACAGCCATCTTTTCCCATTCCAGGCCCCGTGCCCCGTGGCAGCAGGCAACACTACTTCACTGAATAATTTCCTCGTGGACTTACGCAGACTCCTCCAACGATTAGTAAAAGACTAGCGTTTGAAGTGAAAGAAACACAGCTTGTTTTTAAAGTATCATGACACTGTATTTTTCAGAGATTATTTATAATAATTCTTTAAATAAATGTATTTTTGGACTAAACTTGCTGGCATTGCATAAGACGTTTCTTGGCCAGAAACCAGTGAGCACAGAAGCACGTTAAGGTGCCGGCAGGAGTGTGGGGCACCGGGCTGCGGGACACAGCTGGCAGCACCCACACACCGAGGAACCCCCAGCTCCGGGGAGCCCCGCTCAGACCTCTCCCAGCGCCCCTGGCAGAAAGGCCCAGGGGCCCAAGAGGCGGCCAGGGCTGGGACGCAGCACCAGGGCCAGGCCAGCAGCAACGGGGACCAGGCTGGTGGCAGAGGGAAACTGCAGGGCAGGGAAGATGGGTATTTTCTATCCACATTGTTGGAAAGGTGCAAGTTTTTGACTGGGTTGGACACGGGGGTACAGAGGGGCAGCGCTGACTCCAGAGAGAGGAGCGGTGACAGGTTCCTGGGCAGAACTGGGGCTTTAAAACCACAGGGGCTGCTTCTGTGAGCCATGAACTCAGAAGTGTGCTCTAGAGGTGAGAAGCGAGATACAAGTCCTTAGCTAAGCAAGTTCTTAGTTCGCCTCTCACTTTATAGTCTATTTATTAGCCTATATTTATATTATAACCATATATTTATATATATGCCATTTATAATATGGCACAGCCCTTCATGGCCCAGGAGTAGAGAAGCTCCAGCAGAAAGAGCAGTGAAAGGAATAGCAAGAGGGAGCAAAACTGCACTGTTGGGAGGGATGACTCTAGCCTGGTGGTTGAAGTCTCTGGAGTCTTGCAGGTATTTAGGTGTCTACCATTCTGCGACTTACTTTGGCACAGCGTGGGAGAGCGCTTTGGAAAGTCCCAGGACTGTGCAGGGTTTGGTTCGTGCATCAACTGAGTCACAGCACTCAGGGGAGCTGCAAAGTTAGCAGACCACAAAAAACCTGTTACCTACTGCACGAGCACACTGAGATGTCTTCCAGAGGAAGAAATGCGCTGCAGCCCAGTACAGTTTATGCTGCAAAGGAAACGGAGCTGAACATTTCCAATTAACGCAGGTAAATTCACACCATCTGCACGAATACAGGGTGCAACAGGCTTGTCACGCAGCACAAGGACACTTAAAAGCCAGAGCAGCGTGAAAGGCCTTCTCCCCATCAGCTGTACCACCATACGTACCAGAGCACATACGCAAGCGGAGGCAGAACACAGGCAGCACCGGCTGTTTCACCAGACAAGAAGCTGCTCTCGCAGTGCTCTGGCTCAGCTGGGCTCTCCTCTTCCCCCAGGGCAGCTCGGGACAACCACGGCAGAGGACGGGCTTGAACAAGGGGCTCACCAGCTCCTTGGGGCATATCTCGTCACCTGTGTACTGGCCTCGTCCCACTGATCTTCTCCAGAGTTCTGCAAAGCATCCTCTTGTTCTGCCCCGTCTCCCTCTTCCACAGGAGCTTGCTGCCCACTGCCCTGGGGCTTGGCAGTGGGGATCCCCGTGCACCCCAAACTCACTTTGGTAACTTCTCCTGTAAGGGCTATATCTCACAGGGCTACATCGACTATTTTAGCTGCCCTTCCTGACATACCTTCTGATCCAACCGAGTTAGAGAGATGCTGTATGATAAAGTTGTTTGAAAAACATGCACAGAGGTGGAACTAGGAATCAAGAATTTTATTTTATGGTATGAACATGCTCCAGGGACACAATACTGATATATACAGTGTAATGAATAAAGTTTAATCATAAAACAAAGAATAATTGAAATAAACACAGTTAGAAAACCAATAAATAGGAAGACAAATTATACAGACAGACTAGCAGTTTTTCCCGTATACAGGACTGGCTAAGCAGAACTGTTGAGAGAGGTGAAAGCTGGACATGTGCAGACAGTGTACGTCAGTGAAAGGCACTAAGCACCATTTTCCCCTCCTCTTAAAGAAAGGATCAGGAACAAGTTAAATAAGAAATCATTCATTTACACAACATTAAACAACATAAAGCATCAAAAACCTCAGTGTTAAGATTGATGTTCTGGAATGACGGGAATCTTCTGGTAGCAAGATGCAAAGATGAGCACATACAATATATATATATTACGGTAATATGATTTTTGATAAATACTATAGAGCATGTACTGACCTGGGATGAGAATGGCTGTATTAAGCTCTTAAAAAGCCCACACAAACCAAACTGCTTCCTCATTAAAACATCTTATGGACCCATTAGACATTCACAGATTGTCCAGGGCTACAGAGAGGGCCCATATGGTAAACCTGCAAGCCAGACTCCCTGGTTTTAAAAGAAATTTCCCTGAACTTCAACAAAACACACCAGTTAAGAAGTAAGCCAAGCTGACAGACCACCATGACCATGATAGTGTTCCACTTAAAGTCCTCTTGTAAAAGCAGATAATTTGTTCTCCAAGCCCTGTGACAGGAGATTACAATCAGTTTCTCCAATCTGCCAATTACAAAGATGTGCAAGCAGTTATTTATTAAGTGTTTTCTCTGTGCCAAGGCTCAGTTAAATACTTAGAGTACTATTGTTTTCAGCAGCTGGACTGTAACATCAAGTCATAAAGCATATGCCTTTATAGTTAAAAGTATTTTAAATGCAGTGTCATGGTTCACAGTAGTATCTTAAACTCACTGATGTCTGTCAGGTAAAAGACTTTTCAATGGTCTTTTTGAAAGCTCAGTTCAGGAGAAACTCCCTTAAAAACAGATCACTCAACCAACCTTAGCACAAGATGTAACACAAAGGGAAATACAACAGTTATCCCTAGTTCTGAGAACTAGTACAGGCCAAAATTATGTATCGATCTGCTTGGACTGAGAACTGACATAAGGCCTAAGACAAAACAGCACTTAAGCCATTTTCAGTCTGTCTCGTTTGCTGAGAAGTACATAACGTGAGATAACCCAACTCTTTCCAAGCACATTCAAAGTAAGGTCAGCTCTTCAAGGGCAAAACCAGCAACAGCTTAGATCAGACAAAAATTCTGAGCATTTACCTCTTTAAATGCTAGGCGAGAGGAAACAAATGCCAGAGTTTGTATTTGTATCTTGTATGAACTTAGGCGACACTCCCTCCCCCCCAAAATAGAGGGCAGATTCTTCTCCTAGGTCATGATCCTGAAAAAAACATGTTTAAAAAAAACAGGGAAAAGCTTACAACTCGTTTAGAATAGCACTGAATATGTCTCCAGAGCAAAATACGCCCTTACAAGACCAGTTTTAACTATTACAGATCCTGTCACGGACCTGTTAGAGTCACAAGGTACACCCAGTTAAGCATCACGACAGCAACAAAGGGATATCAACTTCTAACTACTCTAAGTACCTCACAAGGACATTCTGGTAATTGCAAACGTGGCTACTAGCAAGAACTCAGGACACCTAAGGAGCCATCTTGTTCTTTCCGTCATGCTTAAGGACTCAATTTCTCCTAGAAGTAATCACAGCTTTTTAAACCTCTAGGTAACACTAAGATTACACGAAGTTACAGCTAATTACCACCACCCTGGCATGGGAACTGTTACCATGCCTGCAGCTGATACGCTCCAGCATGAGTGAAAAAGCAAAGACAATCCAAACAAGATGCATCTTCTCTGTGACACAAAAGCAATGTGTTTAAAGTGATATGTGTCTATTAGCAGCATAAATATCAAAGAAAAAAGCAGCCACCACAAATCAATGGTTGTTATCAGAGACCAGAATTTTTCTTCCTCTCATCAGAACATAGCCAGAAACCCAAGATGACACAATCTACACAGGAACACAAACAGCATCAGCTATTTCAGGGGATGTTACTGTTCTGGGAAAATCAGACAATTCACACCTGTTTTAATATGGGAAAGTCAAATGCACCCTCATTTTAGAGCACTGGTCCAGAGCCCTTGTAGCCAGGGATGAGAAAATGGAGCCATAATGCTCAGTCCCAAGGCTGAAGCCAAGCCCCAGTATTATAGCATTCCCCTTAAATAATCTCTGCTGTTCAGATTACAAAACAATTCACATCCATTTAAAAAATTCCAGCTCAGAAGCATAGAAAGCAGCCAAAGCAATGCTGCAACACAGCTTTAAAGGGGGGGGGGGGGGNTCTTTTGCCTTTGCATCAAAGGCCTCGGTCTCTACAGTGCCAGATCACACACATACAGAAATAAAAGCACTACTTAGACACGCTTGTTTTCTGTTGCACTTAAACAGAGCACGGTCCCTTCCCAGAAGTCTCAGACTTTTGTAGTTCATGTTTCCACTACCCAACTACTTTCTTTGTACAGCAAGACAGCAAATGAAGGGGAAAGGGCTGTGTATTTGATACACAATAAGGTCAGGTTCATAGCCACACTGCTGAATATTTAAATAAAAGGGTTTGATGCTCTTAATTCAAAGGTTTGCAGCAACCACATTCAAACACAGATCAGTGCAACAGAGGACAATAGTGAAAGCTGCCAGTTATGTGCAAAGCAGGGCATAAATCAGATTCACCAGCCTTAAACCGCAGGATTTCATCAACCGTTTTGAGCTAACATGTCTAGCACTTAAACACACATCTAGAACCCTTATTTTCTATACATTTCAACAAGGATTGCCAACAACAGTTTCCCTGCACAACACGTTTAACACATGGAATTTCACAACCATCTTATATACCAGTTTAATATTATGTTAATATAACATACAATATACAGGCAACTAAGGAAAAATACATTTTTTTAAAATAAAGCTCCATACCAGCAAGGCATGGATTTTACAGCCGTGTCAAACTGTGCCATCTCTTGAATTCCAAATTCTGGCCAAATCTTATACACTCACTGCTTTTTACAGCAATTCTGAACAGGTCACACCTACTGCAGCAGAGAGTCAATGACGGCTCCTGGCTTTGCCGAACGTTTTCTGTTTGGAGAGCAGAAAGGAGAGGGAAAAACACCATACACGTATCATTATGCTGTCTAGGAAAGACAGGGACCAGCCACATTTCAAGTCAAAACTACACAGCGTTACTCTTCCACAAGCATTTGTCAAAACTAACCAAACAAAAATCACCAAGAAAACCTATGCTGAAATTTTCCCCACAGCACATTACTTTCCAGTAATAACAGTAGATGCACTGTCAATGCGTCAGATGTTAAACTGAACCACAGAACACAGTAAAATAAAGCAAGCAGCCGGAAGAGGGGAATGCAGCAAAAAGGCATCAGAAAAAACCCCAGACAAGTCTTTCTGGACAAGATTTTATGGTAGTAAAGAGATTTCAGCTCGGTTCTCTCACAGTCGGCACCGGTAAGCTTTATATCACGCAAATTTTAGCATTTTGTCTTCTCATTAAGCAAGTGTTTGAAGACTTACGGTAAGTTTGCAAGCACAAACTTAAGCCTTCCCCTGGGTAAATCCCCCATTACATATAGATACTCCAAAGTTCTTCACCTTCTACCCGTCTTGGGCCTGGATCTTCCTTTTGAAGTCCTCGGCCTCTCCAGCTTCATCAGAGATTGCCTCAAGCTCTCTTCAGTGTAAGCTAAGTAAACATGGGAAAGGTCCACTTCAAAGGGCTAAAAAAAACCAACCCCCCCCAAAACAAAAACATCAGGATCATTTTATACACTGATCAATCGTGCTTTAGCAACACTAGAAAGACTCATCTCTTCAAAAGAAAACAAAATTGAAATTGCACAGTTTCTGTATAAATATGCAGTGGTAGGCACAGGCAGTAGAACTTAGACCTACGCAGTTCAATACATGCTTATAAAGAGTCACTCACATCTTTTTCTTTTTTATCCAGGACAGGCGTCTGTTTCCTCATATTGTTTCCTGTATATGCAACGCATTTCTTAAAGAAAGAAAGGTCTGTTAGTGAAGTCTACTGTGCACAGGAAAACTGACTACAGCTTTATCAATTTACTTCTGGGCTCAACTGAACTCTTCAGGAGCTCGTGCTAAGATAAGCCTGTACGGCCGCCCGTCGGCTAGCTTACCAGCTGCCATTCTCCAATGTCTTCGTTCCAGTGAACGTAGTTTTCAATCATTTCCTAGATATAAGTTAGAACAATCATTGTTACAGACTTGCACAACCTACCCTCCAGATGCATTTTCCATACATCCCTAAACGCCCGGACAAGTTGCTTAAGAACAGTCTTCACCAGTCCAAATTGTCTTTATCAGGACAGCCACGTTATGTTCAGAAACCCCTATTTACACTCTGAAGAGTATAGAAGAGAAAAATACCACTCCCAAATTGTATCCATTGGAGTTCCCACTAAAACATGGGTTTCCCATTATGCCAATGCCATCAGGATAGCAATAAACACACACTGTAATAGGAAAAAATATAAAATATTAAGGGAAATAGCTTTTCTATTTTCTATTAAACAGCGTGCACCGTATTTAAGCTCCTCATGAATTTTCTGGATATTGGGGTCACAAAGAAAACAAGTAGTGATGAGTTCCAAGTTCAGTCTTATTACTTTGTATTAGTATCAGACATTAGCAAGCACAACTTCAAGCACAGCAGAAAAAAAAGGTTTTGAACAGACCCAGAGCATGGGCACACAGTGAATATACCAGTTAAATACATGGCAAATGTAATTTTTTTTTTTAAACCATTAGGAAAACATGCTGCAAGAGAACTGAGATTAGTATACCCCTCTGCTTACAACCCCTGACGCATTATACACTGCTTCCCCAAAACAGATTCCATAACCATGGAATTGTAGCCAAAGTTATCAGAACCCCTGAGAAACACAACAAAGCCATTCTGCATTCGTTATTCTCATCATTGTGCTGTTTTTTGAGCCAAACGCACCCATTAACTCTGATCATCTTCCAACTGAACTTCAAGCAGAAATCCACCAGGTTACAAGAGTCACTTGACAAAAGCATCTTTTCCTACTTTAACATCACCCAGTGCTAACAATCCAGATAATGGCAGAAACACACGAATGCAACCAAGTTACACCTACGCAGCTCAGCCACAGCAAACAAAGGCTCACAGCAATACACACCGACTCATTTGTGCTACACCTTAGCAGACAAGTGTCAATCAGTTCACACTCAATACCTCATGAAGGGAAAAGAAACCAACTCATTCCGCTTGTCGGACAGAAATAAAGCTAGAAGGATCGTGCTAGGCACAGCACGCTGAGCCCGTGTCACAACCTTAGGTTGTCTTTACCTGGTAGTCCTGAGGAATGAAGTTGTCTATGATGAGCATCTGGAGACGAAGTTCCCTGCTCAGCTGCCGAATATTCTCTAGTAATCCTTCAATCTCTCTCTGATGCTCCTGTTGCAGATCTGCCATCTGAAGACAAACCAGACATTTGAGAGGCATCAGAGCTAGTTTAAGACACGGCTGTTAAGCCTAAAAAAGAACAGTCTTCTGCCTACACAAGGTTTTGGGGAAACTAAAGCAAACTCTGGTTATAAGTACTGGAAGATTTATCTCTGAAGAATAAACCCTCTGAAACGTTCCAGCTCAGAGATGGCTGAAAATAGCACGAAGTTCTCAGTTTCATAAAATCAAAACTGGCCTTCTGCCAATCCATGCTCTGCATCAGCTAACAGCAGATGAAGAGTGTGCAGACAAGTTATATCCCTGGCAAGATTTCAAGGAAAATCTCTGATCACAAAGAAAAAAATGCGCTTTTCATGAAGCGGGAACTCTGAACACCAGCCAAAGGACACATTGATCCAGTGTGACTGAGGAAGAGATGAGGGCAACAGACAGAAAAAACAGCCAGCCAACAGTAGAGGAGCACTGCAAAGCAGCAGATTGGGCTGCCAGCAAACAACTTTTATTTTGTTTCAGAAATAACCAGTGTTTTTCCTTTAAGTTCTGGATATCTCAGGGTCTCACACATACCCCGCCCTCTCAGCCTGGCTGAGGGGAAAAGCTCTAAAACATGCTCTTGTGAAGCTCTGACACCAGACTTAGATATTTTTGTATTACGTGAGCCAAATGGACAGCAGAGAAAGACATTTCTAAACATATGGCACTTTTTCCAGTGTTACAAAGCCAACAGCTTACCCTTCCCAGCCACAATCTCTCCCCCGATCACAGGCTGAGGACTTCAGACACTAACCTCAGATTTTGCAGCCATAAGCATGGTCCAAACTTTCTTCAGCTTTTTGGTTTTCCCCTGTGCTTCTTCCTGGAGGCTGGTGTACTTCTCCTCAATATCCAAGCGTTCTTGCTGTGTACAACATTTAGCAGACACACACACATTAACATAACCAAAGAAACTATCCGCAACGGTATGAACAAGAGGAGAAACTACCTGAACAAAACAAAGCATTTGCCAAGGGCATGGAGACCTGGCTCAGACCCACAACGATCACACTGCCAATATGTGGCCTCCAAAGTGGTTCGCTTTCTGCTATGCTTTCAGCGTAGAGCCACATTTCGTCCATGTGAGCAACGCCAAGGCGCACAACACGGTGTGTCCTGCCATTGCTGTTTTCAGACAGCTACCGCATATAACCTCACCTCCTTCTCCTCAAGCTCCTTGCGAAGCTGTTCTGCTCTCTTCCTTCGTTCTTCTAGTTCCATATTTGATTCTTCTAGAAGCTTCTCTTGCTCCTCTGCTTTTGCCAGCAAGTCCACTCCTCCCACAATCACCTTCTTCTCCAGTGCAGACAGTTTCTCCAACAGGGACTGGTGCTCTTGTCTAGAGAGATAGGTAAGTATAAAACTTTCTGTCCTACAGTCCTCACAAGGTAGCAGGTCCAGCTCAGTTTTACAGCCCAGACAGCATTCACAGGGCTGGAAAAACTTGTCTTGCTGCAAAGGGTTTAAGTAGGGGTGAGGCAGTGCAAGTAAATCCGGGGAGTTCCCTGAGCTCCAGCTCCCATCGCTTTCTCACAAGCAAAACCAGGTCAGCAGAGAAGTCTCTCCTGGTGCAAGTCCCCTCTGTGAGGGGCTGCAAGGCACCAGCGATGTTATCAGGCTACCCAAAGTACCCCCTCCCCGAGGGCCCTGCCAGCACAGCAATGCCCAGAGGCAGCTGCAGAAATAGAAGTGAGTGAACAGAGATCAAAGCAGGGCAGCTGAGATGCAAACCAGGAATGCTGGCTGCTGTTGGAGCAGCCTCTGACAGCAGGACTGTCCTATCTGCATGGGCCAGTGTGATCTCAGCAGCTTCTCAGCTCCCTACACCCAAAACGACATGCTCGTGACAGTGCGCTGCAGGAAACCTAGCTTGCTGCACAGCTATTGCCCACTGACCACGCAGTACAACAGCACTGCTGCTCTTCACAGGTCTCCAGGGTTTGGAGGACTCATTTATGTCTCTAGGCTATCTTGCACAACTAGATAAAGTTAAGAGAAGAAAAGTGGCAAAAGGATAAAGTTTGTCTTTTCCATCTGCTCTAAACTCTGAAAGCAGAGTAAGCTCCTCTTTCACTTTGATAATAGCAAGAGCTGACGTTCAGTTTACACAAAGTCTGATGGGCACCTCACACCATGCATCTCCAGATATCCATAACAGAGCTGTAGATTAAGGAAGGAAGAACCCATACGACCACACAAACTGCTCAAGCAGGGTACTCACTGAGCTTTAAGCAAGTCTTTTTCTCTCTTCTCCAGTTCAGCTCTGGCTTTATTTCTTTCTTCTTCTTCCATATCAAGCTTAGTTTCAAGAGCTTTTCTCTCCTCTTCAATCTTTGCTTGCATCTCTACCATCTTATCGGGGGAAACTTTCTTTTTGCCTTTGCAAGAGATACAGAAAACAAATCAGTTCACAGAGAAGTAAGACAGCCTCTGTATCACAGCATTTTTTCCAAGTTCAGATTCAATTTAAAAAAAATTAATTTAATTAGATGTCAGCTCCAAGCTGGGTACAATTCATGTCTTTCAAATCCCATTTTAACATTGACCAGTTGTCACTAGTTCCTACAGAGAAGGAATGCTATATAATGAACACTGTAACATAATGCCCCCAAAACAGAAAACATACAAACAGTTGGAGAAGGAACACTGCCTAAAGATAAGTCTGAGCTGGAAACTCAGATATTCTAACTATGCGGATTAGGCCAAACGAAGGAAAACAGAACACTGCCTTGACCTACAGCAACAAGAGCTGAACTCCCAAGAGTTACACACGCAAATTTCAGATTAGCATCCCCACCACACCCCCCATTCATTGCTCTCCTTATGGGCTTACCTATTGCAAATTAAGCATATAGCTATTTTAAGAACACACCACTATGAAAATACAGAGACCAGGAAAATTCAGAACAGCCCTATGGAAAACAGGCAATTAAAGGAATTTTCTGATGGTGTTCAATCTATGTAACAGTGACTACCCACAGATTTGAAAGTACTGAGGTTTGCTGTGACTTATCAACTGTGTCTTTGCAACATAACTACTACTCAGCAAACCAGGTACATTTCATTGAGGGTTACAAAGGAAGTGACCAGAGCAACTCATTGGACTTATCACCCTGAAGGTTGGTCCCAAACACCTGTGATTTTGAAACAAAGTGTGAGGCTGCTGCTCTTGGAAGTCACTCTGCAAGTCTCTGAGTCAACTTTCATTGTAATCCCAAGGTGCCTAAGGCAGACGAACACAGAGACCCTTGGGTGTCATTCGGAGTGAGCAAGAGCCCAGCCTACGTGCATTTGCTCAAATCCACAAGTCTCCCACAAGTCCTAAATCTCCCTTTATTCACAAGTGAGTCCTTCATTTTATTGGGTTTTTTCATGTCTGGAGAAGAGGAAAAACATAGAATCCAGATGCCTAGAAATTAGCAGAAGGTATTGACTCTCAAGGGACCGTTCACAGTGACATAATGCATATGGTCAGAACGTACCAAAGAAGTAGTTCAGTAAAAGGCTTCCCTTCCCTCCGGTCTTTGTGTCATTCAGCTTCATTTATATACATATATGACCTCTAGCAGACAGACAAAATGCACTGTATTTGTAAACATGCATGCACACATGTGCATATCTGTATACATGTTTGTTCACACACGCAGGAGAATTAGTTTGTGGCAAGGTAAGGACTTCAGCACTACAGCAAACAATGACTTAATTTCCATCTGCCAAAACTTTGGAATCAGGTAATAAGCACTTATTTCTGGATTTGTGGTGGAAAAATCTCTCTCCCTAATTAGTCTGGGCAAGAAGCTTTCTGCAAGTGCTGTACAAAGCTCATCATATAAAAAGAGATAAGCCAGATAAAGGCTTCTTACTGTTAGTACACAGCCCTATATATTCTCAGTTTAGGAGAAAAAGGTAAACTAAACCATGTTGTAAGACCCTTCACAAGCTCTGCAATTGTATTATAAGGAGGTGGAAATCAGTTACACCAACCTGCTTGATCTTGAATTAAGAGGAAGTAGAAAGCAAATCGCAGAGGCAGCGTATGCATAAAAAGAGGAGGAAAGAAAATAATTATTGCTTTGATCATTTTGGACAGAGATCATCAGCATCAGAACAAACATTCATTTTATATGCATGTTTCTTGAGTAGAAAACACAGGTTAATCATCACTAGAACTCCATTAGAGCAAACATTAATGCATCATGATTTTATGCTAAAGCAGAGAAAGTTTCTGTACTTCAGAGTGCTTTGCATAACCAGGATAATCTTCAGCTCACTCTTGCATTCTTCTGCCCATTCAATGCAATGCAGAATCTAAACGTAACATTATGAGCCTGCCGCAAAGATCATGCCCTAAGAAACAATTGGAGAGAGTAGATTTCTTCTTGAGTAAGAGACTTAATGCTTCCCCCCCCTTAAGATAGCCAATTCTGTTATACTACCTGTAAAATATTAGCATACAGAAGACTCATTCTAAGTTTTAATCAAGTTTCCAAGCCAATTCTTTGCAAGATACATGACAGTTGCACATAGGGAGTCTCAACACAAGATTTTTCCATTTAATTACACAGGGTATTAGTAGGTTAATTTGCAGTAACTGATGCTTCCATAGAGGTATATAGCCAGTTTTGGTTATTCAAGCAAGAGCAGCAAAAAAGGCAGACAGGAAAGGGATAATGAAAGACACCACATGCAAAAGGGTCACGCTTGAGGACAGTTAATATCCCAAACCATGTATAGCCACACTTATCCTCATCTCCAAAAGCCCTGTGCAACTTCCACAACAGAGCTGTCTCCAGACTTGCAGATGGACTCATCCACCCGCAGCCACATCAGCAGTTTGCTATTAACTGTCCTCATCCAAATAAAAGACTCAGGTTTCAAGCAAGCTTTGAAAGAGCAAGTTTGAAGCAAGCAGATTCCAAGCCTACCATCGTATGAAGCACCATCGTATGACCCACCAAAGGTCTCCCTCAGGTTGTGATCCTTCTTAACCTGCTACCACACCTCTGAGCTGATGCTTTCCACTAACATAACTAGTATAAACGTGATTGAATTATACAGCAATACTTTACGGGCTCTCTCCACACAGGAAGGAGAGCGGATTGCATCTATACAGGATAACCACAGTGGGTGAAGTCCCTACAAGGCAAGTCCTGAGATGTGATTTATTTCTTCAGTCATCACTGACTGTAGGGTTTTTAAAGGCACAGAACCCTCTCTCTGACCAGGAACAGACCAGACTTTCTTCACTGCTGGACCAAAATCTAGATCCCTTATTGCTCTGAACTAAGTCCCACAGTGATCAAGAACTTAATGTCGTGGGGCAGTTAAACCCCAACCACTACCGAGGATTTTTTTTTTTATTGTATCTGCCAAAGTGAAGTCAATCAACCAAGCATTACCACATTCTCTTTGCAAGTATAAACCTTATGTTGTTTGATTGTTGACTTTCTCCAAAACTAATTTTGACAAGGCAGAGTCCAATGTAACACAGCACAACCCTGTCTAACGCTGTTCACCTGTCTAACTGTCCTTTTTATGAACTTATATTGTAGCAACTCCCACAAAAAAGTTAGCTCAGACTTTTTTCTGATATTTTAGAGGGAACATTTAACACAGAAGTTGCAAACTGCTTTTTTAAACCTATTACTTCTCAATTGTCTCTCATGTATCTGGCTAACAATGTGCACGTTGAGCAACTGTTTCAAGCATGGAAGCAGCAAAGGAAAGGCATGCTTTAGCAGAGTTAAAAGTTCAGGTTTATCTTTCCAACGGACACAGCAGGGAAGAGTGCAGCATTGCAAAATGGAGTGTGCAGATTATGGAAAGGCCAAAGCTTAAAGGACTTAAGAGCTCCCACTCACTAGTGAAGGACTTATCCAGAGGTTTCTCTATGACAGAGCATGTGGAGTCTGAACTACTGCTGCTGCTACTGCCTGGAAAACAGAAATGCGTCCCACAGAAAAACCCAGAGAGGAAGAAACATGCAGATGGGAAGTTAGTTCTAAAGGAAAGAAACCCAGAAGGGCCAGCAACCTAGTTCAAAAAGGCACAAGTTCCCATTAGGAAGCATTTCCTAGGATCCCTCCCAGACTCAGCTTGCAAAGCCACCATTTCCCAGCACAAAATAGCATGCTAAGACACTTCAGTTAAAACCCATCTTAACCAGCCTACAGCTTAAAACAACATGCCAAGGCAGCTTCCATTTCAAGCAACAACAGCACAGAAAACCAGATCATAGTGGAGAAGGCTGTGGACACCTGCTGCAGCAGAGGATTCAGTGACCAGGAGTCCTTTCGAGTCTTATGTACATGGCAATGTGCACTTTTCCCTCTGGAAGGCAGAATCAGCTTACACAGGAACAGTTACTGTGTGTTCTCCTGCTGAGGAGCACCCTTACTTAGGGAACTTAACTAGAGTAGCTTGTTTGGGAGTTAAGTCAGTCAGTTATTTGCCCTCTACTCCTCTGAAACAGCATTTAGAAGGTGGACTCCTCTTGGGAGGAGATTTGGGAAGGACTTGGTTCTTGATAGAGACAGTGGTCAACCTTTTTGCTTCTAGAAATTACCAAAAGGTGAGAAATGAAGTAGAAGTTGTTACAACTATCACCAAAGGCATGACAAAGGTCATTTATGACTCTATTTGGACAGATACCAAAATGAAGAGAGTGCATCTAAAGCAAGAATACTTTAACAGGCATTTTTAAACAAATGCAGGTGCTTCAGGACAGGAAGGCAGTTTGAATGTCAAAATTAGTTTACTAGAGAAGCTGGAAGTTGAGTTATAGCACTGGGCTTGACTTCTCTACTCCCCAAGAAGAAATATCAGAGAGCTTCTAGGTGCATAGCAAGCTCCTTGCAAGCCACAGCACCCCATGGTACACAGTGACCTGTAGTTCTAGGTTCAGCAACACCCCCTGGCGTTTAGATGTTATGCAATAGCTTAACACTGGTGTAGGACAAAGCACACTTCACCACTCCACACTGCTCCCAAACAAGGGATGTGCAGCTCCCATTCAGCTTTTCAGCTTGCAGAAAGACACCCAAAGGTCAAGTTTTTCTCTATCAACATAAAATAGGATACCAGAAGAGTCAGTTACTGAACATCCATAGGACAGATGAATCCTTTGCCTAAACCACAGCCAAAATTCCCCTCCAACCATTCCCATGGTTATAAAAACCACATCTGCCTACCATTGATCTTTGGTGCCTTCTTCCTCCCACCTCTGTGAGCAGGGGAAGTTCCGCAACACCAGTCACAAGCCATACACAGCCACCTTGCGGCAACCAGGGAGCCACCACAAAAGAGGATGTTACCACAAGCACAGCTACCCAAGTGGAAGCAGATAGTACACAGGTTCAGAGCTGTCCATTTACGGAGATGGCACCAAATAGCTTCGTTTCTAGGAGAGGCATGATAATTGCAGCGGCAGTAGGGCAGCTCTACACCTCCATTTTTCTCCACCTGGCTCTGGCTACAGTTTCTGACACCAGCTCCTGAATAAGAGGAGATTGGTGGCACTGACAGGAGTCTCTACTGCCTTACCCCGCCGTTTCTTCCGCTTCTCCCCATCCTCTCCAATCTCCCCATCGTCATCTTCATCCTCTTCTTCAGAATCACTGGTCTCGGAACCTGATATCTCTTCCCCTAGAACAGAAGAGTGTGCTTTTTGGTATGCTTTCCTCCACCTCATATCAGCTTGTTACTGTGACAGCAGCATTCACCCAAACCCAGCAGTGTCCAACAGCAGCTTATGAGCACCTGCAGAAGTCATTAACTGTTGAGCAGACAGACAGTTTGCCATGGCTCAGGAAATTCAAGGAAAATCAGGATAAGCAATTTAATGCTGTGAGGTCAGTGGCTATACGTTAAAGCTCAAGTGGGTGCTTTTCATGGGAAATAAAGCATCCTTGCACTGCTGAAGTGTTAAGCTACAAAGTTTTCCTAGTAGGATCTCCCCATACCTTCTCTTCCATGTCAGATGGAAGAGAAAATGGTCAGATGAACAAAGTTAGCACAGATTTGCTACTTAATCAGACACTTGTCGACATGAAGCTAGATGTCTGTTAATTGAGAAGAATGTCCAGTTTCACAAACGTTTATCATTGTTGCCATTGCAGACACAATGCTCAGATGTTTCAGGCCAAGTTTGGAAACCAAACTGAATACAATCCAACATTTAACATCCTAGCCTCCCAGTAATGTTAGCAAACATAAGGCTCTTTCTTCTGTAGCTTAGAGCCAAAAATTAAAGAAGCCACCCTCAGCCCACCAGGGATGAAACAGGTACACCCAGGTCCCAGTCCTTGAAGAGAGTTACTATTTCCCACTGCTCCTGAATGGGGCAGACTCCAAACAGCAAGTCAAGTTGGAGTGACTGCTACAGCTGTGCTGTGGGCACCTCCCTGGAGAGAGATGTTGTGCCAAAGTCATTGTTTAGTAAGCATCCCTCTGGCAGGGTCCTTTGATGTTGATGGACTAATAGTGTCAACAAGGCAATAACATTACAGGGCTTAAAGAAGCTTCTTGATTGTCTATGCATTGTTTGAAAGTCAGCTCCAGTTCTAACTCCACAAATCTGGTTCATTTTTCTCCCAAAAAAATGCACCCCTCCTCAAACAGTGAAAACATTTGACCTTTTGTTATGGTACATTTTAATTCCCTCCACCATGCCCAGCCATGCCCAGAGCCTTCCTGCTCAGCAGATGAGCCCGGGCACACCCAGCTTAGCTCAGAAGCCATCACTTATCCGAGTGCCAAGTGCCACCTAGAGGACAAAGCCAGGCCACCGCCGGGCCACCACCAGCACCCTGCTGCCCTTGGGACACCGCTCCTGGAACCGAGCAAGGCAAACAAAGCCAGGACACTGACCTGCACCAGCTACCAAACTCGTTTGACACATCTTCAAATAGCGAAGAATGTTCATGCTCAAACAGAATAAGCATTGGTATAGAGAAAGGAGGAAGGGGAATCTCACCTTCTTCCAGCTTTTTCTTAAGCTCTTCAATTTCCTTTTGAAACTGGCGGAGCAAAGCATCCTTGGGATCTTCATTAATCCTGGCCTTGTTCTTTATGTTCTTGGCTCGGTTTGCATACCTCAGAGTGCTGATAGTCTCATCATAGTTGTAGTCCGCTGGTCCAATATTTGCACACTGTGACACACAGAAGACAGAGTTACTGGGGGACAGTGTCAGAGCCCAGAACAAGTAATTTCAGGGCCCCAGCCCCAGCTCCGCCAGTCTTGCACTGCTACTCTTTCCCAAGTTTTCCTGCTGCTTTGACACCAAAGCTGCTTTTGGCTACCCAAGCACAGCTTTTATTTGATCTTATGCACATGTGTACATTTGCACTGTGTTTAGAACCTCATCTGTACAGAGGCAGAGAGAAAAGATAGAAAAAAAAAAAAACATGAAGAGTTCTGAGCTGCAAACAGCTCTGAAATAAAGAGGTAAATGCCAGGCTGTTCTCACGGCAAAGTCACTATGCTATCCCTGCAAAAATGCAACTTGATAGCTGGCACTGGAAAGGGCATCTCTCAGCTTACCATCATGGTCTTGGAGTTGCCCCCCAGAGAATCCTGAAGGAGTCGTGTAAGTTTGGAGTTACGGTAGGGCACATGGGTGCTCTTGCCATCCACCAGCGCAGAGATAACATTCCCCAGTGTGGAAAGAGAGAGATTGATCTTAGTAGCTTCCTTGAGTCGCTGCCCTGTGGCTCCAGTTTTTGCCTGTCTTTCAGAACCCTGGAAAGGGAACAGGAAGGAGAAACAGGAGTTACAACAGATCCTCTAATACATCTCCCTCCTCCAAACAGGATCAACTACATGCTAGCAGCTATGTCACTAACCTCCTCATCCATGATTAGAGAATCTGGCTAAGTACCTCAGACATTGGTAAAGAGACAAGTCAAACAGGTCTTAACTGGTAATATAACTGGGAAAATGGACATTTTGTCCCATGAACAAGAATGTTATGAGAAGCAAGTCAGCAGTCACAGGGCACATGCTAATCACCATCTCCAGCCTTTCCTATCAGTAGATCAAGGGAGAAAAGCAACACTGCAATTATTTTAAAGAGTTCCACAGAGTAACCTAAACATACATCATGTAAATAAAAATTACATGCAGACATTGAATGCCTTTAGTCTCCCCTTTCCTGCATCTTCCCCAAGGAAAGGCACTGCAGTGTAAAGTTTGGGCTAAAGACACGTTTTACCAGCACAATTACATTAGTTCAAAGTGAGCAACTTGCAAGTTATGAACTGCATGGTCACAACCCTCTACAAAAACCCCCAAAAACTCTTGCAAAGACCCAGTTCTGCTGTCCAGAGAGCTCTTCTCAATGTAATTTATCCATTTAATGATTAATTTGTAAAAGCAAGAGAGGCCTTATACCAGGACAGGCTCTAGCTATACTAAAGACCCTTCCTGGTACACCCCTGATTTCAGGCCCCAAGTGAATACTTCATAGAAGACAAACATCAAACAGAAGTTTAGGCTTTAGCTGTGAAACGTGGGACATGCCCTTAACTGTGCCTTCAGCAGTGCATACATGAGCAGCAATGCCCATCATGCGTTATGGCAGACCTGGCTGGTCCTACTTACAGCAAGATCAACGAGATGCAGCTTGCCCATGCGCACGTGCATGTTTCCATCAACCCCCTTCTCACTGCACTCAATAGTGATAGTGAAGATGGCGTGCGAACGGGAGCTGTGCTCATTCATGTTTGTGGCACCAACAGAACCTTTTAATAGAGAGAAAAAGCAGTATCATCTTTAGAATTAATCACGTGCTCCTGTAACACTCTTCCTGCTCTCAAAGGAGACTTATCCCTGCCTCTTTACCCGATCCTGTTTTTCAGAAGATGGAACAGGGATGCTCAGACTCAGCAGCAAATTCTTGGGCACTGAACTTGCAGCACATCTCCAATCTGGACTAGCAGAAGTGTTATAGCCTGCTGTAGCCCTAAGCCAGCCACAGGCTCCCATCCCAAGAGTAGCAGTAGTTCTCCTCTGCTTGCCCTAGGCTACTGATCTTTGTAACATTAAAAATTCATAGCTGATCCCTGAAAACAGCTGTATTTTGAGAAATAAGAACACAGCAATCCATGCCAAGAGCAACAGCAGGCATAACTTTAGGTCACAAAAGATCTGAGCTTAACTAAGAGGTCTTCCAGAAAACATAAACCAGCTCCCACTCACAGCACGGCCCAGGGCTAGCTGTTCATCCTGGTCAGAACTGAAGAGGGAAAAGAACCAAGACACACACTAGTAGTTCTGACAACGCTGACTGCATCCTCCCTGTTGCTGTTTCCCCCACTGGCACTGGCCAATGCAGGAGACACGGCATTCTTTACCTGCCCCTGCACAAAAGGGGTTTGGGAGGAGATATCCTTTTTGCTCTGCTCAGCTGAAGAGTCTTTCCAGCACTAGGACTAAGATCTCTTGCTGTGGTCTCATAACCAGACCTTTGTCCTGTCTGAGCTATAAACCTGCCCACAGCAAAGCTACGTACGGTTCTTGTGGCCCAGAGTCATGATTCTGTCCATATCATCTGCATTGTTTACGACATAAGCTGAAAGGTCTTTGATATAAACTCCCACATCAGGTCTCTCTTTAACCTAAGAGAAAAACAGTTTACACTGAGCATCTTTAGGAGATCCCCAATAGCAAAATTCAGTGGTACTGTAATAGTACAGTGATTTACCGCTCCACATTCTGGTTTGCACATAAAACACTCCAACACTCAGAATCAGAGCAGCTAAGGAATCAAGACTCACGAAGGACAACATTCCACTGGTTTCTCCTGGTAGCAAACAGTGACTTCAAATCTCAGTCTTCAATTCCTAGAAAGACTGATAAGGGGCCTTTGAGGTAGAACGGCAGGCACAAAACTGACTTGGATGGAACAGCCAATTTCTCACTATGCAACTGACCGAGTGGAAAAGATTCAGAGAAGTCAGTAGTGATATCCAGCTACTGTATCTTAAAGCAAACAGTACACGTGCTGAGGAGTCCAACCTCCCACTTCCCTTCAAGTGCTTCTCTGGTCTTTAAAATACAATATTGCTTACCAATTTAAAACAAACATCACATTCAGAACAGCAGGCTTACCTCTAATCTCTGTGTCTGGTCTTTTCCTAGCAGGTCCCGCACTTCTTCATTGTAAATTTCCAGGTAAGACACACGAACTAAAAACCTGAGGACAAACAGTTGGGTAGCTTTCTTAGTAAGACAATTGTTGAAGACCAACAAACACAACCATAGAGTGCAAAGAAAATGCAGTGATACACCAACACAATCCTGCTACCCCATCAAGAACTGCGTAAGCAGGAGTACCTTCAACTAGGGTCAGAGGTAGCGTTTCAGTGACCGTTGTCAAGGCCAGGCTCCTATTACAGACGGACACACAAAAGACAGAAGCACAGAAGAGTTGTTTACCTTGTATCCCCCTCTGCCTTGGCAATGTGACCAAATATATGGGCAAAGGAATTGGGAATGATGCCTCTAAGCTCAGGAACTGCTCGGACCCCTTCCATGGTGAAAGTTTTGCCTGTTCCAGTCTGCCCATAGGCAAAAATAGTACCTGAAGGATAAGAAAATACATGAACAAACTCATAAGAAGTTGGTAACTGCAGTTCTACTTCATCCCTTCTTAGCCTGAGAGCACTAAACACCTCTATTTTTATGGAGTTAAAATTTTCCACCCACTCCAGTAGATACTGTACAAAGCTAGGAGCAACAGAAATGCTGGACTACCACAGCGAACAGAGCTGAGCCACTGCTTTATCCAGCCTGCAAAATATTTAAGAAAAAGTCAGCTTGTTTTAACTGTGCAGAGTGATTAAAGTATGGAGTGCTAGTAACACTTAGGTCGCACACAAAAATAATTAAGGCAAGCCCAATTAATAACATAGTCAATTAGAGGAAGATCATTATATACCAACAGCAAAACCAACTATTGCTAGCGCCCTAAGTCACAGCAGTAAGAGTGTGAAGCTCCTGCAGCACACACCACAGCACAAGCCCAGTTCTGAACCTGCAGAGGCAGTTACCAGAAGGTCAGCCTGCACAAGACGACATCCAGAAAGTTTACTGAGATGCCAGACTCTGGTACTCCAGAAATATACTGGTTCTTAAGTTTAGCCTAGTACTGCTGAAAACTCAAGTTTTCATTGTCAAGCCACTGACATTACAGTTTGGAAAAGCTGAATAGAATATTTCAGTTGGAAGGGACCTTTAATGTTCACCTAGTCCAACTGCCTGACTAAAAGTTAAAGCATGTTGTTAAGGGCATTGTCCAAATGCCTCTTAAACACTGACACACTCCAGGCATTGACCCCCTCTCTAGGAAGCCTGTTCCAGCGCTTGACCATCCTCTTGGTAAAGAAATGCTTCCTCATGTCTAGTCTAAACGTCCCCTGGTGCAGCTTTGAACCATTAAAATTTGAACCATGAATTTTAATCAGCTGAAAACTGGGTGCGTTAGCACAAGAGCTTATTAGGCATTTTACAAACCTTTAAAATCAGTTGTTTTTTATAGCATACTGTTATGGAAAGCAGTAATTTGCTTCTTTACTAGTATCTGCTTTCCTTTACATAATACATTTACATGCATAACAGACACACACACAAATCATGGTCATACTCTTCCCAGCTGTAGGAAGCAACAGATTATCTGTGGGGCAGGGCAGATGTGTTTAACTAGTCATCTTAGTTTAAAACAGCAAAGTTTAGAGAAGAAAATGCAGCAGTTATATGCACAAGTCTGGTATGCATACCTAGTTACTGCAGGACCGTGGCAGCTGCCTGGTTACTGAAATTGTATAGTGAAGAGCCGCTGAGAATTCTGATAATGAGATAAAGTGTATAACTTTTGCAAACAGAAGATACAAAATACAAACATACAGCTAACTGACCTCCGCTGAGTCCTGCTGGTCATCGCTCTCCCACCGTTAATGATCACAGTAGATGCAACCACTGAGTACTCAGAACAGCAAGTACCTTCAGGCTATTTTAAGTTAGAGGCCACAACAGAAACAATACAGGGCTATAGCCCTCAGAAGGTGAAACTCCCTTAAATAAGATCAGCAGGAACTCTACCAACACAAAGATTAGGAATTGGGATCCTTGACTTAAACCAACAAGGGACTTACCATTGTATCCTTCTAGGACAGAGTCAATAATAGGTCTTGCAGTTAAATTATAGACATCCAGTTGTTTACTCTCTGGTCCAAATACTGTGTCAAATGTAAATGTTTTGGGAGGCTCATTGGACGAGTCTGTTTTATGAACAGTTATAGTTCCTCTCATTTCATCTACGTTGACTGCCATTTTGTAGCCTGTAGCTTTCTCTCGTTCATTAAGAGGCCGGCATCGAACAACAACCTTGACATTATCACAGCTCTCTGGCTTGTCCAGCTTCTCAGGCTTGTTGATCTATAATTATTGAAAAAGCAAAAAAAATAAAAAACACACACAGGCTGTAACACTACTGTTAACATACCTGTGTGTTTAAGCACAAACACTGTTGAATCACCTCAAGCAGATGCATACATCTCCATAGGATTGTGAACTTGGGGACTTAAAACCAGAACTGGTTTATAATTAAAGCTGAGAGAATGATGTATACTTATTCACTCAATGCAATCTTCTTCTGTTTGCTAACACAGAAACTGATCAAGTAAGACTTGAGAATTTCACATTCAAGATCATCTATGAATTTCTTCAAGAAACAATTTCATGCTTGCAAACAATCTGCAAGCAGTTCGCTGGAAGTAGGTGTAGCCGTGCCATTCTTTTCCATGAACACTGGCCACGCTGTCTCACTGGAGCACACAAGTCTCAAAGCTTACAGGTGACATAAGCAGATACCAGTGAGCACTGGCTGAAGGAAATTCATTTAAGTTAAAAGCTTCTGTGTACTTGCTGAGTTTTTAATTTAATCATTTAGAAAATTCAAATGCTGTATTATAAAACCTCATAAACCTTTTATTTCACAAAGTAGTTAAATACAAATTTTGAAGCACCACTGATTAATTTGATGTCACATGCTTCTCCTGATTAAGTAAGTCTAAAACCCATTTGATTTAGTAAAGTCTAAGACACAACCCTTGGTGATAGGTGCTGTAGCTGAGCATTTAACTGCTTCTAAAGCAGCTATCTTGGATGTCAACAAGAAACAAACCCTGTTTCCAAGCACCTCTCCCACCAGCTGTCATCTGCCTAGATACCTCTCAGGCCCCAGCAGAGGCCAGGAACCGCTTCTGTTGCTCTGGTGCGCGCAGAGAGCTAATGAGCCTCACCTCGGCAGAGGAGGGATCCTGCACCCATCCTACCACCGCAGCTACGAGAGACTTTCCGAAATCAGCTACAGAATTAGCGAGTCCCGATGAGCCACACGCTACCTCTCCGTTGCGCTGTCATCCGCAGCCTCCCCGAGGGAAGCACGCCGGCTGGCAGCCCGCCCGAGCCAGACCTCAGCCCTGGCCAGACCCCCACCTTCCTCCTACCTGCCGCCTCCCCGCCCGGGGCCGTTTGCCTGCGCACCGTCACCGGGGGGGGGGGGGGGGGGGGGGNTCGGGCGCCGAGGCCAGACCCTCCCGTGAGGCGAGGCCAGCCTTCGCCCCTCGCCGCCCGCCCGGGTTTGACAAACCACGACACCGCCAAGGGGCCGCCGCTGCCGGGGGACCCTCCCCACCCGCAGCCCCTCGCCCCACCGGCCCCGCTCAGCCTGACAGGACGGCACCCGCCGCCCGCCATCTCCCACCCCACGGCGCAGGCGGCCGCGGGGCCTGCGAACCCCCCCCCCCCCCCCCCNAGGAACGGGTCGGCACCAGGGCCGGTCACACCGCAGCCCCCCGAGCCCGGCGGCAACCGCCGCCCCCGGACAGCCGGCATGGCGGCGGGGCTCACCGGCATGGCGGCGGCGCGCAGGCAGGGAGCGGCGCCGGGCGCGAGGCAGCCGCCGGGCGGCACAACGGAACAATAACAGCACCGCGCCTGCGCCCGCCCCGAGCCCCCCCTCGCGCTCCCCCGTCTCCAGCCAATCCCCGCGCGCTGCGGAGGCCACGCACCCAATGGCTGGCGGGGAAAGGAGGGGCCCGGCCTGCCCCTCACGGCCATAGGTGCCAGGCTTTAGCCAATGACGAAGGCGGAACGGCGGGGTGGGCGGGGCGTCGCCATGGGAACGGCGGGGGGCGCGGGGCGGGGCGCCGCGGGCGTCACTGCGGTCCGATGGCGGGAGGCCTGGTCCGGAGGCGCTGGGGTCCGGGGCTCCGCCGCAGGGCCGTGGGTCTAGGCCTGACGAGGCTCCGGGACCGGCAGGCCTCCATGGGGCTGACAAGGCTCTAGGGTTTCTGACAGGGCTCGGGGCCTGACGAGGCTCTGAGGGGGCTGACAGGGCGCTGGGGCTCTGACAGCACTCCAGAGCTGACCAGGCTGCGGCCCCAGCCTGTTCTCCACACAGAACATCTGTCTCCTTCTTTTCCCGATCCCTTATCAGTGTCTCGCTTCCCGCCTCCAGGTATCTCTGCACACCCAAATCCTTCTGTTGGCAGGTCACAGGACGTTGTTCCAGTCCCACTCCTCCCCACGCTGCCTTTGCTCTGGACACCGAGGCCTGGGATCCCAGAGCAAGGCCAGGAATAACCAGCAGTAAGCATCAAGCACAGAAACAAACTGAGGGCTATAAGTCAGTTGCACTGTATTTTTGCCAGAGGGCTGTAGGCGAGAGCGGGGATGTGGACAGGATTGATCTGGGGCGTCCAGAAAGGTTTCTGGTCTCACCCAGCAAACTCACTGGTGTATCGAAGAGCCAGGAACACGCCGGTAATGACGGGACAGGGCTGTTCCCTCACCTCTGCTGAGTGTCACCAGGTGAGTCAGGAAGCTCGAGGACAAGGCGTGCGGCAAACACAGTGGCTTTGCTATTTATGCATTGCCACAGTGTTACTCAGAGCTGTACTGTATGCAAAGATTTGTAGACTAATAGAGTAATTTAGCACCAAAAAATGTATAACCCAAAGGGCTGGTGAGACAATAGGGAGTCGTGTGTGGGCAGACAAAGCTGAGGAACAAGAAAAGGTTTAACATAAAATATTGGAACCAGCTCCCCAGCAGAAAACGCTGCGTAAGAAAAACAAAGCCAGAGATGCACCGAAGTCTGCAAGAAGGAGCTGTGCCAAAAATCACAGAATCATAGAATGGTTTGGTTTGGAAGGGACCTTAAAGACCATCCCGTGCCACCCCCCTGCCCCGGGCAGGGACACCTCCCC
>RSEF01000013.1:18762510-18806444 GCA_003993805.1 Himantopus leucocephalus
TCCTTCTCCTCAGGGCTGCTCTCCATCCATTCTCCGCCCAGCCCGGAGTTGTGCTGGGGATTGCCCCAACTCACCTGCAGGACCTTGTGCTTGGCCTTTCTCACCCACTAGACAGTTGGGTTGTTTACCATGATGCCTTTGTTAAACAGAAGTTATGCACTGAGATGTTCAGCAGCGCCTGTGGGCAGTGAAAGGGAGTGAAACCTCTCACGGGTCCATGGTGGGTCTCCGTAGGCATCGCCCCCTCTGCCCACTAACCACCCTCCCTGGGTGGGCCAGGGCTCCCCGCTGCCCCCAGTTCCTGTGTGGGACTGGAAGGTCAGTCTGGACACTGGTGGTGCAGGAACTGCTCAGTATTGTTCTTGGGGTCAGTCTCATTCAAATTAGCTGGAGGGTGAGCTTTTAATTAATTCTTTTTTTTTTCCCTAGCTACAGAAGGATCAACTTTTCTCTGTGTCAAACTGCACAAATAAATCTTTTCCAGCTCTCCCTCTGCTGAAATGGTCCAGGCAGTCAGGTTTGGATGCTCTGACATCCAGTGGCAGCGAAAGCCAAAGTCATCTGCGGTTCCTGCTTTCAGTGAAACACACACATCACCAAGATTCAGCTTTAGAAATATAAACAGTTTCCATAGGATTCATGTCACTTTGGCGTTTTTGATGGAGCTGTAGAGATGATGGTGTGAGCTTCCAGAAATCACTGATGAGGAAGCCCACTTCCACAACTCTTTACAAAGAAGAGCAGAAATTTTGTATCTAGTAACATCTTTTTTTCTGCGGTTAAAGAGACACCAAATGGGAGCTGAATGTGTGAAACAAGGTAAGGGGAATAATACATACTGCTTGACCCAAGGTTACTCAAGCAAGCCTTTACGCAGCCCGGGAGGAAAAAATCTCGACTGCGTTGTTGTTTAGCCATCTGACATGTTTTCTTTCATCATGAGCTTCCCCTCGGGGAAAACAGCTAACAGGATTGCTCTGTCTGCAAACAAACAAGTTGTATGGCTGCTCCCAACTTAGTTCTCAGCATTGGAAATGCATCATGAGCAGAAATTATACTTAGTTCAAGGAGCTGGGATGTTGCTTTATAATTCTTTTCTTGGTTTTGACAGCAGTGCCCATCAGGGAAACTGGCTCAAAGACTTGCCACGAAGTGCCCTGGGCCTCCAGAGAGCTCAAGACTTGCCTTCTTCCTGGAAAATGCCTTAGCCAGAGAGGCTACGATTTGGAAAGTGCCAGTTTTCCAGAATCTAACCCTGAAGGTGTTCTCCTCTGTCTTTGGGATTGCCTAAGGGACTCTGCAGAGAGGCAGTGCTGGTCCTGCCATCTAATCCACCTGAATGCAAAAATCGTCCCGGGTGGACTAATCTTAAGGAATGGCAGGGGACAAGGGTCTGTATTTGTCCCATCTTACGTCTTATTCATGCCCCACGTAAAACAGGTGCTTTGCATTTTGTTTTAACTCAAGTAGTTTTGGGAAAAGTGGTTGACCAGGTAAGAGCAATTAATGATAAAGCCATAAACATGTCATGTTAGAGTTAATGGCGCTCAACACCGTCTTTGAGTCCCATCTATTCAGCTGGGAGAAGAGGGAATTCACTGAGGCCTAACAGAAACCCAGCCCCATTGCCGGCTGCTAAAGCGAGTCCGTCTGCTACCTTCGGAAGGAAGCTGCAGCATGTACTGGCCTCTGTGCACAGCGGAACCCATCGCGCTCAGCTGCTCCCGTGAAGTGCATCAGATCCACAGAAGAACGCACAAGAGTGCCCTGCCAGCCTCGTCTCTTTTTTTTTTTTGCAATAGTGTAGAAATGCTATTTTTTACCAAGTATTTTTACTCCCAACTAAAGCAAAATAGTGAAATGGATAACGCGATGAGTAACGTTAAATGTTGTCTGTTCTGTGTAGCTGCTTGGCCCTTTCAGTTCTGCAATAATGTTAAAATACGTGCCTTGGGTCTTGTGTGGCGTTATAATGGCAGCCAGAGTAAAGTCCTTCCTCTCACCTGAATGCATCTTCAAATAAGATATACGAAAGAGAAAACTGAGTACATTTTGCCTTAGGAGAGTCATAAGCCTGGCTTCCATCCCAACGCTAAGCAAATTCAAGGGCTGTTAAAACAGAAATCTCGGAAGAGTAAATCAAAACCTGTTCCTGACTCCAGTTTCTCTCTTCCCGTCGAGGCTGTCGGAATGAAGCACGTGCTGCCTCGGAGGCTTCAGTTTTCTCGGGAGAGGGAAATAACGAGCACGCTCAGCACTGTTTGCGAGAGCTCAGTTTGGTGGCTCATACGTGCTGTGCAAGGGGAGGGCTGGGTGCGTCCCCATCCAGTGCTCCACTGCAACCCAGCACCAGCCCCGTGGAAGCACAGCTAGAGCCCGACTGGGTGGGCAACACGAACGAGTGCTTTAAACTGCTCCAAAATTTGCCCTTGCCCTCACTCTGCGGACCCAGCCGACAACTTTCTTCATTTCAAGCCTCCAGACATCTGAAATGTTAATTAGAGCACTTGGAATTATTCGAGGCTTCCTTTGGAGATACGTTAACAAAATCATCAAAGCGCTGGCTGTATTTTTCTTCTAACTTTTCCTTCCCCTCAGGGCACAGATATCTCTCTGGTGTGTTACAAGAAAGCGGTTCTCTGGATTGCAGAAATAAGCTCTGGGTTCCAGTTTTACCCTGAAACATTTGCCGTAGCTACAGCATCCTTAACGGCTTATTGGCATCAGTGAAGGCAGAGAATCTCTGTCAGCTTTCTCCTGGCCAGACGGCTGATTTGGGATGTAAGGAGTACGCAATCAGTTCATACACACAGCAGGCACCAGGGAGATTTAGGGAGCAGTCAGGGTCTTTGCTGAGGAAGGCTTTTAACCATATATATACATATACACACACATATGTATATGAACTCGAGTGTTTGATGAGATTCCACTGATTTTCAGTCCATTTGGTAGAAATGTTTGTGTGAGTTGTAGTCCAAATGCTGTGACAAGTACAAAGAACTCATTAGCATCTGGCTGTCTCTGCTAAACAGAAAACATTTGCATTATCACTTCTAATATTTTAGTTTTGAAACCACTATTTTTGACCAAACCACAGGGCCAACTTTTCCTGCCATTGAAACACCAGCAAAGTTAGGGGTTGAAATGAGCCTTGCAGCTCCCTTTCTATTTAGATCCGTACTACCATTTGGCAAAAGCATATTAATTAATATCTCAGCTGAGAAAAGGAATAACATTGCATTGTAAATACTGTGGCATTGCACAATCTAAAAATTGTGGGCTACATGAATAAGAGTTGCACCAAGAGGAGGATTTATTTTGTTTCACTTTGGATTTCCAGTTTCAAAGGAATCTTTTTGCAGCTAAACTAATTCAGAAGCAACTGTAAATTAAATGAACGTTCGAAACTTGTGCATCTGTTGTAGAATGACAATTATTTCCCCCAAGACTGTTATCTTATCTTCTTTACTCAATGTTTTCTTCTTTTCCCTTCAGGCCCAATTAAAATATCTTCAGTGCAGAGCAATTTCCTGCCTTGTCCTTGCAGCAAAAACCGACAAAGAAGATGAGGTCTGTATGTTTAATTTTAAGCACATCTCTTGTGTTCCAAGTTGTTTGCGTTTCCAGGTCTTTCAACAACTTGGGCATAGTGAGGAAGCGTTAACTTGTTTACCCTGAGTCATCCTTAAGGGGCGACAGTAACATTTTCAGTCCTCTTTCATCATTGTTTGGAAGAATTGTGACCTTTATGGGTGAAGGACTTGTGTTTGCTCGTGTAATGGATGTGTTTCCCTCCTCCTGCCCTCAGACCTCTCTCCTCTCTCCTCAATCCACGGCTCGCAGTCAAGCGTGGTCTGCGGGAGGACAGTCAAGATGCACACGCACAGTTTTGCGTGCACAACATCAGAGTGCTGTAATTCCTCGTTATGGGTCCTGGGAGGGTAAGGTAGGCAAGGCAGAGCAGAGATTCTTCACAGGAAGCTTAAAATAGATGCATTTGTTTGGAGTCAAAACTGGTTTCTGAACCTGGTGAGGAAATGACTCAGGTCTGCACCTCAAGGTGAGCATGTAAAAGCAGCAGCTACCCAGGGAAGTGAGATTACACAGGATAATCTCTCGTGGCAGAAGTGCACTGATAGACTTCTTCAGACATTTACAAACATGAGCCAAAAGTATTTCAGACCACATTTCTCCACCTTCCTTCATTCTGTTTTGAAAAAGAACAGGAAACCTAGGAGCTGGAGTCAGACACACGTCTCTTGGCACAACCCCTGCTGTAGGGAAGTGCTCCTCACAGCCTTTCTTAGGATGTGTCACACTCTGCTTATTCCCCTTTCCCCCTCAGCTACAAAGGAGAAACTGAGTCAACAACCGCAGGAAAGAAGACGAGCACAGAAGCCCCGTAGAACAGACCGACGGGGAGCCTCCTCCTCGGCACAGGAGCAAAACTCATGACACCGGTAGCAGGGAATGCGCGCCACCAGTGTAGCCCCCTAAGGAGGCTCAGTGAGGCGGGAGGTGAACAGTGTGGTCCTTGCCGCAGGCTGGGTTCGTAGCCNGCAGTGAGGCGGGAGGTGAACAGCGTGGTCCTTGCCGCGGGCTGGGTTCGTAGCCAGCTGCCCTGTGGCCAGCGTGGGCCAATCTCCATTTCGGGTGGGAGTTATCTAGGGAAGCGGTCTCCTGAACCGGCCCTCTGCTCAGCACTTTGGCACGTGTATAAACCTGTCAGGTCCCTTCGCAATGCAGAGAAACACACACAGCACTGTGTAGGATGTTGGCTTCTTTATTTTTTTTTAATTTTTTTATTTTTTTATTTTTTTTTAATTTATTTTTTTACAGGTAATACCATCGGTGGAGATGCTCGCAGTGCAGAGTGGTTGTAAACGCTCTCCAGCTGAGATCTTGAGAATGGAAAGAATTATACTAGATAAGCTTCATTGGGATCTTTACACAGCAACACCAATGGATTTCTTAAACATTGTAAGCACTAAGTTTTGCTAATTTTTTTTTCTTTAAAGAAACAGCTGCTTATCAAATAAGACTAGAAAACACAGATGTGCACACATACACGCACCCACGCATCCTTCCCAAGATGCTTTGCAAACTACCTGTTCTTCGCTATCTGCAAGTCTTTTGAAGAATGTTACAGTGATTTATTTTTTTAATTTATTTTTAAAATTTCCTGCTATTTAAAACCTTTCATTTTGCTCAAAAAATTCACTCCCATCTTTAAAGGACAACTAAAATGGACATTAAAAAGATTCTTATAATGCACAACTATACGCCATTTTTATTTTTTTTAAATACACACTGCAAAAATATTTCTAACTATTTCCATTCTATTAATACTGTACATAGAAAGCTGTCAGAGTTTTGCTACATTTCACACACAGGTTTTTCTTAAACCATTTTACTTTTCATCCCATTAATTGTTCACCTTTGTTTTAGGCAATGAGACTACCCCGATCTGGCACTTAGTTCACATTGCAGTTACATTTGATAGAAACAATTAAACTTTGTCTTCAAGAAACGCTCATGTGCTAGTAAGGCAAAAATCATGTGATACAAACACATCCTGGATCCCTTTTTTAAGGGTATGTGCAAATATTAAGCCATCTTCGGCTGCTGATTGTGAAAACTGCCTTTCTTAGGTGCTTGTTTCCTCGGTAAATTCAGAGTGCAGTCACTGTTGTTGGGTTTACTCTATTCGGATCTGCTGGCCTGAACTGAGTCTCCTGGATAGCAATCTGGATAACGTAGAAACTTCAGAAATCGTTAGGAAACACAGACCTTGTACATTCATTATAAGCTCAAAAAAACAGTTCAGTGGTTGGCAAGTACAAACACAGAACACAAAAAAAGGGGGGGCGGGAATCTTTCAGGTTTCCTGATACGAGATGAAATTAGTCTGTATTTCTGGTTGATAACATATGAAAACATACAAAGTTCACTGACCTCTGCTTTTTTTTTTTTTTTTTTTNNNNACTTTATCTTCTCTCCAGTTCCATGCCATGGCGATGTCCAACGGGCCCCATCTACTACATGGGCTGCCTCAGAGGAATCCTTCCCGCCACGTTGCATTCTTGACCAAACAGCTACAGCACTGTATGGCGTGCCACCAACTACTGCAGTTTAAGGGCTCCACATTGGTTTTGGTGATCATCACCTTAGAGCTGGAGAGGCTGACTCCTGATTGGTTTCCTGTTATTACTGATCTGCTAAAAAAAGCACAGGTAGGAATCAAAATGGCCTTTGGTCACAAATCTGCAGGCCAGGACACCGATAAGTTAATAAAGCGCACGTGTATTTCCAACCACCATTGCACTTCAGCCTTCCGAGAAGCGCATGTCCATGTTCTGCCTTTGCTGCAGACCTTGCTGGTGCCAACAAAAGAGGGAATAAAACCGCAGTTATGGGCTGGGGCTGGGGCGAGAGCCTTGCCTTTGGCAGGGAAGGGAGGTTTCCGAATTGCTTGGCCACGGACAGCCCCCGCCTGCTGAGCGAGGAGATTCTCTCCCAACGGGAGTGTCTGAGAGCACCTAAAAACCTGCCCGCTGTCCCCACTGAAGAATACAACAACTTCTAAGTACAGTTACATTGCTTTTAAAATACCATCGCTTTGGTTTCTAATGATACACATTAAAGGCAAGCTCTGTTGTGTTTTTTTTTAAAGCTTTTCTCCAGTTCCATGGAGCACACGCCTTTTAAGAGAGCATATCGAGCAGGCTGAACACCCAGGCTGTCAGCTTACCCTCCACCCATTTTGTGGTCTTGAGTTTCTCTGGAATGACCTAGCCTCCTCCTGTCCCTCTGGACTGCTGTCGCCTCCTAAAAAGAGGGAGCAATTGCCCACCTTTCGTCTGGCAGTTCAGGAGCTCCTGGTTAAGCGTTTTCCCTCAGGGCCAACCGGCACATTGCTGACACGGTCTATTGAGGCGCCCAATGCAGCCTGCCCCTGCCCTCCCCTCGTTACAGTCACAGGAGCAGTGGCCAGAAGAGAGAGTAATTTATCACAAACTTACAAAAAACCTGCATCTTTCCTTACAGGTTAACAGCACTGAATTCACCCACTGCAAAGAGCTTGTGGATCAAGAGCTAACGCGCGTGCAGCCGTCCAGTGCAGAAGGCTCCGAACTGCACCAGAGAGAACCCAACGTCTCCGAGAGTACTTGTGAAATAGCTGTGACGAAGTGTGACAGACTGAGCCCCTCACCCACCTCACTCCATTGTCCTCTTATTAGAACTAATTGACTTGCCCCATGGGGGAGTGAGCAGGAGCTGCTTTCGAGGATGAGGACGGGGGGAGCTCCCACTGCTGGCTCGGTAAGAGCAGTCCTCGGGTGGAACCAAGGTTTTGATTTATAGTGAGAAGACGGAGAACCAAGCCCTCCCTTCTTTCTTAAGGCCTCACCCAGGAATCCCAGGGCCTGAGGTCTGAGCTCCTTCCTGGTTAAGCCATTAAAGACTCAACCCCAGTTCCTACAAGCCGCGAGAAATCGCTTCTTGTCTGTCAGCACTGCCGCCTCGGCCCCCACCAACCAGCACGTGCTGGTCAGGGGCCTTTAAAATCTGTTCTGTCTTACCAGACTGGACAATACAAAATGCCTTTAATTAATTCCCCACCACCACCATGTTAGTTTTTATTGACTGCTAATCTCCATAGCAAAGCATTTTTATAAATGACAAAGGTCAGTTTAAACCTCTATTGCACTATTTAAAACCAGCCTTACACATTCTTTTAAAGTAAGTGTTTTCTTTGTCGGTTCCTTTTTTTCTTTGGTTTCTGTTCTTGTTTTAAACAATAGGGCTAGCATTTTCAGGTGCTTGTTATCCCAGTGCGAAGGTGTAATCCAGACAAGTCCTGTCACAGAGCAGGAAAGGGTTTCATACGGACCAGCCCACACCAAACGCCGAGCAGGTGCCTCGCTTAATGACACAGGATAAATAAACAGGGGATAGGGATGAGACAGGAGCAAGGAGACCCTCATGCTGCGTAACAGCAGCACTCATTAGTGCAGGAAGAAAGTTTCTGGCCTTCCTTCCTTTGCTCATTGTCTTACCTTGTAGGAGAGGCCAAACGTGGAGCTGTGCAGGACTGATGTCCCGAGCAGCTCTGTTAGCAGATAACGCTTCCTAAAGTATCGCGTTTGCCAGAGCTGGCACTGAGAACAGAGGGAGCTTTGTATGTGTGCAGGGAGAAAGCCACGCTTTTCTTTATAAGCTGCAAAGAAAGCGGTGCCTAAGTGTTCCAGAAAGAAACATTTAGTATCAGAGACTCAGTGCAGATGACACGTGGGAGCAGACGTGACGTGAACCAGCGGTGAAGCCCAGGGAGGTCCCATGGGGCAAGTGAAAGCTACCGCAAACCGAACGCCGTGCTGCCGGGGAGCCCCTGCCCTGGCCAGGGGATGCTGCGGGAGCAGGACTCAGCACCCGCTTTCGGACCAGAGGAGGTTTATGAGGTACCCGCGCAGGCAGGGGCCAGGCAGCAGCACGCTTGGGGTGTGTTATTTATTCATCCAGCCGATGGACCACAGGGAAGGTTTTAATTTGGGATAGAGCTCTTCCCTCCCCCCAGTGCAGCACCTTCCTTTCCTATCATGAGCTGTGACTTGACCCCCTGACTTTTTGAAGGAGGCAGGTCATCTTTTGTAGTTTTCATTACATAAAATATGTTTGGTCTGCGCATTCTCGGGGTTCTCCTCCGAGAGTCCAGCCAAAAGCCCACAGAGGTCCCTGCAGGAACCTGGGGTGCGTGTCTGGTTCTGCTTTCCTCCCATCCCTTTGCCCTATCTCAAGCATCTTCACCAGCTGCGTTAACCAGTGCAAATGCTAGCAGAAAAGTTCTACACACAGTAATTAACACACTGTAACTATACCACAACAAGCATACTTGAGGTTTTTCCCCCCAGCTGCGAGCCTACATACGCAGTTTCTTGCCTGTAAGATGGATGACACATTAAAAACCACGAACAAACCTGCTTTTCAAAACCTCTGCACATCTATATGATCAACGCTCAAAGGTACACATTAACAGGGGGTTAATTCTAAAAGATGAAGTCAGTGCTGAAATGCCCACCAGGGTCCTGCATTCCCAGTGAGGGTACGAGATGCCGTACTGGGATGGGAACAGTGAATCTGGAGCCTGGCTGCTCTCCTGGGACACGCTGCTGCCTCTCTGGCAGCACAGGTCCTTTCTGCACACCTATCCCCGTGCTGGAGTCACGGTAAAGGAGCCAACACTTGTGGCTTGGCCTCAGCTGGTTAAACGTGCTGCTTACCTTCGCGTTCCCGTCAGCGTCAAAAGTGGAGCTTCCTGCCCTAAAGAACAAACTGCAAACTCCAGGAAGAAGCTGCTGGTGCAACAGGATCGTTCTTGTTACAGAAAGAGCATTTTTGATAGTGAGAGCTGCACAAATTCCCTTCTTACGGGCAGAATGGAGTCTGAGGCTGGTAATATCTTTCCCCTCGCTGCCTGGACAGGTACTCAGTAACAACGACCAACACAGCACACCCCCGGGTGACGCACACCCCCGGGTGACAGCAGTAACGGCAGCAATCATTTTGCCCAGCTGAGTTTCGCAGGTGATGAGTATCTCAGTTCTGTGCCTGCCCGCCTGGATTGTGCACAGCCTGCGTGCTACAGGCACCAGTTTATTCTACCTGCAGCTAAACTCACCGCTGTGGAGCCCGTGACCATTTTGTGACACACCAGTTACTGATGAGAAGGTGCCAGGGTCAGCGGGCACAGCAAGTGCTGGCCCAAATCGGACGTGTTTAGGGGTAGTTTTGTGAGGATCGTTGTTTTGAGGAATATTTGGTCCCTGTAAAACTCACATTTACAGAGTATTTCAAAGAGCTCTTTCGGTGCCTCATCTTGACCTGGTAATGACGGCAGCTTCCTCCCGCTCTCTGGGCGCCAGCGCAGCACAGCTCCCCGTCCCGTGCTCCGCGCTCAGCCCAGGTGAGGCACACCTCTCAAACCCGGACTCCGTCTGCTGTTGCCTGACTTTGGGCCAGATTTCCAGATGCCCGAAGTTAACACCATCTTGTAAACAAAGCTGCAATTACATCTGAAATCCCCTACGGTAAGTATCCACGGAATTGTTTTGTCCTTCAAGAAGTTTCCTGGCAGACACCGCTGCTGCACACAGATGCTCAGATGCTGAATCAGAACCAAAACATAAACCAAACATTAAATCATCCTCAGAAACAGCGAAGCAATTTAGAGTCATCTTCAGTCGCCACCACATCTCCCATTCATAAACCACCACCAAAAGGAAACGTGTCACAGCTGAATTAACTACGCTCACAACATGTAAGGGTGAAGCTGCCTTACTGCGGACCAGCGTTCACCACCGTGCTTCAGGTAACAAACCTGACGCGGTACCGCTACTTATGGTGGGCACGCGATGACCTAGAAGAAGAGTTCATTTACACACTTGCACAAATAAAGCAGCTCTGTGGTCAGAGAATTGATCAAGATAGCAGAAAAGAGCAGAGGGAAGAGTAATACTCACAGTAGTTGTTTATGGTATTACAGGTTTCTGACAAGATTTCTTGATACATCAAAGAAAAGCACAGAAGCGATTCACAGCCACCGGCATCACAGAAAGACCCTCCAGAGCACCCGGCAGCCTACCTCAAGACATCACCGACACCAAGTGCTTTCAGACAGCTATAAAGCCTTTATATCTCATTTGTGGGGTTGCCTCTATGTGCTTGGTTTGGGTTGGGTTTTTTTTTGCTAATTAGCTTTAGTGTTTTAAGTTCTATTTGGTACTTACAGTTCAATTCTTTAAGAATGCAGAAAAGTGCACTTAGATGGAGTGATGCATTGACTCCCGGCCCTTCGCAGCAGCTCCCCCTCGTTCTTCCTCAGCAAGACACGCAACTTGAATCCCACTGGTGACCAAACTATGGCCATGGCAAACAGAACGTAATCAAGTCTTCTGAGTAATTTGAGGGGAAAAAAAAAAAGCAGCTTTGATTCCCAATTCACCTATCCAGATAGGAATCTAACTTGACAATAGCTCCAAACTGGATTAAATCTTTACCAAGGGAATTAGACCGGTTTGCCCCAAAAGAGAACGCGGGCAAGTTTAGAACAGCCATCAAAGAAGCAGCAAATGGTGTTTCACTCCTCAGCTCAGCCTGATGGTCGCCCACTGCCGCAGCTTTCCTCCTGGCTGCTGCAGGGCACAACAGACATGACGACAGAGCGAGCCATCAGGAGGGGACTTCCAGCTCCGAATCCTCAGCCCCTGAGAGACAGCCTGGTCAGACCCGGCTGCTTCTCACTAGGTCCCACGGCCACCGAAGCACGTGGTGCCTCACCCCTGCCTGCTGCGGCAGCGGGAACGGGCAGGGATGAGCCACGTGGCATGAACACACTTGTCACGGGGCTTAGTGCAAGTGGCAGGAGTCTCCAGAACTTCCCCATGTGCCCAGTTCGGTTATTTTCAGACCACATACCTGTTACTCGCTGAGATTTATTTCCAAGTTCTAGTTTATGCCAAGGGCATCCAGAGGTTTCGCCGACTGTCCCGTACAACACACCCCAGGGACAGGAGCTCAGTGCCTGCAGCAGTCAGTGCCTCTACGCCATCCTCTCGGTCTCAAACTCCTGGGTGGTGATGGAGACCTGGCCTGCCCCACGGGAGCCTCCCTGGGCTCCTGTCACCCACCCCGCTCTTCACAGCCAGACCTTGTCCCACTCCGGTCACGCCACCCCGCACAAGGTAGGGGTATGGGGTACAAGCTTCCTTCACACCTCCGACCAAGGGCAGGGTGTCTGCTGGCCCTTACACCCCCAGCCCCGCGGCAAGGGCACACGGGGCAAGCAGCAGCTCGGAGAAGGGGAGGGGGGTCGGCTGGCAGCAGCCCCCCCAGACGTATGGGGACACGCAGGGGACATCACACTTTAAACACAGATACACAGGGTAAGGGGGTTAACAGAGAGAAACTGGGATAACAGTGAGGGCTGTGAATTTGGAAACAGCACTTTGGTCTTCCAGTGAATATAACCAACATACAAAATGTGGTTTTAACAGATGTTTGTTAAACAAGTCAGTTTTGTTTTTATTAAACCCAGCTTTGGTACAAGCAGGTCATTCCTGAGATTCATTTACAATGTTGTTTTAAAACAAAGATCAGCTGGGGGCTCTCCCTGTTCCTGTGTGAAGTTAGACTGGGGCACAGACAGCACACTCCCCCCCCCCCCCCCCCCCNCCCCCCCCCTTTTCTTTGTTTGTTTTTTTTTAAACAAATATTTGTGTAAGGGGAAGTCAGTCTGTTACAAACACAGAACTCACGTCCAGGAACACCGAGTCTCCAGCTTTAAGCCGTTTCCCCTCCGTTAACATATAACATTTAGTTGTGCTTTAAAATGGTTCCCTTCTCCCCCACCACATCCCAGCAGGACGTGCCGGAGTCGGGACTGGCCAGGCAGGGTCACCGGTCCCCGAAGCAGCGCGTGGGGCGGTGGGCAGGGAGCTCGGGGAAGGGGTTACGCGGTGAGGCACGCCTCCGCAGCCCCGGGAAAACTAAACTAATGAGGGTTGGGGGATTTTGGTTATAAAAGCCGTAAGTCTACGGAAAAAAGCTACATGAAGAGTTATTGCTGAGAAACGTGAGAATCCAGCTGGAAGGTTAGGGACGTTAGCAGGTTCTCCAGTTACATCCCTAAACCAGACGGAGGAGAGGACACGCGGAAACCCCGTCACAGCGGCAGCACAAGCAGCAAGCTGAAACCTCACCTCGCACTACCCCGCTTAGTCCCTCGTCCCTCTGCGAGTTCGGTCAGTGGTAACTGCTCTGTACGGGCTCTCGCCCAGGGATTAGCCTGTTGGTTTAGTGCAAGCCATGCAGCAGCCTTAATTAGCAATTTATCTTTTGGCAAGTATCTTAGATTTCAACTTTATCGAGAAACCTGATCAAGCAAACTTTTCCCAATCAAAAGATACGGTGCATCTTAGTCCTTGCTACATAATCTCTTCTGTGCAATATATTGCAAGCTTAAAGGTGAAAGCACCAATTAACTTCTTCTGCATGAGATGTTTTGGCCTTAATAAATCTTCTAATTAACATGTCTTCCTGATGTTATGGAGCACGCACTGGGAAGACTAAAAAAGCTACAGAAAGAACAAAAGAGAATCAGTGTTTAAGTTTCAGTTATTTACATTAAGCAAAGACAGCACGAAAGGTCACAGCACAAATCTAACATCTGCCGCCTGGAGCGCGGGGCTGGGTACAGACATCTGAATTTAGACCATCGCAACTTGGAGAAGCTCTCACTGCTGCCAAGGTCTCGTTTGGAACCGGTGATGAGAGGACTGATTTAAAATTTTAATGAGGCAAGACTGCTGACAGGGAAGATCCGAGAAGCCACGTGCTACAGAGATGCAGGATGAGGAGAGATGCGGACCGTCTCCAGCCTGGCCAGGACCGCAGGCGCCACCGACCAGCACAGGCAGCCCGAGCCGGCTCTCCCAGCCGGCAGAACCAGTGGCTCCGCTCTGTCCTCACCTCGCAGGCCACCGCTGCGCAGTTCTCCCTACGGAGCAGCCTAGGACAAGGAGACGCGGCTGGGTTTGGGTTGTCTCCTGAACGGAAAGCACCAACACGTCCCAGGGGCTTGGTCAGCGGGCTTCAGCTCTGGAACCGCAGAACACGGACACCACCTACCTCCCTGCTTTTGGAACAACGCTTTGCATTTCTCCTTCTCTTGCAAACACCTCTAGGAGCTTTGCACAAATATCAATGAACGATTTGAACACCACTCCTGTGGAAAAATACTCACCAATGTACGCCATCCTGAATTACCAGGTGGCCCATCTTTAAAGTGACCAGCCGCTCTGCCACCTTAGTTTCCCCACTAATTCTCATGTACTTGAATGCGCTTTCTCTCCTCTGGGCTCCTAGCAGATTTGGCTTTAAAAAGGACTGGGATGGAAAAGGTTGCAAAACGCTTCATACAAACCACTTGGTATCAACTGCTAAGTCCCCACTAAGGCTTATCCTTCAAGAATTTAACAGGCTCAAGCGACAGTTCTAACCCAGCACAGGCTCAGACTTTCACCTGCACTTTGTCAGTGATCGCTACGGGCAATCTCACACCAGCTCCAACCACCATACGGCACGGTACGGCAGCGGGGGTAACCATCCCGGCCTTGTAAGAAGGTGGGATGCAAACAGGCAGCACAGAAGATGACCAGAATTGCCCTCTGCCTTTTCAGCAAGCTGTGTATTAAATGCAAAAAGCAGAGGTCTGGCACGGACCCCAACTGCTGCAGCGACAGCACAGCCCGTCCGCACGTTTCTAAAAAGATCTCGGAAGCAGCCAGTATCACCGACTTGGCATCGTTCTTGAAACCGGGGCGGCAGGAGAAGGTCCCATCAGAAGCACCGCTTCAGCAAACACCGTGCATCGGCCAAACTCCGCTCGTTGGTTTTGTCTTAAGTGCAGCATCGACCTCAGTCCAATACCAAATAAACCCCAGAGACAGCCGAAGGTAACTTCGGAACAGAATGTCCCAGGTAGCCGTGGCGCGCAGAGCGGACACCAAGAACAGGTCTTCAGGTACAGCTTCAGCAGCAGCTCTCTGCAAAGAGAGCCCCAGACTAGCGCTGGGCTCTTTTCTTGGCCTCGATCTAAGCGTATGTGCTTCTCCAGAAAAAGCAGACAGCTTTGGAAGTACCCTTAGGAAACTACGCCCCTCCATCTCTGCTCCTTTTCCATCCTACCCTTAAATCACCTCTTTGGGCACCACTGCACCAGCGAAACCGCTGGTAAACCTACCGGCTCAGGCACCGCATCCCGCACAGGAGAAGTACAAACAAGCTTAAAGGCAACTTTTGTGCAAGTACAGATGGCATTTGAATTAATACCGGAGAATTCCTCCCCAGATTACAGATGAGGTGCTTTCTGGCATAGCGTATGATTAGCTAATTGTTAATTAATTAGCTAATTTTATTTTTGAATGTTCCCAATAGTCATAAGGCATCCTGCGCTGGTAAGCTTTCAATCATTACATATTATTATTTACACAGAGATCCACTAGATGACACAGGAAATCCACCGCTAAATAAACGACACCACAAAAACTCAAAATACATGTGAGATTTAATAAAAGAAAAAAGTACAAAGTGAGTGGAAAGAACTGAAAGTCAAAAAAAAAAAAACCCAAACAAACAAACCCAAAAAGCAAACAAAAAACCCCCCAACACATTCGGAATGACAAGGTGAATGGATGCAGCACGTCCAAGAGGCTGCCACCGCCCCGGCAGGTCCCCAGGGCGCCTCCGAGCCAACCTCCCCGTCTCCACCCCCGGGGCATCCACCACAGCCAGACGTGGAGCCCACAGAGCTTAGAGCCCCGCAAAACACATTTTAAATTAGAAAGCAGACAACATACATGATGGTAAATGTTTAAATGATAAAAAAATGAATAGTTTTTCCCATTAATACCAACCTTTTACAGATAAATGTATGAAACAGCGGAAAGATGTGTAACTGAACAGCTTCAGTCATTTCTGAAGGGTTTTTCTTTCACTTCTAGCCTACAAGCTGTAAATCTTCGGACTGGAGTGAGATTAGCATCACCATGCATTTGTAACTTGTTAAATAAAAATAAGATACAGAACTACCCTATATACCACATACTTAAATCTTGTCTCAGCCAAAAGGAAAAATCAAGTACTAGAGGGAAAAAAAAAAGAGACCGAGTCCCATTGGGGACATTATGATGTCAACTGCTCTAAAGAACAAGTAACTATACAGAAAAGGTATGTCTGTCAAAACGTAAAGTCAATGTATATATAATAATCATATTAAAATATTGTTACATACATTCTGAATGTCTTCATCAGAAAAAGCTGGAAATTTCTCCACAATGCCCACGGATTTGAAGGTTTTTACTCTTTCGCTGTTATCGTCACTCTACCTACCTGTTACTCTAGGAAAAAAGAATTGATCTCTGACAAGCCAGGGCAGACAGAAATCATTCGCACAGACCTCGCTGGCTGCGGCACGCGATCGGGAGAAAACTGCCGAGCGGAAAAGCGATGGCGAGGCGGCTGTTTGCACCAGTTACTGCTGTAGCCCAGCCTGCGTAGCGCCGGCCTCCGGAAGCAAAACAATGAACCAAATGGCGCTGCTTACTCGTACAACTAGTGCACCAGAGTTTCTCTCGTTAGCAAAAATCAAAATCCTGCCCCTAATTTGCTACGTGACTGGACTGTAGCCAGTGGTGAGCTGGAATTGTCTTCCTGCGTGTGACAACAGGTTGGGTTCCTTGTACGTTTCTCTGAGAAAAACACATTAACCCTCCTAATATTTGACAGTTACTCTTTATAATACATCTAACCCGGAGGCACAGCCTTAAAAATTAAGTGTTCAGCTTTCAGCAGACTCCTAACAAGTGCGCATAATTTTATCTCTTTGAGCAGCAGCCTGTTCTAAAAGGTACCTGCGAGATCGTCGTGAGGTTCTTTCTTACACGCATCAAGTAACGCTGACATGGTTTTCAGTATATCCATATAAAAGGCCAATGTCCGTATGAAAACAGTTTAATACCTGAGCATGTATTTAGAAAGAAAAAAAAAAAAGCTGCTTTAATGGGATATGCAAGTTGAAGAACCTCATTTTAAAATCCTGCGAAACGGCCCCCTCAGACAGACCGGTGACGGCTCGGGTGCGAGGCCACGCACCTCCGTCTGTGAGCCAGACACGGAATCTGCTGACAGCTGAGCTTAAAGACCAGTCTTTAAGGAAAAAAAAAAAAAAAAAAAATAANCTGTAACATTAATAACTAAATAAAAATGCACACACTCACAACTAACACTTAGCCAGCCAGTGTTTTTATAAACTCTAATGACACTATGTGGGGGTTAATATAAAATATTTGCTTTCTTTTAGCCTATTATCTGATGGATGCATGGAATTGGGTCCAACTATTTTTCCATGACAACATAGCTACTAAGTCTCTCTTCAGTTATCGTCCTGCCTTATCACAAAATGGTTCGAGTGGGAAAAAAAAAAGAAGAATATTGATCCTAATTATTCCTCTAAGCTCAGTTGCCCAGGAAAACAAGGCTGTGATTTCGAGGCATGAGGAGTGTTACAGGAAGCATCTTCGAAGAGGAATAGAGCCTATCAGCATAAATACGGTGCGTAGCTCAAGATCAGGGGATTCTCCTTATTAGGCACATAGTAAGTTTAAGGTTAAAGAGTAAAAGTAAAGATGACCGCTTAAATAGTTTTTCCACAACAGTAAAATACATCGGCAAATGACAACTGAAAAGTTACACAAATCCTGTAGTTCCACATTATACAACAAACTCTTATGAAAAATCTTTCTATATAAGTGTTCTACTTTAGCAGTAAAGAAAATTCAAAACATTGTCCCGTTAATTTTATTAACCACTCTCTCTCTCTTTATATATATATATATATATTATAAATGATGTAGAAAGTGTTTAGAGTAATTCAGGATTAAAATATATAATTACTGGAATGAGGGTTACTCTAACTAAGATTCCCAGGGCAGAAAGTACTGTGTTTTTCTACCCATTCTGAAAACTTATGGAAATCGAGAATTTTGTTAGAAAAATAAACGTTTCAGCGTTCTTCATACCACTCCTCACATTTGCGCATGTACAGAGGAAGAGAGATGAGCCTCAAGCAGTCACCTTAGCCAATTAGAAAGAAAATCAATCTAGAAAGCAAGTATTTAGCTGGTGGGTAAGATGAGTTCAGACAAACAGTTACGGTCACTTTATACATAGCTGCTCAGTCACTGGGTTTAGAACAAAACATCTCACTTCAGGGATTAGTTGACATTGTTTAACAAAAATGTACATGGTAAGGTTACTTCCTTAAAACCTCCTGATAAATTCTGTACAGATAACAGCGAGTCGTTACACTGCAACCACCGAAGATGCTCATTTTCTCTTTCACTTTGGTCCACTCACACAATGTTATGAGAAGGGTCACAGGGTGGGAAACTCAAGCAACTTAACACATGAAAGCACCAAGTCCACTCTTGGCCTGAAAGTCTGTGTGTGATTAACTGAAAGAAACAAAACATAAAAAAGCATGAATTAAAGTTATGAAAATTAAACAAAAGCAAAATGTAGCGAAATATGTTAAAAAAGAAAAAAGGAAGAGAAGGGCAAACGCTGCTGGGGCATCTGGAGACTCGCAGCCGAGAGCAACCCCCGGCACGCTGCGCCCCGCGCCAGGGCACAGCCTGCTCGAGAGCTGCGAGCGCAAAGGAGAATCTCAGCACTGACACTTGTTTCCCCTCGACAACATTCTTCCAACTCCATTTTTTTACTTGTTAAAGCTGCTAAAAACACCGTGTTGAAAACAGGAGACGATAAAAGGTTCAACTAGCTCTCCTAAAAACTGAAATGAGAAAACACCACCCCTGCCAGATCCCTGTCGTTATTCCCCCTCCCCGAGCTCCCGACATATTCCCAGTTCCTGCAGGGTCCCAAACTCTTGCCCATAAACCCAGGGGGTGTCTCCACCCACATCCCCATCCCCTGGGGAGCTGCAAGGGCTCTCCCGGCAGCGATGCTCCCCTGGCATCCTCCGGGTACCACTTCCCTCCCACCACCCCGGGTGGGCACCTGCCCCCACACAAGCCCCCAGTCCGTATCACGCTCAGCTCTGCACAGCACCAGCTCCTCGTTGAGCAAAGCCCCGGGCGCAGCCTGAACCCTGCGCTCTGCTGGGGGAAGCTTCGCCGCCGGTCCCAGGGGAGGACACGACACTGCCTGCCACCAGCTCCCCGAATCCCAGTTGCCTTCCAGCCCTGCTTGGTTCAAAGATCTCGGTAAGAAAGCCGGCAAAGACATTCCTGCTGCTTGCCAGGGAATACGCAGATCCTCTTAACGCCCGAGCAGCCTGTGGGGTCCACATCAAACCGACCGCCTGGGATGCGGCGGTGGGATGGGTTAGGGCTGTGCTCTCTGACACGCGGGTTTCACAAGACCCCCGGCTCATTTTGAGGCCTCCCAGATGAAGAGGGGGTCTGGGAAGAGAGGTCACTGGCAAGGCTAAGGGGAGGCACCTTCCTTTGGATTTTTTTATTAGAAATTTTGTTATCCTGAGTGAGCAGAAACCCCCAAACACCACATTTTGAAGTAGCTCTCAGGTTTGAAAAAAAAAATAAAGCGGCAAAAAACACCAAACCCAAAAACAAAACAAAAAAACACCACCCCCAAACCCAATCCAAAACCACTTCCTCTCCCTAATTTATTAATTTTATTCCTGGTGACTGTGCACCTCCTCCAGCTGTGCTCCAGAGCTGAAGAGAGCCCCCCAGCCCCAGTGCCGCGCAGGGGTCCCCACCACAGAGAACACGCTGCGGGTGCCCCTCGGTCCTTCGTACGCTGCCCGAGCTGCCTTTCCCTGGCCCCGCTTCTGACCACGGCTGGTTTCTAATCACCACTTAGAAGAGGAAGGGTGTCCGGACTCACGCCTGCAGGTGGGCTAAAACCGGCAAAGCGAAGGAAACCCGTTTCTATTGCAGACAGACGGAGCGGAGGGGAAGCTGCAGCGTTTCCGCCGGGCCAGCGCACACAGTACATCACCGCCAGAGCATCCCAGCGACCGGCATCGCTCACACAAGGTAACAGCGTGCGGCTCGGCGTGCTCACCTTCTTCAAAGCAGAGCGGAGCCCCAGGCTGCCCTGGCATTCAGCCCCTAATTCACGTGCGGGTTTAGCTGGATTGAACCCTATCTTCAGCAAAACACTTTACAAACCGTTTTGGACTCCGTGCGTGAGGTGGGACATGCCCAGAGCACGCCGAGAGGTCTGGAGAGGAGAGTGCTTTGATTTTTGTTTTAACCCCAACACTTTTACATTCCAAGGAAATACGTTAGATAATACACACTGTTATCTTCCATAGGGAGAAACAAATTACTAGCATGTCAGTACGCAGAGCGAGCTTCTCCAGAGCTGCAGTTCACAGCGGAGAAATGACAGAGCACAAGATCCCATCAGCTACATGAAGCCAAACGTTGTGCTGTCAAGAGCTAACTCGGGTGTTGCTACTCTCGATGGCCTTTTTTTCTTTTCATCATGAACAGGCTCAGGAAGCCTTGCCACCAACCGGTTCTGGATTTCACAGAATGCAGTTGAGACTCTTACGCTCCTTCACGCAAGGGGAAGTAACAAAAAATGCTGGAATAACGGAATTACCAGCTTGCACGATGGCACTTTGCGTTTTGCTCCATNGACAGCAGGATCACCCCCCCCACACACCCCTTCTCTTTTTAAGCCTGTTTGCGCCCTTCCTGCTCTATCATTACACAACCAGGCAGCTGAAAAAGCGTTATTTACATGCCCTCGCTCCACACTCTTGCTGGCTTCAGCAATGTCAATTAGCTAGCAGCAAGCTAAGATAAGAATTCCGCCTTTAGGGGAAAGGAGCTTTCTCATAAGCAGACCTGTCTTGGAGCCCTATTTCACACAAAGCCCTAATGAATTTCCAGTGCATCTTCGCTCTAAGCTGCTGTTTCCCTCTTTACAGCTCTGCCTTTAAAAATAAAGCAAGCACACCCTGCAAGGGGGGTCCGAGCCTACAGACCACAGCGAGGTACTGTATAATGGGGGACTTGACCTGTAAGACATTACAACTGTGTCATCATTGTCCCCTCTCCTCTCTGCTGGGGAGGAGATGCAGCTTATTTCTAGTCACCTTCCCGTCCGTCTCCAGGAGCAGACGGCTCGCAGGATCACTCGAGCTGGCTGTCGCAGAGGCAAGGGATGTGACAAAAACCCCGCGGGACTCTCAGCCTTCAGGGAATGGCCCCAAACTGTGAATCCCTCCCACCTGCAGCCACCGCGACTTCCCCAGGGCAGTGCTGGGGCACAGGAGGACCCCGTCTCTCCTCCACTTTACACAAGGAGTCAGAAAGGTAGGAATTAGGATTCCAAAATCCCCTTTTCCATTTGCTAAGCAATTGACCAAACATTAAAGCACCTGAGCAGACACCCAGCTTCCCAGCGGAGAAAGACTCAAGTTCAGTCACTTACTTTTTCTTGTCTTTGTCCTTCTTCAGCGGCTGCTGTGAGGTAGCCTGCAAGGATTGGGACTGCAAGGTTTCCACCGCTACTTTCCGCCTGTTGAAGGCATTCATCTCTTCCTCCAGCTCCCTCCTCTTCTCCTCCACCTTCCTTTTCTCTTCCTGGTGTATCCTTTTTAAGTGCTCAAATTTCTCATGCAGCTGGTAGGAGACAGACCCTCTGAGCATCGCATCCAGCAGGATCGTGGGGCAGCGCTCCCCCCGGAGCCGCAGTCACACCTCCCGCACAAATCCCCACCCCCCCTGCAGAGACCGAGCAGCCGGCGGGGTACGGCAGCCAGTGCCCCTGCACCATGCGAGCCCCTCAGGGCAATCACAGCCTCTTCACCGAAAGCAGTGAAGGTGCAGTAAATTCAGCTCTGCCTGACACCCCGTGCCAAGCGGGAGAAAGCGTGAGCCCTGGGTAAGCGCACTGAGGATCTCGGCTGAGCGCACTGAGGATCTCGGCTCAGCCTGCAGCCCTGCCATGGTGCTGTGGGCATTGCGCGCTCCTCCGTTCCTCACTAGTTTTGAAGATGGTCCACTTATTTCCTCCCCGGGCAGCTGCCCACGGCCTCACACCACCGACCTGGGGACTCCAGCCCAGCTGCCCCCTTTACTGCACTCTCCAGTGCGCCTCCAGGGGCGATGTCCACCCAACACGCACGCTCACAAAACCGTCCCGCATTGCCCTTCGCTCACCAAGCAGCAGCTGAATCTCCTACACGCTGCACAGAATGGGGAAGACTGTTGTTTCTGGGGCACCTAAACCAGTGATGCTGTTTTGAAAACATTACCCCACGTCCCCTCCTCCGAGTGGGGGAAGGGGGGTGCGTGTGTTTGTGCTTTGGCTGGTGAGGTCTGCTCAAGAGCTGCATGCGCTTTCCAGGATTCACGTGTTGCCCAGCCCAAGATCCTATGCCGGCTGTATTTTGGGCTCCTCTCACAGGTTTTTGGCACACCCACCTCTCTCTCCTTCTCCTTCAGCTCTGCCTCTGTCTCCTTGACTTTGTTAACAAACATTTGTCTCATTTCCTCCTCTTTCTTCTGGAGCTCGCCCAAGAACTCTTTCCTTTTGGTCTCGTATGTTTCTTGGAGGCTGGGGAAGAAAGCAAACGAAATCCAGACTCTTTGGACACCAACGAGTTAGGGATGGGGAAATGCGCGTCTCTCTGCGCTGCTTAAAGACAAACAGGCAGGGAAGGGAATGCCACCAAAGTCAGCTGCAAAGTTCAAACCCAGTGCTAGTATTTTCCAGCCCAGCATTGTGGATACCTCCGACAAACCTCCCATTTTTGGGGTGCTTCAGTGCCGAACTATTGCCCTAAATTGATGTCAGATGTGAAGGCCGCTCACCTGAAGGGCTGGCTGTCTGGATCCGTGTCCTTGAAGCCCATCTCTTCCAGTTTGCACCTCCTGTACAGCTCATAGTGGCGGGTGTGAGTCTGCTCCCGGAGATCCTCCATGTTGACTCGAATCAGCATTTCCCGCAGTTTCACGAAGTCACAGTGACTTTCGTTCTCAACTGATGGAAGCAAAGGGAGCAGTCAGCAAACGGCACACATGGCGGGGGAGCACAAATGCACACACAAATTAACCCCCGAGACTCCCCTCCCAAGGGCCTCTACCTGTTGTCCCGCACAGGGCACACCACAGCCCCTTGGATGCAGGGATTCCCACTGACCACTCCTACCTGCCAGTAGGGAGGGGAAATCAAAGGAAAGATTGGCCAACCCACAAGAGGCTGCACAGGACATCTCTGCACCGTTGGGCACCTTCATGCACGCGCGCTGGCGGGAGGGCAGAGCTGGAGAGGGTGCCAGCGTGCGCACGCAACAAAGGGAGGTTTGCGGCGGGTGCCCGGCTCGCAGCGCCTTACCTTGCACCACTCCCCACGGGTACTGCCGAGCTCTCACCAGCTTGTTCCCAACTTTCACCTCCTCCGTGCTGCCGACCACAGCAAAGGGCAGATGAGCCTGGAACAGAGCCCAGGCCAGCGACTCAGTACACGGGCTAAGCCCTCAGAGACCAGCCTCGCCGTTACATCCCTCTCACCCAGGCACAGGATCTACTTCAAAAAGTCCGTCCTCTGAAGCTAACAATCCCCAATACCCAGACCAGTCTCTGCTATGAACTGGGATATTACAACAGAGAGCAGCACAGGGCCAGACCACAGCTTGCTTGCAATGCTGGCTGGACTGAACTAGATGGGGAAATATTGTAGGAACACCACGATCAATACCGATCTCCCTCTATCCATTTGTCAGGTTGTTCTTGCAGCTGTAGTCTCTCCGCACGCCAAGAGCGGGGCGCTCCCTGCCTTGCAGAAAGCGCGAGCAAAGACATCCGTACACAGGCCTTGGCACAGCCGTTTGCGTGTGGGCACTGGAAGGGACATGTGCAGGATACAACATGTGCTCACTGCTCTCCAAGTCTGCAAAGCATCACGCGCAGGGAGGAAGCCGGGGGACCGTCCCCAAGCATTGCAGGAGAGGAGCCACAGAGCAGGCGCTTCGGTGGGATGAGGTCGACAAAATCCTTCACGTTTAGTTGGAAATGGATCCAGAAGTGAGGAATTGGTGGAGAGGTGGCCAAAAATGTTTTCATGGGGGGGACAGGACATGGGGACAGGACCAAGCAAGCGTGGCTCCCGTTTTCATCCCCAATGCACACAGCTTGAAATTATTTTAAAAAGAGCGCATCCTCCAAATTTTTCATAAATTCCACAAAAAAGCACTATTACAGTGAAAACACATATCTAGTTGACCCAGAAATGAATTAGCTATTGGAAGTTTAATAAAAAAAAAAAAGGGAGGGGGGAGGTGTGAAAGAAAAGACAAAGCACGTAATCAGAAGCAGCTATGCAGGAAAGTGTTCACTTTGATGAAGAAGCTACTTTTTATTTAAAAAAATTAACATGGAAACATTTCAGCTGTTTCTACTGCGATAGCTACACTGATTTGGGCAACAGGAAACTTGAAAGTGTTTTGCACATGCTTCAGCCAGGTCTGAATTTGATCTCTGAATTTCAAAACCAATAAAATAGAGTCTAACAATTTTTCTTCTTTGTTTTAAATTGGGTTTTCTCTGCTTAGTGTCCTTAAGTCAGAAGGCTAATGTAAATCTTAACTGTTAAATTTTTATTCAAAGTTTCTCCTTCCTCAAATGAAAAGTAGCCTAAAAGCAGACAGAATGAATTTTGAAGAAAGTATTTTTCAAAAATTCAATAAAACAAATTTTAGAGCTGAGCTGAGTTTCTCCAGAGAGCCCACAGATTAAACAAGAGCCATATTTTAATTAATTCTGTATGCAATAGCTTTAGGCGTCCGTCAGATCCACAGCTCAACTTTCAACCAGATTTAGCGTCTGGACGGTCCCAGTGAAACTTGCCCTTCAAATGCATTTTTGTGCAGCAATTTAATTTGCCACAACTTCTGGCGGCAATGCGATTGGCAGCGCTACTCACATTCATCACGGAGTTGATCTCAGCGACTGCTTCGTCGTCAGTGGGGAACTGATAGATCTGCACGCCATTGCTGACCAGCTCGCTCATTATCTTGATCTTGAACTTGTGCAACTCGCTCTTGGAGATGGTGTCTGCTTTGGCAATAATCGGGATGATGTTCACCTACCGCAGAAGAGAGGACGAAAAATAACTAGGTGAGCAGCAGTCCGGCAAGCAGCTCTATTGGGAGCGTGGGTGCCCGCAGGGTGAGCCGCGTCCTACCCCCTTGGCTGCTTTACATTTCATAAACCCACAGAGCTGCTGCATTTCGCATGTGAGCTGCGGCACAAACCCCGCTGAACACTAGAGGGAAGAGTTTTCCAGGACGAATTTGGCTACAAGACTTCCAGATAAAGCGAAGACAAACACCCTGCAATAAATACACAATGAGCAGATCAAAGCCTCTGCTTTTGCCTATGTATTTTGTTACACGCGTCGAGGGAGGCAGAGACAGCATAACCGTCACATCTGGAGTTATCTCCTATCCGCTCCTGGCTGCGCTGACAAGCCGTTTCAGAAGACAAGCACAAGGATGAAACGCTGCAGCGAGCTGATGTGACGCCTTCCCGTGCTTAAGCAGAAGGAGCAGGGACTCCCCAGACGCTTTCACAGCGGCCGTGGATCCCTTCCGAGGGCTCCCTGAGCCTCTCCGTGAGGATCACAAGTCAGGCGTGCTGTGCGGATCACACGGACCACCTGGGAAAGGTGCAGGGTGCCACGCAGCAGACAGGAGATTTGTTTTCACGCGGTTGTTGCTCGGCTTTGGTGTCGCATCAGCGGTCACCGAGCAGGACACAGTGCACAGCTTCACCAACCCAGGTTTCACAAAGCCACCTGCGAGCTGCAGGGTGGGGAGGTCCCCCCGCTGCTCAGTACAGGCAGCAAACGAGGGCCACATCCCACATCCTTCAGGAGGGATGCGGTTCGCTGTAACCCTGCGCTTCAGAGAGCTACAGCGGGACAGCACCTATCACGGGAACCTCTATTAGATAATGCCGCTGTGCCCAGAAAAGCCAAGTGCAATACTGCAAACCACGGCTTAAACAAACTACAAAACTCCTCTGTGTGAACAGCAGCCAAATTCATAGCAGTAACACACATGGATTCAGACAGATGAGGGAAAAGTCTGATTTGCCATCTAACACCTCCCAAGAGCCAGCGCTTTCTGTCCTACAGAGCAGAAATTCATAGCAGCCATTTGGTCTCCAACGGGTGCCCATTAAGATAAATAACCTTGCTTTCCCAGCTCAAGTTCTTTTTGTAGCTCAGTGTTTTTTCCGTTAAGTCTTGGGTTCCCCCCACTTCCCCCCGCCTCTGGTTTAGCACTCACTAAATACAAGAGCATTTACTTGCTCCAAAATAAAAGAGTCTTAACTTGCTCATTGCAAGTTTATCTGAGAGGATAAATTCCTTCTCTTTCTCAGCCACTGACCTGCCCTCTTTTACCAAGGACCACAAACCCACACAGAACAAGGTCTGCTGCTCACTCCACTCCTCAGCAGGTCAATGTCCTCGTTACAAAGGTAAAAATGGCCATGACCACAGCTGGGCGCCTCACTGACCTGCGAAGAGCCGCGTGGGCTTGGCTGCACCATCTCCCACAGAAGAAGGGTCAGCTCAGGGCTCACGTACCACCCGCTCAGAAGCGGTATCTGCAAGGGGAAAGGCACTGCCAGGGAGCTGCTGTCTGCAGGGCTTCGTGCTCTCCATCCAGCTTACAGCGAGGCAGGAGGCGGCAGGCTCTGTGCTCACAGCGGCCGCCCCAGCAGTACTCAAACAAGGCACAAACTGAGCTTGGTTGAAGTCCCCTACAACCAGGTCCCTCGCGCTTCGAAAAGGCAACTCAGTCACAGAGTTCACAACCCAAAAGGATTTTACAAGTCGATGTATTTCCAGTAATCGATAGCCAACATCCATGCTGTGGAGTCCTGGAAACGGCATTTGAGGGTATCTTTCTCCTTCTCTCTTCTTCCCTTGCGAGTTCCTGAGTTTTTTAAATTATTACTGTTTTTATTTTGATTTCATGCACGCCTTGGAAAGCCACAGGCTGGAATCCCACCGTTAACAAGTGATACCCGGACCACCATTCAATCATCTTCCTGTTTTCCTTTCTCCGATTTTGAGCATTGGCACCCAAAAACTAAGTCTAGAATGAGCTCATCCCTTTATAATAAGGAGAAAGGATGGAAAAGTTTGCAAACAAGAAACAGACGAGATAGGAGATGCTACCGAACTGCACGTCTAATCCTGCCCTCCTACAGCACCTTCCACACATCCATTTCTGTGCAAAGGCCACAGTGTGTGGCACAGAGATGAGTGCCAAATAAACTGATAATACAACTAGCCAGAGCAGAAAAGTCACCTCTCCTCTCCTTCCTGACCAGGTTTTAAAAACCCGGTAAAGGAGGTGATGCCAGAACCATGCGAGGTTTCTGTCTCCACTCGCACTTTTACACAAATAACGTTTACCTGGGGTTGCAGGCAAAATCCCAGAGCAACATTTTCTATCTCATGGTGGAAAAGCAATATTCTCTATTTAAAGATCTAGTACTAAAATCACGAAGTTAACTACTGGAGCATCATCACACTGAATGTGACAGGCATGCAGTGTCCCCCTGACTGTCAGACCGTGCGCTGGAAGTCTTTGCTGGAGCTGGAATTACGACCGGAGGAAGTCTGTGCTTCAGACAAGACAGTGAACTCACACGCACACGCATAAAATGCGCCTCATTCTCAAGTCGTTCTGACCACAGAGTTATTTCTCATCTCCAAAAATAAAACTTACAAGAATGTGCCGAAGTCAGTGAGTTGGCTGAAAATAATTTTGCTAGTATAATAAGGCTACAATGCATTTTCACCCTGTGAAATACAGCTCGATTTTTCCCCCATCTCCAAAGTGTTCCTGAATGCGAGTCCCAGTGAAGCCAACAGGCAAATCCTGCCTGGGAAACCAAACAGCAGAGGCACAAACTGGCCCGAAGCGTCCCCGACCCACCTAGGACGTGTCAGCTCACGAAGCGCAAGCAATTAGCCACAGCTCGTACACAGCGCACGCTGGCTGGAAACCATCCAGGGACAACAACCAGGGAGCCCCGGGATGCCCACGGCAGCACACAGCGGTACCATCGCTTTCCAGGGCAGGGCTGTGTTTTAAATCAGTAAGTCATGTTCTCATCTGGTACAGATACAATTTTATTTCTCTTATTTATTTATCCCTTCCTTTTCCCGGGTTAAACCCAAAGGAAAGCCAACCCCTGCCAGGTCATACGTGCTTCCCACCCACCAGCCAGCTGCATTTCATCTACCTAGAACCACTTCTGAAGATGCTTCTAGCTCTCTGGCTGTAATTAAATACCCTAGACAACAGCTGGCCATGAGCTCAGCCAAACAAATACTGTATTAGGGTACAATGGAAGATTTTGTTTACAAAACAGCTTTACCCAGAAGGGATCCATTCTTCAACTGTACAACGGGCCACCAGCCAGGTAAAGCTTTCCCAGAGGAAAGCCAGGTTCAGGTGCGCTCACACGACCGCAGACGTGAGTTGGATCATGTCACCCCTCTGCCCGGCCACGGTAACCACGCGCTGTTACCAGTCTGGAGCAGACAGAAAGCTGCCCGGGGCTCGCTGACACCCCGCTTCACCCTGCACACACGCCGGCCCCAAACACAAATGGTTCACGTCTGCTGGGAAAGGTGCACAGCACTGCCGCGCACAAATCTTTAAGGAGTGACTGGAAAGCACCTCGATGTGCTGGGACGACACCGATGTAGAAATGCAACATAAACCCCTGACGCTCAGAAAATATCAACGGTCTTGCTTATTCATTCCCACGTGCGTGCTTTGTGAAGCCACCACACAATGAAATCCAAGACGTTCTCAGACCGTGGTAAGAAGGGAGACGAGAGCAAAGGGATAAAATTACTTCAGAGAGGACTATTTAAGTGGAAGTTTAAAAGTACAAAAAGCTTGCGTGCGCACAAAGTTCCCACCCCTGCACAAGTACAAAGGATTTATTTTGGTACTACCCAAGGACCACATTAAAGGCAGCCACGGGGAGATGTGAGAAGTAGGGAACGCAGAAGGAAGGGAAGAGGAAGGCTTTGTGGGACCACCAGCACCAAGGGGAATCGGGCAAAAGCTTTCCTCCAAACATATTTCTGGGAACATGTAATGCTGGCGCAGCGCCAAGAGACAAGAGTTTATTACGGGAAAGTTTTCGGATTCCTGATGAAGTCAGTGTAACAGCCACCACGGTTACCAACAGCCCGCGGCAACGGGAAGCCAGCGCCTGCTCCGGAGTGGGGCCAAGGGAAAGCAGGCCAACAGCCCCGGGTGGCACGGGCCAACAGCAGGGACTCCTCGAGGGGGAACTCTACCCACCAGAAGAGTCCAATAGAGACAAGAGCCAGAGAAGAGAGCATTCCCCAAATGTAATCCAGCGGATCCCCAGTTACTGCGGGGTCCCAGCTGCCTTGTCTGCCCCCTCTGTAAACTGATCAGCATCTGCCATCTGAAAGGAACCACCTTGCTGCTAAAATACTGCTCTGAAAGACAGGAAATTCTTGACAAGAAAAGAAGACACGCTGCTGCCACTAGTGACCTTTGAAGCCTCCTGCAGCTCCCTGGAAGCCAGCTGCAACAACCAAAACTGTGTCAGAAACCTCCTCTGAGCTGCAGGAGTATCAGCAGTAACCAGTTAAGTAACCCACTCCCCCGTAAAGGCAGAATAGCTTATGCACAACCCCCACCTAGACCCTCTCACGACCCACTTTTAAGATTGCTATGACCTCGAGAACTTCTCACCATATTTACATTTCAGAAGACACTGTGGTCTGCTACCCAGATGATCCGGCTCTACCAGCGGTGACTGCTCACAGACTCCCTGTGTGCCAGCACGCACAGCCAATGCCTCTCTTCAGCCCATCTCCTCTCTACTGACCACCACCTTAGCACACCTACAGTTTTGGTTGCTCTCAGCCCCTCCGTCCCTCGTCAGGACAGCAGAGGCGGCTCCGCAGTTTCCGCCATTCAACTGCAGGAGCTGGAACACATCCTTACCTGCGCACCTGTAAAGAAGAGCTAATAAAGATGCAGTTGATGGCTTTGATAAACATAAATTAATCTGGGTAAGATTCTTACAGTGATGGACACTCTAGATTTCACATAACTATCTGGAAAAAAAGCTTTTCACCTGACATTTTCAGTAAAGCTGGTGAGAAAAAAAAAAGCACAGGACCTGAGCAACCCACCAGGGCAGACGAAGTTTTACCAGTCCTAAAAACAGCTCAGCTAACATGCAAGAATCACTTACACGGAAGGAACAAAACCTTCCGCATGACAATCTATATTAACAGACGCATCATCACTTCCAGAAAGAGGGACCATGGTCTCCAACCCCTTACCTTGCTATCCAACTTCTTCATTGTCACCAGGTCCAAGGACTTGAGCGAGTGCCCGGTTGGGGTGATGAAGTACAGGCAGACGTGAATCCTCGTGTCATGGTAGTTGAAGAGAGATCGGCGGATTTTCAGCTCTTCTTGCAAATAGTTTTCAAACTGCGTATCAATGTACTCAACTATCGGCCTGTAACTAAAACCATACCATTAGCAACCCAGATACTGGACCTCAAAACAGTTTGAAGGCTTAGGGAGTTCTCCCAGACATACCATGGTATCATTTAAAAAGCAGTTCTACGACTCAAACAATTCAGCCTTACAACAGGAAAAGTGTGGCATTTACACACAGACCTTATAATTCAAAGGTTGCTAGAGTCTCCTCAGGCCGCGCTGCAAAGCCTAAGGACAGCGGAGCATGGAAAGATGACTGCTTCCACACATCAAACTTTGCCCAGATCTCAGGGCTGAGCCATCTGGCTGTAGCAATGCAACATGACCAAGGAGAGACCTTGGAGCCCCAGAAAGCCTTTACCCGCGGCTTAAGCAAGATGTCTGTGTAATTAAATGAGACAGGTCCAGAGACACCGATCGCTGCCAGAACAGATAATTCCCAACCCTGCACTGAGGACAGCTTGTTAACTGCTGACACTCCTGGAAGACGCCATTCTCTGCTGGGAAGACCTCCTACTACCTCTCTTTTTGGCTCCTCACCCAACTCCCTCTACACTCAGCCCCCAGAACCAGAGCCACTGCAGGGACCTACTCCATTAACGGAAACAGGGACACCTCCTCTGCAACACTGCAAGCAGCACCGCAGGCAGTTCACATCTAAGCATCACAGGCAAGCCCAGAAATGCCAAGCAGATGGCACGAGACCTGCCTTTCGTCTTTATTTATCTGATCCCCAAATCCAACCGCATCCACAATCGTTAGCTTCAGGTGGACGTTGCTCTCCTGCAGGTCATAGGTCCGTGGCCGCAAGCGAACTGCGCTCTCATAGTGACTGGCTTCCTCCGTCTCGAACGTGGTATTGAAGAGGGTATTCATTAGTGTGGATTTCCCGATGCCGGTCTCACCTAGGAAGGAGAAATCATCAGCTCACTGCAGCATGAATTTGTCACAGGTACTTCAAAGAGCATTTAATTACAGAGCAAAACTAAATTATACTATGAAAGGTTACTACAAACTGCCTGCGGACAGACATACAATTGTCACACAGGTAACTACATTCTTGAAGGCCTCCCATGCTTAACGCAACGCTAACGCGGAGCACTTCGGTCTCATCTCCCCAGTGAGGACCTCACAGCACAGCAAAACGTACTGTTTCCCTTTCCACGTACCCTGACTTCGCCTGGGATTCTGCGCCAGAGCTGGGGAGAGTACAATTTTAGTAGAGTCTTTTGAGTCGCCAGATGAGGAGGAATAAAACTCAGCTGCTCCTACTGACGAGGGCCATCTGGGTCAGTTGTTGGCTGTCCCAAACACAGTGATAGCTCCGGGTAACACGAAGCAATGGGTGCTTGGTGTGCCGTGGAGGGGACAGGGAAGCCTGACAATGAGGTTTCCTCACTCCTTTCAGCGAGATTCCCGACTTTAACAGGCTTCTGTACCACTTGCTCTCTTTGCTTTATCTTGCCACAAAACTCTCTGGGGACCCGCCTTTTTTGAGAGTGGAGATCCCTGTGAGGAGGGAATCTGGGCGCCTATTTGAGCGCAGAGAAACCGGCAGACAGCTCTGGACCTGCTAGGACAACTTGCTATCAGACCGAAAAACTCTTTTCACAGCAGAAAAGACGCTGGGTGAAGGTCTCAAGATTTCACTGTGCAGTTGAACTTTGGTCTGCCTGGAAGCCTCAAAGCAGCTTGTCCCTCTTCCACAGCCTCAACCCTGTAGTCCCACATGTCCCATTAATAACTGCCGAAGGACTAAAGCCCGTTCTGCTGTAACCCTTTCCCACTCCATCCACACAACAGCTACACCAAAGTCGGCTCTGTGGCTCATTTGCTCTCTCTCCCCTCTGAAAAGCACCACAAGCTCCGCAGAAGACCCTCAGGAAGCTGCCGAGATCTGGCTCGGTGCCTGCAAACTGTCCAAGGTGGTCCCGTTCTGCACAGACACATCACAGAGAGCATGTCCATGCTTTGAGATAAGGACACCTGTGCAGCAAACAGAACTGGCCAAACTGGAGGAAATAAGCAACAAACGCTTCCACCACATCAGGCGTGAGCTTCCACAGGTATCCAAACAACCTCAGCAAGACAGGAGCTGTCTGACAGAGAGCAAGAGGTGCTGCTCTGCCCTGAAGAGCTCCGGCTGCACAGGGAGATCGCGCAACCCAGCCCAAATGATGGTGTTTGCAATGCAGCCCGTTCCGTCTCACTTCGCTCTTGATTTCTGGAGTTTCCCTTTAGTATTTCCGCTTCCTTCAAGGCTGCCCTGTTGCCCCATAATTCTTCACGCCACATCAGCCAAGGGGAGACAAGAACACTGTTTTAGGGAAAAACACAGTGAAACCAATACCAAAATGCTATACGGCATCTGTGACACAGAGGCCAAAGTATGACAGTGTTTTCAGAGGCCACGTTCCACGGTGCCTTTTTACTGCAGACTTCAGCAGATCGCTGTGCTGAAGCACGGCACTTCCAAGGCATCCTCACCTTTCCAGTAGCAGGAAAAAATTCTGCCAACTTGAATCTCTGAGATACGCAGAGGGAGAGAACACGGAGCCATGAGGTGATAGGGGAGAAACTTGGTAGGGAGGGAATAGTTCTTAGAGAACCAGTAGGGCAAGATTAGGAGAAGTTTCCCATCTGTAGCCCCTCTGTTCCAACAGCCATTGGAGGACACCTGGGATGCATCACAAAGCAAGCTCCATCCCAGAATATTTGGCTCACAGGCTGTTTCTGAGCCAGAAAGGCTTTGAACTGCCGCACCTGGTAACAAAACGACCCCGACATTTTCCAGATTGGCCTTCAAGGGGCCCCATTTAAACTCCTCATTCGCTACACGCAGCCCTATCGGCCAAGGGAGTGAAGAGAGGCAAAATCCAAGGAACCAGCCTTCTACTCCCTGCCCATTTCCCAGGCAGTCCATCGCGCTACACCTTCAGCACAGCCGGCCTTCTACTGAGTGCAGCCCCTCTCGCTGGACACGGCCACCTCCGCGGAGCCCTACAGCGGGCACGCCGATGGGAGAGCAGGAGGGTGAGCAAGCTTCTGTTCGAGGGAGGTGCCGTGCCTGCTGCCAAGGGGTTTGGGCTTTTTCCTTCTTCAAGCACGGCAGGTTCTGCTCTTCACTGGAGAATGAATACCTCATGCTGGTCAGAACAGGGCACAGACACACCGCTTCCTACCAGACGCGGTTAAGAGTTGCGCAAGGAAATAAAAACAGTCTGGTGCTCTACATTAATCTGGAAGGAAAGTCATATGGAGAACTCACTACTGATGCAAGCCGCATTGTCCTGTTCAGTTGTGGGCACAGTTGGGAGTAGGAACTGGCAAACGGGTACAGGTTTGGGTTTTTTTCCTCTTGTCCAAAAAAAATGCAGTAATTTTTTCCAGTGTGTCACAAATGGTATGGCCAGGTGAGAATGCAGGAGTATCCATTCTGGTGTCCCCAAGGATGACACGAATTAAAAACATATTGCCCTCTGCTGCAATTACCCTTCTACGGAACACGTCTATGAAGTTCAACTGTGATTTCAGCCATGCTTTTTACTTGTGGCTGGATATGCAGAAGCGGCTGAGGTATGGCCCAAGCCCCTTGCGCAAGCTGTCAGGGTTTCACTGCACAGTCCATGCAGAGCCATCTTCTCTTTGGGCAGGCTGAGGGCCAGGAAGGGAGCTGCTGTCTCTGGACGTATTTCTGCTGATCTAGCAGGTTACAATACTTCAGAGCTCATACACGGTATAAGAACCAGCCAAAGTAAAAATAATGCTCATCTCATCACTGGAAGGAATTGGTTTCGAGTACTCTAGCCAGCACTGTCTGCTAGATCACGTCAATACCAAAATTAAAAACAAGAATATAATAAGGTTATTTTAAAGTCAGCCTCTGGCACCTGCTCACAATCTTCAAGACAAATACTTTACAACCAACAAAACCAGAAATGCTCTCTCTCCCTTTTCTAGCACGGAGATNTAAAACCAGAAATGCTTTCTCTCCCTTTTCTAGCACAGAGATGGTCATACTTCAGACCCTTTGACCCACCCTGGGAAAGCATCAACCAGGCACAGCTCAGACGCAAACCTCGTACCCCTAGCTCTGGCTGGCAGGCTGGCACTCAGAAACAACCCGGTTATGACCAGCAGCTCCCAGCTAACACACGGTCTATCTGGCTGCATCTACTTGGACACCGTATTCACCGAGACGCTGCTCACGCCAGCCACCCCAGTTTGCAAAGGGAAATATCTAACTTGCCACAGTCTTCCCTTATTCCTTCCTATCGCAAAGCTATTGAAGCAGAGGAGATGGGCGAGACCTCACTGATTACAGGAATTCTTCTGGTTTGACCCATTAGGACCTCCCCGCCGATCTCTGCAGCTCCTGCACCCGCACCTCAGCTCAATGCAGAGTTGGACAGTCCCACACCCACTTCCTCCCCCTCCCTCCTCACCAAAGGCAGAAAGTTGATATATTAAAGCTTTTCCCAAAACTCTCTCTAATTTTAGGCAATGAGTCTCCAACAGTCACTTGTGAAAGCCACAGCTCAGAAGCATAAAGCTCCAGAGAGCTCAAGTTCGCTGAAATTAAAACGTATTTTCTTCAAAAGAGTTAGGCATTTCTGACTTGCGTAAAGTCACGGCGGAGCGCCGTGGCGCAGCCGGAGACACAAGAAGCCCTGGCTCCAACCTCAGCGCGCCGCCAGCTCTGCCCATGTCTGTTCGCAGAGGACCGTGCTCACCCACACAGAGGATGTTGAAGCTGAAGCCTTGTGTGACAGACTTGCTGACCAGCTGATCCGGGAGACTGTCGAAGCCGACATGGCCCCCCAGGGAAAGGTTCCTCTTCTCTTCATTCTGGTAGGGAGAAGAAGCCGGATTAGCAAACTGCACTGAGATGGCAAGTCAGATTGATGAGAGGAACCACCAAGCCCAAGAAATAACCGCCTTCCCATGCACTGCAGAGCCACCAACAAACCCTAACGCTGCCCGCGAGAGCCTGTGTTTTGGCATGCCACAGCACAAACCCTCCGACAGCCACCAACAACGGAAAGGAAAGGGGGAAAATACCGACCTTAACGGGGAATTGGGAGAACTAAGCTACCAGGCTACAAAGAAAACACTAGCGTGAGCTCCAACGACATGCAGCTGTGAGACATTAGCAAAGGAAAACCCACCACCGTGTGTTTTAGCACTCATTTCTCCTCATCCTTTATTTTATATTTTATTTTCTTAAACCCTCCAGCACTGAATTCAGCTCAGCAGACTCTACATTTCCCCCCCGCATCCGAGTACTTGATTTTTTCCCTTTGCTCTTGCCATAAGCAGCACGGTTCCGTTCGCTCATGCGCCCAGGGGTGCTGGTCGCACAGGCAGGGCGAGGAACCCTCTCGCGTTACCATCTGTGACTACACAGTTTTCTACCGTCTCGCTGCTGTTCCTGTTCCTGCCTCCCCCGTATGCACTTTGGTCTTCCTTCTGTCTCCTCCCTCCCCTAGAGGAGGGCGAAGCTCATCACCTGTACTAAGACGATAAATATCCAAAAAGACAACAACAGGTCTATGCCCTGCCTTACACAGAAGGGCAGCCCGCATCTGCTGTAATTCCAGAGCAGAGGAGTTGACAGAAGGGTCAGTTCTATTTCTAGTCCTTAAGGACAGGAGAGTTTGGATTTGCACAAATATTTCAACAGATGTTGCCACTTCTCAAGGCAAATAAGCAACGCTGTCCCAGCCCCGGGACCAGACCACCGTCCCTGCAGCCTCCCAAGCACTCTCATCCTTCCACGGAGAAGGAAGGATGCGTGATTTCAGAGCATGATTCATTCACCCTCACTCTTTCTTTGGTAAATCACTCTGTTTTTCTTAATCACCAGCACGCAGTGGAAGATGGGGATGGAAAAGGTGTCTGCTCTTTGCCCGGCTCCGGTTCTTCTGTCCGTCCCTGACAATTCACACTTAATGTCCCAGCACTAAGACTGGGAGACAGGAGCATACCCTGAGAAAAGGCTAAGCTGGCTGTCAAACTTCAAATTAACTCAAGAGGAAGATAAAAAAAAGTGACGTGATAAGCCTTGAGTATTCCTCTATGCCTGCTAAACAAAACACGAACCTCTCTTCAGCTGCATCTCGAGCCAAAGCCTCCTTTAGTTCTGCCTTTGGTAGAACAAATATTCTCAGCTTTATAAAATAAACCACTTAAATCACAAGAAAAACTTGCGAACATCTGAAGCAGCTCCTATGCCTCACGTACAAACCTTCTGGCTGTCCTGGGTAGCGTTTGTTACCAACTTTCAGGTGGTTTTAGCCCAGCACTCTCCCAGGGGACTCCCTGGACAGAAACACAACTGAATCATAGCTGAGCTCCTGCGATCAATTCTGTTCCATCCCAGCAGGATCGATCGCGCTCACTAACTAAGCGGAAATAGCAATTGTTTAAAGTTTTCCTATGGGAGAGGCGGCATCAATTAAGGTTTTAAGGTGGCCAAGAGTTTAGGTGAATTTAAAAGCACCCTTAAGACAGGGAAACCTCCGAGTTACACCTTCTTCTGTTCATCCGTCACCACAGGGAGATGCTAAAGCCCAGACTAACACCTCTGCAGGGACAGACCCCGAGTGCAGGACGATTCCCCAGCGCACAGGGAGAACAGTGAGTCTGTCCTGATCCAGGCAGCCCAGCGCCGAACCGCGGATCCGGCACGGGATGGGGCAGCCGCACCGGGCAGGGGAACAGGACACGCGCGTGCTGGGAAAGGGCTCAGAGTTGTTCGGGTTTGGTCTTCCTCTTAAGGACGGGACTGCCACAAGGCGCAGGAAGCCACTGCGCGCATCAGCGGAGCTCGGGGCGCCTCCTCGGGCTCTCGGCCCCATCCCCTCAGCCCCCACTTCTCCTCTCCCCCCCCTGCCCCTCCGAGCCGCCACCTCACAGCGCTTCCCACGCCGGTTCCCACCGCTGCAACGCGGTGACAGCCAAACAAGCCGTTCCCACAGAAAGTCACCGAGTTCGACAGTTACACTTTGTGTCTCTGCATTTTAAATAATAAACAAAAACAAGCAAACAAAAACACAAACCAGAAGCCTGGGATGACATTTTGGAAGGGAAATAAATAGAGGCTGCCGATGGCTATGATTAGGCTGCGAGTGCCCGAGGCTGGGAAGAGGTTTCCAGGCAACAGGCAGCACCACTGCTCGGGATTTTAAAATAGGCTCCAGCTCGGCAAGGCTGCATTGAGAACTCAGTCATGCTTCGGCCGGAGGAAATCCAAATGCGTTCACACAGGGCTTTATTTTTCTCTCTCTCTCTTTTTTTTTTTTTTGTTTCTTNCGGGACAAGAATACACTTACTCAAAACTGCTCGCCCTCTCTTAAAGCTGCTAAACCAACGAGCCAAACTTCAGCGAAACATTTTTGTCAGTGACCTTGAAACACACGGTTTCCTTTTATTTCTGTAAGCAGCGATAATAATCTGGTTCAAGTCCAAGACACTGCTGATACCAAAGCAGAAAACCATTTGCTGTGCTTGCAGTGCGTTCAGCTGTCATTCAGCCTCCAAAGGGATTTTGCTATTGTTGCTGTGTTAGGACAAACAACGGCAACAACTGCTGGAAACTAAGACGACTAAGAAAAAAAGAAAGAAAGAAAGAAAGAAAGAAAGAAAAAAGAAAGAAAAAGAGTTTTCTGTTTTATTCTTTCCCTCCAGTCTATCGGGCTTTCAAACTTGACAACCTTGCGACCACAACCAGTTTTTCTGCTCACTTGTGTTGTTCGGTGCGTTGACCTGCCCTGCAGAGGGTGGGCCGGATGACCACCACCCGGATGAGCAACCACCGGCACTTCTTCCTGCATCTACCTGCAACTGATTTGCGAGTCTCACCCCGAATGACGAACCCTTTTGGCCAGCTCCCGCTCGCCCAGGGTAGCTCAAGGACAGCTTGACACAGTTCACCTACCAGTAAAGACAACAAGGTCACACTCAAAATTGAATTCTTTCCAGCAGAAGCAGCCAGCCTGCAACGCTCAGCATAAATAATCAATCCCGAATACAAATGCTGCAATAAACGAGGGCAGCAGTATCGCAGCGACGTGGGGTTTCTTTGTTGTTTTTGTTTTAAACAAAAGCCAAGAATTTCAGGAGGGCTTTTTCCACGTTTGGTGCCGGCAATGCGACTGCCCTGCAGGACAGGAGCAGGCAGCTTACGTGGCAGAGGTGGATGGGATCGGCCACAGCGAGAGCCAGGCAGAAACACAGCCCTGCCCTTTCCAGTTGCACTGGTCTCTGCAACGCTCCTGCCCTCCCCAACGCCCGGTGAGAATTAGGTCCCTCATCTCACAGCCTGGAGAGACAACCCTCCTGGTTCTTACCAGGTGAGACCCCATCCTGCGGCTGCAAATAACCATGAGGCAGCCAACCTTTCCTGAAGCCCATCTGGTCATTGTGCAACATGATAATTAGGAGTTTGGGATGGCTCCGAGTGCAAATTCCCACCATAAACAGCCACTGGAGCCCTGAACATCACTTCTTAGGTCACTAATGGCATCCTACAATGGGCATCTAGCAGGGCTTTACTTGGAGCCTTTGAACATGCTCTTTGAAGACCTTCTGTGCCTTGAGCTGATCTTCAGGGCTTGAAGCAGAGACACAAGGGGATCATTTGTATTTTGAATCTGGAATTTGGTGGGAAACAAAAAGTCATCAGAAGGTCAGAGCAGAATTTATTAATCCAAAGTCCTTTCAACGTTTTCACAGATGCTCTGGCCAGACCGAGAAGCAGAGTCCATCAAGACAACAGGCACACAAATGGCATCGGGGGGCACGGCCATGGGAACAACAGCCATCCCAGAGGGAAAGCGATGTTCGGCTGTGGTTCAACAGCTGTGCCACAGGACCCTTCTCCTGGCACGCCGGAGAAAGACAGACGTGCCCTTGGTAGCACAGATGGCCACGCTTAGCTGAGCACCACAAGAACCGAAAAGAAACCTCCAAACATAGTGCTTCAAACCTGTTGTAAGGCACCGGCCACCCCAGCTCGCGGCCACGCTCTGCTGGAAGCTAAAGCCAAAGATCCATTTCCCTCACCAGCACAAAGCTGTGCAGGGAACCAAAACCAGCATTCCAAAACCACGTCAGCTTCCCAAGCCCATCCACAGCAGGGCCGCGCCGTGCCGCGGGACCACGGGGCTGGGAGGAAGCAGGGGGCAGCATCGCCCCGGGCACGGGCAGCAACACTGCAGGCAGCTGGCCACAAACCACATCCGTAGAAGATGATATGTTATTTGGCCCTTTATTGCGAGCGAGACAAGAAAAGGCAGAGAAACACAGTAAGAAAGTGCAAATCGAGATCCGTGTAAGAGGGTCAACACAGTATTCACGTATTAATTAGGCTCTTCCTAGTAGACAAGAAGGAATAAAGAAACCTGTGAGGAGAAGTGGCACAGGCTACAGCATCAGCCAGTGTGCCTACGATCCTTTAAAAAACCAAAATCTGGTCACAGTTTCCCTTCTTCCAGTCTCTTCATGTCTCACCTCCAAATTAGCATGTTTCCCTTTGCGTCATTACATTTTTCAGCAACTTCTCCCAGGAAAAGTGGCTCTCTCACTGCCTGCACAACCCAGGGGGGATGTCAGCAGCGAGAAGATCAGCTCCACGTTCAGCCGCCCCTCAGCGGCGTACTTTTCCTAGCTGGGGCTCCCGGTGCAGAGCGGAGCAGCTCACCCTGCTTTTAGATGTGCTGCCCCTGTTCTCCTTGCTTTCACACCAGGAGCAGTATGAACTGACTGGAACTTGCATATAAAAGACCGTTCTGACATCAGCTGGTTAAAAAAATACAAGAAAAAAAAAATATCATCTTTCAATTAATCTCAACATCTCAACAAGAACTGCTGTTTGGTCACATATGCTTGTGTTTTCTACTTTGAGACAACCCTCAGTTTTATTTTCCTGAACAAAGCAGGTGAAAGCATATGGGTAAACAAAAGTGTAATTAAATGCCACAGTCATAAATGGTGATATTTATTTTTTTAAATGATTAAAAAAAAAAAAACAACCAAAAACCAAACTTGGCATGACGAGAGTTGTAATGTAAGTCTCGGGCCCTGCTACAGCAGACCCATCAGCGTACAAGCAACTTGTGAATACGCCCTGTAAAACCAAGAACGAACACCAAAATCACATGGTTTAGCTGTTTATCAGCTAAACCATGACCCGAGTGAAGACTCCTGGTTTTATACCCTGAGGGACAGCACAGCACTCTTCTGTATCCACAATGCCTTTTCCCATTTCTACGGTCCAACAAAACACGAGTGAGAAAGAGGAACAGCTGACATTTTCCAAGGCAAAACAGCAAAGGTTTATGGGGAAAAAGGAGGGGAAACACAGTCCTTTCTGCTAAATGAGAAGGGCTTACACTTGAGCAACGACCTTCAACCCAAAGGTATCCGCTGCTCCCAAATGCTCCCTCCGGCGCCTCCGCAGGCTTTGCGCCGCAGACCTGGGGTACCCCCGAGCTGTGGCCAGGCTGCGGCTCCCCAAACGCCCACCCCCCACGCAGGGGAGAGGCACGGCCCTTCGGACGAGAGCTTTCTTGTTCCAAGAGCTCACAGGCAGCGCTACTGCAGGTCCCTCTCTCCTCCTGGGTTTTTGCCATTTACATTTCCCACGCACACTTATAAAAGAGCAAGAGGCAACGACGCAACATCTGCGCAGCACTTTTGCACGGCGCTGCAGTTCTCACTGCCGAGGCACACTTGTTTATAAATTCCTCGATCCTGGATGACATCTTGACCTTAAGTAATACCAAATCCCGCAGGGCTTCACAGCGTGGGTCCCCCTCCAACCCGGGTACAGTCCGTGACCTGCACGCCAGCGCCTCGCAGTAGCTCTGCAGCGATGGGTGTACCCACAGGCGCATCGTTTCGCACTGCGGCAGCGCACGCGGCCGTGGAGCCGTGGATCAGCGTGCCAGGCACCCTGCGAAGTGCAGAGCACAGACAGATCCTCTCCCTTCCAATTTACAATCAAATCAAGACGGAGAGATAAAACAGCGCTAGCAGACAGACTGCAGCGCCCCGATCGGCGTGACTCAGGGACCAGCAAGAGGAGGGGCAGGGAAAGCTCCCGCGGGCCCCGCTCCGCATGGCTGCGGCGCCTTTGGCAGCGCTCCCGTGGCGGGACGGAGCGGTCATCGCTCCGCAGGGGCCGGCTCGGCACCCGGCACAGCTGGGGACTGCTGTTAGTCACAAACCAATGACTTCACCTTCTTCAGTCCCCGTCCACAATCCACCACCACAACAGGGCTGCAACAGAAAATAATATGTATACCAATGGGGTTTGTAGGGTGCTATCCCCTTGCCTCCTGAATGGAAATGCATGGAATCAGGGAATTATTTGGTCCTGATGCAGGGAGTATTGTTTGCAACAGAGCAGAGGGAAGGACCGCATGAGATCTGGCTGTTTATTAAATCCAAGCGGAGCAGGCTGGCCCCCCGAGCAGCCACGCTGCCGGCATTGCCGGCCCCTCGCAGAGCGGGCAGCGCAGGCAGCAGGGCAAGGCGAACTGCCCACAAACCCACGGAACAGAGAGGTCTGCTTCGGGGTCCAGCACACGCCGGGTCCCTACAACTGCGCGATGCTGCGGAGACCTCCCCCAAACACACGTCCCTGGAAGGTTCCTTACAGAGGCGCTGGTAGTTTTACTGTCATTGCACAGGTAAACTGAGTCACGGAGCAGTTGAGGACTTGCCTCGAGACCTTTGGGCAAACAGTGTTGGAAGCCACATTCAGCTGCTTTGTCCAAGCAGGCACTCCCTGGGGCTTGGCCCAGTTTCCGGATCAATGCAGAAAAAAAATCTGGCAAATCACCTCTCCGGGGAGATCCCACCCCATCTCTGAATACTGGCTCAACAAACGCCACTTGACATTTGCAATGAAACAGCAGCAAGCACAGACTCAAGCTTCCATGAAGAAAACATTTCTTTGGCCGCGCTCAGCAGCTGAGGTGTAGCAACAGCAGCACCACACCTGATGTGTGAAAGCCACCTCTATGGTGCTACCAACACTCCAGATAGACACTGTCACACATCAAAATATTATCTTTCTTGTAGTCACAGGCTAAGGACTTTTAGATCTATTACAGCATCAATGAATGAGCTTGCACTTTGCAGCCTACTAAGCAGAAAGAGACGGCCCAAGAAGGGTAATGAGACCAAATTTGGCATCGCCTAACAACAGTCGGAGGATGCTGAGCATGGTAAGTCTTGGCAGAGAGCTTAGGCACGGTACGCATGACCTCGTGGGTGCCGTTGGTACTGGAGATGAAAGGAAGCACACTTTCAGCTGGGGCTGCACAGTGGAGATCTCAGCATCTCTCAGGCTAAAGTTGTCGCACCTAAATGCCACCTAACCTCCAGCAGATTTGCACGGTGCAAGCACATACGCAACTCTGAAGGTTTTCAGTTAATCTCAAGCATGTGCTCAAAATTCCAGATCCCCATTGTGGAGCACTTAATAACAGGCTGGGGGAAGAAGAATGGAAGAAAAAAAACCCCAAACCCTCCAGAGATCATTTTAGACGTGGGGTTTATGCTGATTTACCACTTGTCTCACAATAGCAACCTGCTGTGCTTCAGCTTCTCTGCTGCCTCTCACTCCGGTCTGCTCTGGTGGTGGTACGTGGCCAGTCAACGGGACACATCTCAGGTGGCGTGAGCGACTCCGCTTTCACTATGCCTGTGCAGGGAGGGCAGCAGTGTCTTCCCCGCTGTGGCAGCTGTAAACAGTGACACTGCGATGCCTAACACTGCTTTTCCCTCCAGCAGTGGCAGGGAAAAGCCCCAGTGGCCTTCACTGCCTTCTCTTTTCCAACACTTCAGCCCGTTTCCCACATTTCAGCCAGTCATCTCCAGTTGCCTCATGCTCACACCAAGCTCCCAGCCCACACTGCAGTCTCCCCCAGTAAAAACCTCACGCTAAAAAAAACACACCATTCCCAGCCCCCCCTTTAAACAGCTCTCCTAAGAATGCCAAGAATTTTCCCAGACACTCAAGCCTTTATTCATATCCCTCCCGGCTCCCAGCTGCACTCCAGGCAGGCAAAAACATCACTGAAGAAATCAGATATGGAGTCACCACCAAGACATGCCAAATAAAAATGAAAGCCACTCTACATTACAGAGGCAAGACGACTCCAAAGCTGAGGTTCTCTCCTGTAGGGCTAACTAAAGGTTATGTTGCCCGAAGCGACGCCTTTCTTGTAAGCTTTTGGACCCATTTTTAAAAGCTATTCATAAACCTCGAGACCAGTGAGGGCATTGCGAAGATCGATGCTCAGCATTTGGCAAAAGAAAAACAAAATTAAAAAAATAAATCACTGGTCCAGTATCAATGTTTCACGATGCCCCACACGCCCCAGGCTAGTCTCGGGGAAGAGAACGCTGTGCTACACACCTGTAAAAACCCAGCACGCTGAACACGCACTGTAGTCACCTACCCATCCGAAGGTGGACAGGCATTCCAGTGAGAAAGCAAAACTCCTTTTAAGGGAGGAACTCCTTAGGCAAACTCCTTCACTGCTTTCCTGTATCCAAGCTCCTGGTGCCAAAACGGTGTTTCGTTCCTGCGGCACACCTTGTGCTGATATCCCAGCCACGGGCCAGACGCTGGAGCGTTCCCAGCAGGGAACCGGGAGTGGGGATCTCCACACTCGACACATCCGCCTTCTGCACCAGCCTGCTCACCTGAACATTTGCAAGCAAACAGCGGAACTGCAGGCACTGCCTTCAGCTTTGCTTCA
>RSEF01000013.1:18806454-18822091 GCA_003993805.1 Himantopus leucocephalus
AAACCATTCTATGATTTTTGGCTAATAGTGAAATAGTCCTTTAGAAGGTGATACAGGTGAGGAACCTGATTTAGGCATCTCTGAATTATCCTTTAAAGAAGCTGGTCTCTCCATAAGCTGGAGAGGACCCTATAGAAATCAAGTTAAGTGTTGTTAATGTTTTGTAGTATGTCAGATGGGTTTAGCTCCTCAAGTAAAATGAGTGATTCTGAGAACATAGAATTATAGACGTTTTTGCTGCTTTGAGCTACAGAAATACTGTATGGCCTGGTTCTCTTCGTTTTATATTTATCTGGGTTGATGCAGGATCACTGCATGAGGCAGATGTGTGGTGCCTCTAAAATGGGATGGCAGAGAGCGCTACATACTGTAGCTACCCAGTGTAGTATATATTGCAAAGCCAACCGTTAGAGGTATTTTTGGTAAGTTACTTGGTCACAATTAGGTTAAAATACTAATTTTCCNGTTACTTGGTCACGATTAGGTTAAAATACTAATTTTCACTCTGTTGTTTTGAACAGGCACGGAAATTCTTGGCAAATCAATCCGTGTGCTGTTCTGCACGCTAGGCGTTTGCATATTTTATGCATTTGGCTACATGTTGCTGCCACTGTTCGCTTACTTCATCAGAGACTGGCGGATGCTGCTGCTGGCGCTTACTTTACCTGGGCTGCTCTGCATCCCGCTCTGGTGGTGAGTATAACTACTTTAAAAAAACCTTAGTCTTTAGAAGGTCCTGTCTGCAGATTTTTAAAATCCAGACTCAAAGCCAACCGGCCTTTACCGATGAAATTCAGGAACAGGCAGGTGAAGAATGGATGTTGTGTCCTTTACTCTTCCCAGTCATTTAGCTGCAAGTCCATAGCTTTGAGGGTGATCTGACTCATGCCTGACAAGCCTATTCTTCATTTTCTGTAGGCTTCTATAAAGTGAAGCGAGGCACATGCAAAGAAAAAAAACAAAAGGGTCACTAAAACTCATCCTTCTTCACCAACTGGAATCCATGAACTTTTAAGAGAAGGTGTGAGCTAGGGGCAGAAGGAGAAACCAGTTGTTTTGGGAACCTGGGCAATGCTGGGGTGACAGAGATATGGCAAGCTACAAAACACCACTTGCACATCTGTGAGACTTCCGTGTTTTCTTCTATAGTTAATGAAATCCTTTTAGGTGGCCTGTAAAGTTTACATAGTCCACATGGTGGTGGTGTTTCCTCACTCACACTAGCATTTATGTTCGTGGTTCCATCCAGCTTCTTACAAAGTTGAATGACTCAGGCGAATTCTACTTTCTGACTTGCCTTTATATGACAATATTTACAGTTAGTAATTTTATATGTGTTATTCTCTAAGAATATGCCTCTTAATGTACAGCGTGCTGCTTGTGTACTCATGTTTCTGAATATGTTTAATTAAACTTTTCCCGTAGTTTGAAGGTTTTTGTTGCTCTTTTTTTCTGAGTCATTGCTTATTTCTTTAGTATTTCTAAAATCAACAAACATATTTTAGTCTGTTCTTGTTCAGTACACTAGTCTGCTCTTGTAAATCTGATTTCTGTTGTCATTGCTTTACTGTCTGCAAGCTATGGCAAGTTTTGAGCTCTTCATGCCTGGAACAATATGTATTGGTGCCTGCAGCAGTGCTTCCTCTGGAAATGCAGGCTCGTTATTTTAAACTTTTTTTTCAGGCTCATTATTTTAAAACTTTTTTTTCAGGCTCGTTATTTTAAACCTTTTTTTTCAGGATCATTCCGGAATCTCCACGGTGGTTGATCTCCCAGGGACGATTTCAAGAGGCAGAAGACATCATCCGGAAGGCTGCAAAAACTAACGGCATTACAGCCCCAGAGGTTATATTTGACCCTAGTGAGGTAAGATTGTTCAGCAGTGCAGTTGTTTGCTGGACCTATTAGTGACCATGTAAAGCGATTAATTTCCAGACACGGGAGTTGAGTTATGCCTGCAGTGTGTTATTTGATCCAGTTTACCTTTTTCCTTTTAAACTCTAGTTTTTGGGGAAGGTAATGAATTTGAGGTACTTACTGCTTTATGATTTAAATACTTGGCGCGGAACAGTTTTTACACTTGCGCAGCCTAATATACTTCTATGAAAGTCTAACACAGGACTAATCCTGGCCAGTGGCAGTGTAAAGAATGTCATTCTAGTTCAATTCCATGTTTGACTCCAACTTCTACTCCATGTTAAGGAGAGCAAAACTTGAGCTCCTTTCAGGTGGCGTAGCTAGCAGTATCTTTTTGTTCCCCATCCGTTTCTTCCAACATGTTCTTGTTTCCTCTAGGCGTCCCCCATTTGTCTGAGCTGTTGGTGACCTTAGGGCGTAGAAGCAATTCCACACTCGCTCAAACATGACCTCTCAAGGTCAGACAGACAAACATCATCCAGGAGAATGGGTACCTCTCCAGGCAGATCTGTAGAGTCTGTCTGGGCAGTTGCCTAATTGTGTTCTGGTTGACAGTCGACATTGTCTTGTCGTTTACATGAAAATACCTTGTATATTCACTTGCTTTACGAGGCCTCTGTACCAGCCGAAGGAAGATGGTTAGCCATTAAACCGTGGTGTGTTTGCTATTGGGATTGAAACAGCCTCACTTGGGTTGAAGTTAGCTGAGGTGCAAACAAAGCTGTTTGTCCAGACTTATTTATAGATAGTAGAACAGACATCCTGGTCTTGCTGGAACAGAGTGAGAATGCCAGGAAACCCCAGACCTTCTTATGATAGCTTTTGCCCTGGATTTTCATTAGAACGCTCTTTTCTTTTTTTTTTTCCCTTTCTTTTTCTGCTTCCTTCTTACGCTGTAGGCATGAAAACTCACCCATTGCCAGCCCTACAGCAGGAGAACGGAAAATAATAAGCTCTGGCTCCAATATCTGCTTAAGGTCACTGTCCCTGGAATCCTGTCTCCCATTCTTAGAATGAAATACTGATCTGTTTGCCATCTCTGAATGGAGTGGGATTTCAAAGCAGCAGAAGGCAGGAGCAAGAGCAGGGATGTTGCCCTGGGGAACACTGGACAAGGGGAAATGCTGAGTTCTGCAGCAGGGTGGGCTGGAGTACAGGGTGCTTATTTACAGATAAATCACTGCATGTCAGCTTTCAGAAACACAGATTAACATTCTGACACTGAAAGGAAAATGAGCTTGATGAGCAGGCACTGTTTAAATGCAGAACTCCTGTCCATCTTTTTACTTTTTAAGGTAAAAGTAATGCTGTGACCAAAAAATCTGTGCAAAACTTACATTCATCAGTGGTCTGATTACACTGGGTTTGCGTCTGTTTTCTGGAGAGCTGTAGAGCAGAAGGCTCGTAGCTTCTCTTGAGTGTTTAGGAAGCATGTTTACACTGCAGAGAGGTTCTCGGAAATCCAGGCGGCCCTTAGCCCTCGTGCAGTTGGAACACGGGTTCTGGATGGAGGAGCAAACTGAGCTGGTGTTTGGAGTATTCCTCGAACCCGTGCAGCTGGAGAGCAGCACCTGCAATATTTAGGCTCTAGAGATTTGAAAACCAGTTGGGATCCAGCAGGTGACTAGTCGCAAACAGGCTGCAGAGCATAAATAGGGCCTGGTTGGCTGAATCATCCCATAAGAAGGGGATAAAAATGTTTGTATGATAGGTTTAATTTCAAATCATCGGTTTACCCTCCCTGCCCTTCTCATAGCTTCTTGTTCTAGCCTGCCCTGCGGAGGATTATGCTGTCTGCTTATCCAGCTCCTAAAAGTCAGGGATCTTTTTTTCTCATCAACCGTGACTCTCTGAATGTTACTGTTACTGATTCTGTTTTGTGGTTTGTTTGGGTTTTCTCCTTTTTCTTGTTTCCTGTTTGCTGGTTCCTTGGCAACTAATAGTGGCAAAACTGGAGAGCACTTAGGAAAGATCATGTGATTTATGAGAACGGGCTGTGAGCTGTAAAGCTGACTGCAGTTTGTGTGGTGGGAGGGTTGGCCTCAGGCAGAATGAAAGCTATCAAATGTAAAGAACTGTTTGCCTTTCCTAGCAAATGAGGATTTATGAAAGCAAATGCACTGATGTTTGACGTTCGGCATGCACGAGCATCGGGCCGCTATTGTATCCTCCAGGTCTTCAGAACAAAATATCGCTCAGAAGACATTTTCACCTGACTGCAGAGGTTACATAAACTTCACGTTCCTTTTAGCTCAGATACAGTTTACAAGTTACTGAGGTTATAATTGTGGATAATTACAACATTATACACTCAAATGTATATTTTGAGTTGAGACAAGAGTTAATGGCCCTAAATCGGCGTCCAGCAACTAACTGGTCAAAAGAAACATCACTAACTGAATAGGGAAGAGAAACTGATGAGGAATTAAGTTGCACCAATGGCTGCTTTTGTCTCTTTATTGGTATGTTGTGTCCTGCAGTACATCCAGCTGCTTCTGCTGGACCAGCCTGATGTTTTAGGGAAAAAAGTATTGTAGGTTGAACTAACACAGAGTAGCGGATGGCATATTAGACCAGGCGGAAAGAGTTCAGAAGAGTTTAAAGTAGTAATTGCATTGTTTTGAAGCTGCAAACGTAGTTTACTTTTATTGGTAACCATTTGCACATACTGTGATGGAGTACACACTGCCAACAAAAGGCATTCAGCCTTTAAACATGTCAAAATTTAATTTGATGTTCTCAGGTCACGCTGACTTAAAAAAATCAAGGGAGGAAGTAATCTTTGTACAGTTTATTGTGCTTGCACATAATAGAGGTCTGTCAGGCAAGAGTGATTCTTCTGGTTGTGGAAGGAGAAGTCCTCGCTTAAATATTGGGAGGTGTCTTGGCAGCTTACAATTCAAAAGCGTCAAAACTAAAAATATTTCTTCTTTATATATCACCTTTTTTCATTCGATAATTTTGAGCTGCTAAGGTGGATGCTTGTTTCTTTCTTAGGTTTCTAATTGTTGATAGAGTCACAAATTCAGATAGATATAAAATGTCCTAACAGAAAAAAAGAATCTCTGTGGAAGATTGTAAGATCAAAATCTTGTTAATGTTCTTACTGAAAGACTGTTAAAAATACCATTAAATTGATGAGTAAATAGCCTGGGATAAATCCGGAAAACAAACCATATTTTGCAATAATGTCTAGAAAGCTGTGGTTCTTCAGGCATATAGTGTTGCTTTATGAGAGTTGATGGTTTTAATCAATGGAACTTGTCCTCTTAAATCACCTTTTACATATTTTGAAAAATCTCTCCCTTGTTATTCCTTGTTAGAGGTCTACCTTTAAGTCCTAAATTAAAAAAAAAAAAAGACCACAAAAAAAAACCCCACCAAAAACCCCATCCTTAAATTCTTTCCTTTTTTACAATCTTACCGAGCACAAAACTTGTTTGCATGCTTCATGGATGAATATCTTTGCATTGTTTACATGGAAGTGGTTTTATTTTGAGGAGCTGGAAAGTTTCATGGGGAAATGAGAAGTTTGTTGTCTTTTTGCTTATATTCTTAGAAGATCTCAAAACCAGGCTAGATAATGATGGGGACTTTTCAGCTCATTAGCCGGTTTGTCTCAGTTTAAATACATTACTGTTAGCTCCAGCATGAAGAGTCATTTGCTAAATCTGTCCTGCTGCAGTTTAATCTTGTTATTTCTTGCCTTGTCTGCAGTGGAGGTAGAGCACAGTTTATCACTTTTTTTGCTGGTCCTCAAAGACCATTCTTGGTCTTTTAAGGGTCTTCTGGCCCATAAGCTAAATAAACCCTCTACATTTAAGGATCATGTTTTTCAAATGTCTCATCATCCTTGTTGTTCTCTTCTTGTCTGGGTGCAGTTGATTTGCACGACCCTCAAGGTGTACTGCTCAAAACTGGATGTAAGAACTCTGCCAGTAGTAACATATAAATCGTGCATTGATGCTGTTTATAACTCAAGTATAAATGTAACAATAAGCAGTTGCTTTGTGGAGCCTCAGGCAGAGAAAATTATTACAAATTTCAGCCTAAATTTTAAGTGACTTTAAATTAGGGAGGAGCAACTACTTTCACGGGTGGTTGGCTCTTATGCCTTATACGCGTTTGGTTAAAAGTGAGGCACCTGTTTCAGCTCAGCAGCATATCAAAATAGCGATGTATAAGTTGGGGGGGAACTTATTTTCACAATAATTCTGCTTGCAGGAAGTTAATGTTCCCATGGCTGGTTTGTTTGTTTGTTTCCAGCTGCAAGATTTGAATTCCCAGAAGCAACAGACGTACACCATTTTGGATCTAATGAAAACCCGAAATATCCTAACTATCACCATTATGTCAGTGATTCTTTGGTAAGCAAGTGTGGTTTGGGGGTATGTAAGCACAAAAGCAGCAAAAAAATTAAAAACTGCTCTTTGAACACTAAGGTATTCTGAAGAGATACAGACAAAACCAGCTCAAAACCCAATGACCTGCTGGCTGAAGCAACAGATTCCTGGTGATGTAGGTCCTTCATTTCAGTAACAGTCTAGAAACGCATCTGGACTGTTATTTCTTTCTGAAGCAGTCAGGCGTGTCCTGAACTGAGCAAGAATTGGATCAGCTGGCAATGATGCGTGGGAATCCTGCCTGATATTGGGCCTTGGGGAGTCCTCATCTGACTGTAACAAAGTCCTTTAAGAGGAATGAGTCATGCCCTGTCTTCTAGTCGGAGAACTGCTGCCCAGGGGTCCGATGACTTATGGGGGAGAATATTCCCCTCTCTCTTGCATTGTCTCTTAAAGGGGTAAAGCTGCCTTTGAAGTTCTAATCTGAGATTTCTCTAGGCTTTCCTGCTAGCTGTTCTGTCTACCTGCCATCTTCAGCTTGGTTTTGCACTAGCTGAAGCCATGCTTTATGCTCAATTTGATTAAACGGTTGTCGTTTTCTTCTACTGGAATTCTCAGTGAAGCTGTAATTGCTCAGAAGAGAGAAAACGGAGAGGGTAACTTAGAGCCTGCCAGAGGCTATAAAAGTGAGGTTTAATTAGTGCATGTACCTACAGTGTCCTAACCAAGAAGGTGCCTCTAGTGCTTTGGAGCTAACTGAGTCTATTTGCTGCCTTATTGAACAATGTTCCTGTGCTTTAGTGAGGCAAAGCCTTTTGGAGTTCAGTCCACTGAGCTGCCAGCACATACAAGCTGATGTGGCTTTTTGGGTTAAAGGATGACTTGGCTAATGTTTAAGCCAGATTCCTTTGCCCATTGCGAAACACAGTGCTACAAACTCACTGAGAAAGGAATTTGAGCAGAAACCAGCTCAAAAAAGAAAAGTAATGCTGGTTCTTTGGACAAATGTCAATACAGTTTCCATATCCTGTTGTCTTACCTTCAAGTCCAATTGCTGACTCTCACCTTTAATTGGAAGTGAGCTAGAGCATTGAGACTGCCCTGCTTCTCATCTGCGTGGAGGAGGTGTAGCCAGTTCATAGGCACAGATGATTTTGCATGTGTGGTTGTAGAAATCAAATGCAGAACCTGTTCGAACAGCATTTCTGGTAGGACAAAGCATCTGGGAGAAACAGAGTGATGTGGCAGTATGTAATTCATTCCATATGCTGAAAGGATTTTTACCACATGATAAATGAATTTTTATGACGGGCAGGAGTCAAACATGTGCAGTTGACTTAGACAGTCTTGACTCTTCTTGCAGAAGAGTATTCAGTTGATTTGGGCAATTTTTCCACTATTTTTACCTCGCATGTCAGTTGCCTAACCTCCTTTTAATTCATTTCCCAAAATATAAAGCATCCTGTGCTGACTCACAGCAATGTTTTCCAACTCATAGAACACCCATGGTATATTCTGCATTATGAATTGAAAGATCACATAAAAGAAACTCTGTAGAAGAGGATGGTTGCAGATGGGGGTGTATCACCTTTACGTATTGCTGAGTGTTTTGTTGATGTTGAGTAAGTAGCAGGGCTTTAAACTAATCCCTATGCTGGGTTTGCATCAGGGAGGAGGAAGTTTGGCTTCTCGTCACCCTGAGATGTATAAATACCCATAAAGTTTTCCTGAAAAATGCATAACTGTATCAAGGTTTGCTAATGTTATAAGCTAAGGCAAACTGCTACTGAAAGTGAGTTCCAGCAAGAACGGTTTATTGTATATAAAAATAACTCCTGGGAGCACAGGGCTGGGCGTATTGCACAGCGTCGTGGGAAACACCGCGTAACTGCTTTTGAGAAGAATAGCTTGATCTGGCAGGGCACACACAGCAGCAGGGGGTTACCCGCAGCTGCATGACTTCACACCGGCCCAGGTACACTAGGCAGCTTATTTTAAGCAACTGGACCATGAAGGCCCTTCCCATGTGAAGTGGGGAGGAGGAAGAGCTAATCTTTGGACAGTGATCCACTTTGTGCTGTGCAGTGGTTTTGCTCCAGGTTTTGGTACAGCACAGATGCTGAAGGAGATGAAGTGCTGAGTGCTCTGTGCCTCACCGTTGCACCTGGACACGTCCTGATCCAGTGCCCGTTGTTTCCTTGTTTACCACGTGTTACTTGTGGGTGAAGCATAACTTTATCGTCTCAGCATCTCCCAAGAGATGACAGGATTTGTCTCCACGGCCAGTTGTGTGTTTCCCTTGATCGTGTGGAAGCCAGCTCTCATCTGGCAGCGGCACAATTAAGATGGCAATGTTCCCGGCCACCAAGCTCTGTCCTGCCGCACTGACCAACCCGGGCACTGAGCTGTGCAAACGTGACTTGGATGCTGCCCAGCCAGCTTGGGGCATGGCAGAGAAAATTCCAGATTGTTTGGGGATGCCAGGATGCCATACTCCTCCTCTCTGATTTTATAGACAAAGCATGGAGGGTAATGACCCAGGAACAATGTTGTAATGAAGCTCCCTTGTAAACATAATGAAGAGCTACTGTAGGTGGCAGCAACAGTAAAACTCAGTAGTCCAGACTTTCGGGCTAAGGCTATAACTACTGGTAATGGGAACTGCTGTGTCACTGCATTGTGAGTGATCATCACTTACCTCCCAGGGGTGACCTGAAACACGGAACCATACGTGAGAAGTAGTCAGCCCCTCTCCATCAGCATGACTAGCACAGACAAATGCAATGTCAAAAAGTGACAAATACCCAGAGCTTCCCTGCAAGGTCGGAATGACAGGGGGATGGACAGGTGCGAAGTCACACGATGGCATCAGAGAAGTATGACCTCTATAGCTGCAGGACCATCCAGCCCCTATGGCCATGGGCTCACAGGCCCGTGCCTCAGCAAGGCTAGCAACAGCTCTGGAGTTACCTACTTGTGCTAATGCTGAATAGGGTATTTTAAATTTTTTTTAAAATGTGTTTTATTTTTTGAATTCAAGAGTGACTTGAAAGATAAAAAGCACCAGCATTGTGTAATTGTTATCTTGCTCATTCTGAACTCGGCACTTTAGCTGCTTCAGAGGTGAACGAATCTGGCAGATGCTGAATTTGCCTTACATAGGGATTTCTGTGCTTCAGAGATCTAAAAGAGGTTCACGGCAACCTCAGTGAGAAGAGAAATTTGTCTGATCCTCTTGTTCTGCTTCTTTCAGGATGATAATCTCTGTTGGTTATTTTGGACTTTCTCTTGACACACCTAACTTGCATGGAGATGTCTACGTGAACTGCTTCCTCTCGGCAGTGATTGAAGTTCCAGCCTACGTTATTTCCTGGCTGCTGCTTCGAAATCTCCCTCGACGGTATTCAATGGCTGCTGCGTTATTCTTGGGAGGCTGTGTTCTTCTCTTCATTCAGCTGGTGCCTTCACGTATGGAATCGTTAGTTGATCTCAAATATGTATGATAGGTGAAGTGCAGTACCATGCACGGGGCAGATGTGGAGGAAAAGTGTCCTGAGGGGACTAAATACGCATATCCGTTCACAGGGAGCTCACGCAACGTGTCCGTTCAGATACGTTTTTAAAGGTGGGTTGTTGGCTTTGTGGTCTGTTGGGACCACAGCTCTGTAGTCCACTTTTGGCTTAATGTACATCCCTGGCAAGGTGCCCTGGTAAGGTCCAAGTGTAAAACTAGGACTAAACCAAGCGGAGTTTGGTAAGCGGAGGTTACCCAGAGGCTGCAGAATTTGCTTCCCAAACAGGTGTCAATGACTGGCTCTTTATGGCTTGTTTAAACAGATCTGTTCAAGGGAGTCATTGTGGAAGCATTTTTGGTAAGGAAAGATGCTTGTACTGAATTAGTGTTGATAATTAAAATAATGTTTGGCAACTGGAAAGGAGGACAAAATAACATTTATTGGCTATCAAACCATATGTATCTTTAGGTCAGATTAATAGGGTTATGGGCTCATTACTGATAATGAATATGATGGAGGGGTGTTGTTGCTTAGCTCTTGTTTACAAATCAAGAAAAGAGAATGCGCAAGAACTGCCTTGCTTATTTTATGCAGATAATATGTGTGTTACAGTCTCTTTTTTTTTCTTCTCCTGTCCTTTGAGTAAATTGGCACTGATACAATCTGTTTTGATTTTCAAACCTAACTGTCCTAGTTAAAGTCAACCCAGCTTCCTATAATTAAATTATTGACTTGTAGCTAGGAATGTTAATGAGAAACCAGAGCAGGAAACTTATATAAACTTATATATAAATTATTTAAAATGTTTAACTTTGTTCACTTTATTAAAAAGGGATATGTGGCATTTTTTGCAATAGCAGAGATCTGGCCCCTGAAATCTGAGAGGACCTCTCCAGTTCTTGCTCTTTTCTCCTTATTTTTTGCTTGGCAAGATGCCTCATCCTCAAGAGGAAATGAAAATGTTGATCAGAGTAATTTAATAAATAAATAAATAAATAAAAGATGTTTACTATGCTTGTAGACATGTACCAGGGGAAAAAACACACCAGATACTGGAATTAATTAGGCAGGAGTTATACAAATGGGATACACTATGGGATTAAGGGATACCATGAATTGTCAGAGCTTCATTGAAGTCCTTACTGTGTTTTGATTTCAGATATCCGTGTGCTATCTCTTCTGCTGGTGATGTTAGGGAAATTTGGGATCACATCTGCCTTTTCCATCGTTTATGTTTACACGGCTGAGCTCTACCCCACAGTAGTGAGAAACATGGGAGTTGGAGCGAGTTCTATGGCCTCTAGACTGGGCAGCATCCTCTCGCCTTACTTCGTTTACCTCGGTAAGTTAACTAGTCTGTGCGTGTGCGGGGGAGGTGCTGGCGGCTGGGAAGCAATGCCCGTTACCCAGAGCGGCGTCCTGCCTCTGTGGGTCGTTGGGCTTTTCTGCTGTTCTCCGTTTCCAGGTCTGGGTGTCTTGTGAAACTGTAGGTAACGGTGGGGCCTCACCAGCTCTGGGGAACGGCCACAACATAGAGAAATGGTGCTTTGTGCCCCGTTGAAGAGACATTCTGAAGACTCACATTCTTATTGACTCGACAGGGACAGCTCTTACAGCTATTGTTTCCCAGTCTCTTTGAGTTCCTAAAAGCACATTTATAACAACATGCTTTGAATGCTAGACTGTGAGGCGGGTTGGTTGCTTTGTTTTTTACTGAAAGCATAAATCTTGCATGGCTAAAGCCCTGCACCTAGCTGCAAACATTATCAGGGACTTAGAACTGATGCTGGTTTTTTTTCTTTTTCTTTTTTTTTTTCCCCCCTGTATTCTGCTAGGTGCCTATGATCGATTCCTGCCTTACATCCTGATGGGGAGCCTGACTGTGCTATCAGGAATTCTGACTTTATTTCTGCCAGAAAGCTACGGTATGCCTCTTCCAGACACAATTGAGCAAATGCTGTTGGTGAAAGGGTAAGTGTTGCCTTCTGATCTTAACACATCTGTTCTCTGCTCTCAGAAGAGGAGTGGACTTGCCTGGGTATTGTCAGAGGGAGGGGCTGGTTTGGGTAGGGTAGTTAGTGCTCTGTTGAAGATACAAGATCTTGGCTGGAATCCTGATACCGTTTCCCAAGTGCGCGTGTTCATATTTACATCGCTTGGCTCCAAATTCATCATCTTACCCTGAGGACTGAATAAAAGTACATATGAGGAATGCATTTGCAAAAGTGTGTTGCTTTATAAATGTATAGGGACACTTTGCAGGTTATAACCTATCTTTCTAGGTTCTGAAAGTCGTATAAGTACTGGTGAAGGGCTGAACTCTTACAGTTTAGTTCAACTGACCTAAAAAGGGAATTGAGAGCATTTGACCTTTTGCCACAGCTCGGGGTGCGGATGGCACATATGCATACACCTGGTGTAAGAAAGGTCCAACAGAAGTCATCAAGATTTTAAAATTAGGAGGCTGTAATGTCAAATCGGGCTCAGGATATCAAAGATTTTTTTTCCTCTGTTCTCTCATCTATTTTTTAAGTTGTTTTCTTTTTTCTTTCTTTCTTTTTTTTTTTTTATTTCACCCAGATTAGAATACAGGCCTGCGTCTAGTAGCACAAGGGATTCCAAGGAGGAAGAAGAAAATCCAGAGATTTTTAAAAGCACAGCTTTTTGATGGAACTTCCGTGTACTTCCTGGCGGACTGAAAGTTAAATGGACTTTTCTTCTAAAATTCATTCTAGAAAGGGCTAGTGGCAACACTTTTTTCCCCTGTAATTTTAACCTTATTTATTAATTTAAACACTGTGTTCCGTACATTCTCTTTTTATATGAACATGAATACTGTATAGCCTTCAATGAGATTTTTCAGCCACAGTTGTTTTAATGCAGTAGTACCATAGAACAGTATCTGATCAATCCTTTGTAACTTTACGTGTATAGTTCAGCTGAAAGATACTTGAAAATGAGTTCAAGGGCTGGCAGGGTGCCTGGATTCCTCAGTGAACCTTCTCCAGAGCTAATGGACATCAAGAATTAAAAATTGCCAGGAAAAGCTGCTAATTGGTTTTGATTCCTTGACTTCTGTCTCTGGACAGGAAACTTATTTATTATAGTGAAGGTTATGCGAACGTGCCTCCCTGTGGTCTTACTCAAATCACTTTGCACGTGACGAATTTGTTACCAAATTCAGAAAGAGGCAAAGAAAGATTTTGAGAATTAATTCTAACTTGGTATGTTTTAACTCAACAGAGATTGAAAGGGTTGTCTTGCACAAAGTATTTGTAGCACTGAAGTTTTGCTTGTAAAGTTCACTTGATTCCAATGCTGATTTTCAACTGTACCCATATGGTGAAGTTGTTTACATCTGACCCTGCATGCGGCCAGCTTCCAGGCTGTATTTATTNATGCTGATTTTCAACTGTACCCATATGGTGAAGTTGTTTACATCTGACCCTGCATGCAGCCAGCTTCCAGGCTGTATTTATTTTAAATTATGCAAAAGGTTTCATCTGTGTGTGGAGGGAGCGGTAGTAGTTTGGGGTTCTTCCCTTTTGATGTATGGTAAAGTTTTATGTCTAAATCGTTTTAACGTCTTCTATGCCGTTTGGATGATGGAAACAATCCTCCGGTCTTTGTTCTGTGCTTTTCACACACGTGCATGTACACACGCACACAATTAATGTATTTAGAGATAAATTTTTGTGTTAACCTGTGCCACTGCATTGACCTCATGGTGGAATGTCCTGAGAACAAAATTCAGAATATAGTTCTGACAGCTGGTTCTCCATTCTCAAGTGCCAACTGTACAATACCTGTGAGGTCTGTTATTTCACTTAAATCATATAATCAGTGAATTGTTTTCAATTTTTTTTTTTTAAAAGGAATCTTGTTGACAGTCTGCCAAGAAACTGTTCTTTGTGTTGTGGAAGCACCGGTGGCATTACCTGTGTTTCTTTCAATGTATACAATACATAGGTACATCCAGTCTGGTTTGTGCTATTCTGCTTATACTTTGACAGCTGTGAGTGGTGAAAGATTTCTCTCTTGTGGCATTTGTTTGTGTTTTGTTCTGTCTTGTGGAGACTTAATGAACAGAACCTAAACCTTTGTAGCCAAAGCTGCTAGGAGCCTTACCCTGCTGCCGCAGCTGGGTGTGGAAGTTCTGCCTTTTCCTACGGTATTTAAATACGTGGGGGGCATCGGCTGATTCCAGTCTTTCCTTAACCAGTACCGTATTCTGTCCTCAGTACCCAGCTCCAGTAGTGGGACTGATGTGCTGCTGTGTGCCCTCCAGACTGCTTGTCCTAAAAACGAGAAAGTAGAAAAAACTCTACAGACTATCGTGGTTTGTTTTGTTTTTTTTAAACTCTTCCAACCAGTTTCTTGAGCTGTACAAACTGTAAAGCTCTGCTTTCCCTGCTTTTGCTTACCTACTTGTTTAGTATTTGAATTTCTGGATGCAGCAGGAAGTTAGCCGGTGTTACCGGCTCAGAGAATGATACCAAGGAGCATAGTTTTGTCGTACCGTCAGCTCTTCCGAGGAGAGAAATCTCAACATTTGGGCAGCTTCAGTGTCACTCCTGTTTAATAGGTTGACGGGCTGTTGGCAGGCGGGTTTAAAATGCAGTGTGTGATTTGCAGCTAGTGCAGAAATTGAGAATCTGGATTTTGCAAGCCTCACTGCACATCGTACAACAGCCTTGACATGAGCAAATACGTGTCAGGAGAGTGCATGTAACAGCCGGTCTCCCTTGCCCGAAAGACAATACAATTTGTCAGGCTTGCCACCTTTTTTTGAAATATTCATTGCAAACTTTGGAATGTGTTCTAAAACTTGGTACAGACATTTTTCTTTGTAAATCTTATTTCTAGGAACTGCAACATTTAGAAGCAGCTTCTTGTCTGTGTGTTGTAGAAGAATTATCTGATAACCGCAGGAATCTGAGACAAAACACATTTAACTGCAGCTTCCTTGTAATGAATTTGCCAATGTAAACAACAGTGTCCCATAAGTCTTTTCCTGTAAACTGTTTTGGAAAATATCCTGAAATGTAAGATACGTGCTTGATACGTATCTAGGATGGAAATTCCTGTCCTAAAGTGCGGAGTCCATTTAATGTCTGATTTAGCTGTAATTTCTTGTCCACTGTTTTATCCAGGTATGTGCCTTGACAGTGAGGCTTTTGTTCTTGAATATTTAAATACTCAGATATTTACTAAAGCTTTTTGTGGGCTTTTTTGTTGGGGTTTTTTTTTTTTTTAAATCCAGCCAAACTGGGGAATTTGCTGGTTATGACTAATACTACAAAACACGATAGCAATCTCTGTCCAAAAATACATATTTTTTTTTTTCCCTTGCTCATCTTTTTTAAAAACAAAAACTATGAGTCAGAAATGTAGACTGCATTTAATATAGTGTCCTGGGTTATTTTGTATTTAGTTTTTTACCCTACTCTTCTCAAGTTTATCTCTAAAACAAGGAGCTTGTTCTCACGAGTAGGCAGAATCCAGCTAATAGGTATTTCCAAAAGAAATTGAGGGAATATTTGAGTATAGGTAGGTGATCTGATCTGTGCAAATAAGAGGGAGATGAAAGGACCTGATCCAGTTGTTGGTGAATCTCCGAGTGGCATCAGTGCTGGCAGGAGGTAGGATTTGCAGCGCCAGCGTGGCTGCAGGCACTGGTGCTGCCCATGCCTTGGCTTTGAGAGGTGTCTGCCGAGCGCCATGTTTTCAGACGTGGCTGACTCCTAACAACGTATGGTTTCATTAATAGACATATGTTTGTTTAATTCTTCATTAATTACTAGGCAGGCTTGGGGCAAAGCGGCTGTTGAAGCTGCCCGGCGGAGAAGGAGCTGGGGGTGT
>RSEF01000013.1:18822101-18835015 GCA_003993805.1 Himantopus leucocephalus
TGTTCAATTCCACTTGCAAAAGTAATCTCCAAACACAGCACCTTTCCTTAACTAGTGCAGCATGTGTACGGTGACTGCTTAATGGGTTTCATCTGGTATCTGTACAAGTGGCTTGAAGCAAGGGTCAGCCGGGGACAATGGGTTCAGCTCGCCCGGTGGCTCAGAGATGTCTCTTTGAACTCAGGAGATCAAAAGTGTTTGTTTTTTCTTTCTCTTAATTAAAAAAAAAATGGCAGTTGAAGTCACCCTGAGTTGTGCAAGGCACAGCAGTCATGGAGCCCCGGTTTTATGCTGTGTCCAGAAAGACCCTGAACTTTGCTGTCCGCCCATGGTGCCTCTGCTTTGGTCTTGCCCACTGCTTTGGTCTGCACTCACCTGCCAGGACAGGTCAGGTTCTTGTCTGCTCAGATCCACTCCTCGAGTCAAGTCTGTGGTCAGGGCAACCAAAGAAAGGAGAAGCTGTGCTGATTGCCCCTGCTGGGTCAGGTGGAAGCTGTACAGGCCCACAGGTCCTGGTTGACTTAAGAACAAGGAAATGTATTTTGAGGAATACTTGTATTTCAAAGGCTGTATAAGTTGGGGTTTGTTTTTTTTTTTCCCAGAAGTCTTACAAACCACTTGTACAGCCCCATTGCCTGATTGTGCCTGTGGATAAGNTTGAGGAATACTTGTATTTCAAAGGCTGTATAAGTTGGGGTTTGGGTTTTTTTTTTCCCAGAAGTCTTACAAACCACTTGTACAGCCTCATTGCCTGATTGTGCCTGTGGATAAGTTTTACAGATCTGGAACTATATTTGGCTTTATTCCTTCCTTTGCAAAATGGGTTGTGATAGGTGTTTGGATAGTGATGAGTGTGAGTACTTAATGCCTATAAGCTGACCTGTGCACAGAAATCTTCCTCAGGAGGACTGGGGTGAGGAAGGGAGCACGAGAAAGGAGCCATGCCAGCACAGGGAGGCATGGAAATGGTGACACTGCCGGTGTTGGAAGCTTCCCTTGAACATGCACAGCAGCAGAGGCTTGAGCGATTCTGACAAGTGGCACAAGGCATCACCTCACCTACTTCTGAAGAACTGCTGTCTTTCTGGAGAGGAAAGCTGCTCTGAATTTCTAGACCCTGGTCATTGCTGAAATGTACTGTTGTGAAAGGCTGAGCTGCTTCTAGGGCAGCGTAAGGCAATTGGCATCTTCTCGGGGCAGTCCTGTTCACGGGTGAATGTACGGGTTTTGTTCCGAGTACCTTAATATAATGGTTGACCTGACTTAGACATGGTTTCAGCCAGTACTTTGTCTCTGGGGCTTCTTCACTGAGCTTTGTCTTGGTGCAAATTAAAATGTCTTGAGCTACCAGAGTATCATCGAGGAGTCGTATAATCTATAAGAAACAGGAGCTGCTAACGTTGTGCTGAGACTCCCCAGCAGCTCTGGCCTGTTGTCTGTGTGGTTTGGCAGATGTTTTGTGTCTGTGGGAGGTAATATTTGTCTGCCCAGACATCATGCACTGAGGCAGTATTTTTTTTTTCTCCTTTAATATTAATGCTTCTGAGCGAGTTTTGCAAGAGCTGTGGCCTTTCACATACTTGCAGGTTTTCAGCATTAAACTGGTTTAATTTCTTGGCTTGGTGCTGCTGCTTTTATGATTCACTAGTCTTGTGTTTGGTTGCATATCTCTAACTTGTTGAATAATCATGAGGACCTTTGTCCCAGATTTCTGTAGCCAACACTGGGAGGGGGAAGGGTGATTGTTTTTTTAAGAAAGCTTTTTGCTGAATCTCTCATGACTCCAGAGAAAGTCCTCCTTTATGGTTCTCCTTTTCAGGGGAGACTTAAAACATTCAGTTCCCTCTCATTTGAAGAGAGACTTCCTTTTCTCCCACAGACTAACAACAGAAGGTTGTTATTAGCCAGTCTGCAGCATTTAACCAGCTCCCTTATAACAAAATCCCTTTCTGTCTTTTACTTTTTGAAATGCTGTAGCTCGGGGGATACGGAAAGCTTTGCTTTGGCTCAAGAAACCATCTTTGTCATTCCTATTCCTCCGTAAGTCCCATTAAAAAAAAGAATGTAGGAGTAATAAAAGTTCATACGTGGTAGTAAAAGGAATAAAACCAGGGGTAATGAAGGGAAAAGGCTAACTACTACTGCCAGTCGTATCTATTATGGGGCTATACTGAATAACTGGGAATAGAATTGAGCAGTGGAGTTATTAAGAGCATGATTGGACTAGAAATACAATATAATGAGAAAATGTTAGATGATACAGCAGTCAAAACATTTTAGTCCATACCGGAGTAGTTCTTACACACTGAAACATAAATAGATGCTGAATTTTGTGTACACATATTCATCCTCAATTTGTAAAAATGTGTTGCATTGTTCATCAATTTGAAATCAGTTCAGTGCAGGTGGTGTACTCCAGAGCTGCATGTTTTATGCCTGTTGTGCTCTTAACAAGCTTCAGGTCCTGTTTGGCCTTTGCAGAAGAAGGATGAGCATGGTGGGAATTGCCAGGTGTCCTGAGGCTCGGTGCAGGGCTGGCGCTCTGTCCTGTACAGGTGTGCAGGGAGAGAAAGTTCTGGGCCAATATGGGTGCCTGGAGGTTTCCATTCTCTTTACACCAGGGATTCAAGTGCCGCGCTGTGCTGTCAGACCGCTGTTGCTGAAGAGCAGTGGGTTATGCCAGACCTTGAGGAAACAAGTGGAGACTGCAGTGGTGAAATCTGGAATGACCCAAATGGGCACTGTGGTACAGCTGTCGAACTAGGGGTTGTGATGTTCACTTTTTGTTGGAAGACAAAGAAGACTGTATTGTTTTGCTTTACCAAAATAAAAACACAGGTTTGTGCTAGATACTGGAATTTCCACAGGCTTTCCCAAGAGTGGAGCCAGCAGCTGAAGTGCAAATCAAGCCTGTGTCATCCAGGTTCAGCTCTTGATCTCTTCATTCACAACAGTGCAGTGGCCTCATAGATGAGAAGTCACCTCCATTATTTTTCATCGTTTAAAATCAGTGCATCCTCTTTCTTGCTGTAGGTTACTGTCTGCTTTTTTTCTGGCTGAAGGTCACAGGGACAGCTTCTCAGCCCCAGGAGCTGATAAAGCTGTGGAAAGACCTTTAGGTGATTTGTAGGTACAAAATCTTAGTATTGATAGTCTTGTCAGAAGAAGGAAAAAAAAGTGTAGTTTTCATTGAATAAGTAAATATGAACAGCTGACAGATGTACGAAAGTACCTCTGAAATGCTGGGGTTTTCAAGGTGTGATTTAAGAAGCACATAATGCAGGACTTCACAATTGTACAAACTACAGACATTTCTGACCTTGCAAGATAAAATAGGGTTAGTATTATTAAAGAATTATAGGCCCACAGTTGATATCATTAAAATGGAAACAATGCTCTTTTAGAGGTACCACGGACAATTAACGGTAGGGTAATGTTCCCATTATGTTGTCTTTACTTTTAGATTAAAACTCAGCTCGTGTTTCTCAGTTTCTGACGTCAATGCCCTGTCTGCTTTTTCTCCAGCCATCTCAAAAATGTGATGTGTGGGGGAGAGTTAAGCTTCTGCACTGGAATTATAAAATATTTGGCACTTTCCTCCCTGTTCTGTGCAAGTTTCACCTCTGTAAAAATTTGAAACCACTGCGAGAGGAGAAATTGAGCAGAATGTATATTTTGTAGATACAGACTTCTGTTTACATTTAGATAATAAGCTTTAATGTCACATCTGGAACTTCTAAGTATTTGGAATATACAAATGTATTTTCAGAGGAAAGGGTGTTTAATAAGACCCATAGCTCCCAAGTAAGCAGAGAATATTTATATGGGTACAAACAAGACCAGATTATGAATCGAAGGTAGTAATTACTCAGTTGTGAGACTGTGAGATTTTTTGAAGAACCTGTCGCTACTTGCAGAGAGAAGCAAGTGGCAGGAGAAAGTACAGTATATTGGATTAACTTCAAAAATTCTTGCTAACGTTTTGATTTTAAAAAGAAAATATTAGTACATGGGACTATCCCACTGAATTTTTTGATTGTGCATGTTATTCTTAGTAAGAGAAGAAAACAGTTTGTTTTTTTAAAAAAAAAAAAAAGATAAAGCAGTGGGTGGACATGATACCTTGTAGCTGTAAAAATTCCTTTTCCTGTAAGGGTCTTCATTTTATAACAGGGGCGTAACTGAGTAAGGCTCTCAAAGTTTTTAGTATTTATCATAGTTGATCTTTCTTTAGCGTTCCAGTAATGGCATTAGGGAAGTGCGCGGGCTCCTGCAGTGGAGTAGTTCTCTATAATCTGAGAAACATGCTTTTCTCAAGTGAGATCCTAAAATTACATTGTTGGTGGCCTTGCAGCTGCTCCTGTAACTTTCCAAACATATTTGGTAGTGGTGTGTATTTGGTGGTGGTATATATTTGTTTGCTGTGATGCTGTATTGCAAGAACTTTTGACGTGTTGAAGAGCTCTCCTATAATTAGACTTGCAATTTCCGTGTTGTGGTGCATTAAAAATATTGGGCAAATGTTATGCTCAAACAAGATAGGCATCTTGTTATTAGCAGCTAGACTTTTGTTATCGCTGTTATACCATCTTGTAAGAGATGACAAAATTGCAGTGAAAGTGAAGCAGGACGAGGGATCTGCGTCGGTGTCTGGATGAGGGCCATTGCAGGGTGTACTGTCAGTAATTCATGAAGCGCCAGCTGTCTTTTCGAGGCAAGTGGTGTTCTGCAAGTGCAGTGGATGCAGAGCCTGTACATGGGAAATTATCTTTACCTCGTAAGGTTTTGAAGTGCCTAGAGAACTTACAGGAAGGATGTTTTCACTTGTGGTATGACAGTATCTTCAGCTGGACTTGTGTCATCCTGTCTGCCTAAACTCGCTTCACAATTTTCATCTGATACCGTTATTTTATGCTTGGAGTGTTGTTCCATGGTGTGCAGTTTAAAGAATAGAGTTGTTATATTAATGTTCAGTTTAATATTGGAAAGATGTAAGACAGAATGCAGGAAATACCAGTCTAGCCAGACTGATGCTGAGCACGTACTTCTACCTATGCTGCTTAGTGTAATTCTAGCTAAACCTGCAATAATGCTTCTTGTTCGGGTTGTGTTGTGCTAATAGCCTGGGAGCTAATAAAATGTGGTTGGGGAGGGTCTTGTGTTTGGGGCAGAAAGGAGGTCTGAGGGAGTAGTTGAGGTTTTCTATTCTCCTCGGTTTTGTAACTGGGCTTGTCTTACAGCAAGGGGTTTGGGGTTGTGGTTCCAGGTAGCTGACTTGCCATGTAAGAGATGGAGCAGAAGTTGGAAAGTTCTCTCCTAAAGAGATGCTTAAGCGATGACTGTAAATACCTGGGGCTGCTTCATACTCTGGCCCAAAACCTGTGCTCAAGAAGTGACTGCTTCAGTCCCTTTCCCTTGTGGTGTCCCCCCACCTTCTCCCCCAAGCTGTCCACATTTTCTGGCCATCTCCATACCAGTCCTCCTTTCCCTGTCCCCTCTTCCCACCTGTCCTCACCAGTGGCTAGTATCAGCCAGGAATCCTTTATAGAGGTCCGTATCTCACCACACATCTTGTCTCTGATGCATAAGTGATTATTGCTGCTAGGTGTGAGGCTGCTGATGAAGACATCACCCTGACCTGATGAATTGTCTGGGAAGTAGTTACAGCCCAAATTATCTGTGAGCCGTCTGAGTAAGAAGATAAGTTTAAACTGCAATAGAAGGATGTTGTCTTCTCAAGTTGTAATAAAACTGAGCGTGAATGCTCTGTGCCATGCCTTGAGTGTTGGGTACCAGTGCTGAGGAGCTCCATGCTTCACAACATCAGCAGCTGCTGTGTGAAACACTTGCAATCTTTTTCTCCTGTTTGCAGCCCCAATCAGTACCTTGCTGAGGTTAACCTTATCTCGTTCACTGGGGCAAAGGCCATTAGAGCTGGCAGGCTAACTCAAAGGATACTAAGAAGTGAAAATAGCACATGATTTTAGAGCACTGGGTCACGGTATACTGTGTCCAAACAGCACTGCCAGCAGCAGGGTTCAATCAGTAACTACTCCTGGGACACATGCTCTTAGCAATGCTGGTCTTCCAACAGTGATGCTTCGGTGATTCTTCTTGGGCAACCTACAGTCGAGGGAGGGGTATGGTTCCAGAATGGTTTTGGAAGACTAATGCCACCATCGCTCACGAGCAATACAGTAGGTCTGGTTGGTGAGTCATTAAAAAGTTGAAGACTTCAGCATTCATTTACCGGGGCAAGGGGTAACAGACCTTAAAATCCCTTTGTTCCGATTGTTGTGCATCTGTGGAGTCTGTAAAGAACTGGTATTGCACAACCAAGGTAGTTTTCCCTTGGAAATTTGATATTGAAGTTCACTTTGGTGCCTGGTTCAAGCGATTTTCAGCATAACAGCTCCTAACATTGCTTTAATAGAGCAGACAGAAAAACAAGTTGGTAATCATTGCCACATTTTAAGGACCAATGTGTTTGCACCTGCAAATACAAGAAGCTTTTGGCAGAACAGCGCAAAACATGTTAAAACCATGAACTTTTCCAAGGAATGTCTCTACCTCAGTGGCCTGAAAACAACATTTGTTACTGGGCACAACAACCACGCAAGTGTTGGGAAAGCCAAGTGTTGCACAGCCTGGTGCCAAAGTACAGCGTGAGGTAGAGGAGAGGAGAAGGGGAACTCGCAAGCGCAGGGTGATCAGCTGGAAAACAATGAGCTGTAAATCACCGAGGGAGATGTTTGTCTAGTTAGATTTTAGTTCTGTTACTGAAGATGTCTGGCTCCAGTAGCTGGTACTGAGATGATTCTTTGTGAGCAGGCAAGTCTTTATTAATGCAGGATTTGTACTGGGAGTGGTATTTGTTTTCCTGGTAAGCGTCATCATATGAAGCTTAGGATAACCTCTGAAACCTTTGGCCTATCTGAATTTGATAACGATCATTTGCTGCGTATTTCCAAGGTGCCAGATATGTTTTGCCGAAGCTTTCTAGCTGGATTAGCCTCTGTGATTGTCACAGAATTGCTCAAGCTTTCTTTAATCTATAAGGAAGTACAGCTTTTGTTGAATAAATATAGATTTAATTATAGATGTTAATTACAGTTTTCAGTCCAAATGATATTGATCGCTATAGTAAGTTAAAGCTCTTACAGGAGTGCTGTAGATTTGTTAGCACATTAGAAAGCCACGATTCTGAAATCTGCATCCCTAATGATGCCTAATTGATGGTGTTGGTAGGATTTATTGGAGCACTGCATTGAGTGCTGGTGCCTGTGCTTCGGGTGGTGTGAGGCTGGAAGCGTTTGGGGAATGAGTGCAAGAATAGTGTGGAGGACTGTGAAATCTGTTGTAAGGAGAGGTTCTTCAGACACAAACCCAGAATCAGATTTATCAAAGGAGAGGTTAAGAAATGACTTGAATACAGTTACAAATTGGGAAGAGGTGCATTTTGTTTGCTCCCATGACCTTCAAAANCCCATGACCTTAAAAAATAATAATGATGAGATGAATTCATAAGGTAGTCTAAGGGTTGGCAGCTAAAGTTACACAAAGGCCGATGAGAGTGCAGCCTGTATGAATGAGCATCATCCACCTCCAGAAAAACTTCCAGTTCTGATTCAAAACTGGATGTTTTTCCATGAACCAAGTGGTGGTTCAGTTGAGTTTTGCCACGGGGATCTGGGAGTGGAAGGCCCTTGATGGTGTTGTTCATTCAGGACATAGTTTTTAGTGATCCCCCAACCTTAAAACACACATGAGGGTGTAGTTGTAGCGTGAACTGTTAATAGTCTGAGGGCTGTGAGATTCCTGAAGCCAAAGGCTTAGTGCTAAGGAGACAGAGCTGGCAGACCAAGCGAAACGTGGGTGTCCCCACATGCGGGACCGCAGACAGGGTGGATGGCGGAGCAGGGACACCAGCAGCTGCAGAGGTGTTGGTGTTCCAGTTATGGGGTGTTCCAGTACAAATTAAAAAAAAAAAAAACCCTAAGAGGAAAACACACTATACTTAATTATTTGTCATTAGGGAGCAAGGGGGATTAATTATTGGGGTCAGGGTGAGTATTTTCATTTGGCCTTTTTAATAGAGATTAAAACCTAAAAGTTTCCATCCTTAAAACATCAGAAGGGGCCCTGTGGGGGCTGTTTGAATAACTAAGCTCAGGAGGGGTTGGCCTCGCATCAGAAGCCTTGGTTGCCTCCAAATTCCTCTGCTGTGGGGCTGCAGCACCTCCTGCCCTCTGCCCGCAGGCTGCTGGGTGAGCCTGGCGGAACCAGCAGAGCTCTGGGAACTCCTCCAGTCGCAGCAGGGCACTGAGGTAGGGGACGAGGCATCCCTGCTGGGTTTTGTCCTTTCTTCTAATATTTACACACTTTTTTTTTCCCTCCAGAGAACCAAAATAAAAATAAAGACTCTTTCAGTAATAGCAGTTGGTATAGATACAAAAATAACACGAGTGCTGTTTCAAAAACATCAGACTGAAGTGGGTGGGAGATTGGAAACTGCTGTGGTCTTCATTTAATAAACATCTTGTTCCCCTTTTTTGCTTTCCTTTTGGAAATCTTGGTTTGTTTGGTGTGTATTTCAATTTGTATTCCAAAGATTATAATTGACGTTAGTTAGGTTCCCAGTGGGCAGTGAACAGTCTCCTCTCTCTCAAAACCATATTAAAATGTAATAAAGGAGGAGGTAATTTTTTTTCTGTATTCTTGTTTGTGTAGTTCAATGTCTCTTAAATTAGAAATGTGAATTTTTAATGGCAAACTTTACCATATGCAGGGAAATCAAGTTTGGGGTCTATTCTCACTCCTTCCAAAACCAGCAGAACTGCAGCAGTTTTGGGGGCTGCAGAGCCTTTGAAAGGGAGCCGAACCAAGCACGTTATGAAATTAGTAGTTACCATCACTCATATGTACGTGTAGGGGAAGTACCACAGCTGTTGACCGTGTAAAGAAAGCCACACGGGTCACACCTGAAGGTGATGTTGGGGCCTCAGGGTGGTGGCTCCCGAGATGGCTCAGGGCGGGCGGCTGTTGCCCACTGCTGCCCAGCATCCCTTCCCCTTATTTCATGGAGCTGCATCTGTGCCGGAGGTTAGTTATTCTGTTGTGGAGGTTGTCTGTCCAAAGGGTACACTTTCATCTAGGCTCAGCCAAGACGTTTAGAAGGAGGGAGGGGAAATCCTGTTTATTACAAGACTTTTATGTTCTCTCTCCCCACAGTGGAACCTCGTATGTGATGACGACTGGAAGGGACCCCTGAGCACTTCCCTGTTCTTTGTGGGTGTCCTGCTTGGATCTTTCGTGTCAGGACAGCTCTCAGACAGGTAAAGTATATACACCAGAGCTGCTGGCTCTTTGATGCTGTTTTGTAAGCAATTCTTGTATGTGAAGTTTGCTATAAGGGTCTTTCTGCAAATACTAACATGTCTTTGTTCTGTGACTGTCTAATTTGAATGTACACAGTGTACAGAATAAAAGTCCTGAAGTAGAACAGAAAGTTACAAAGATTGTTAGTGAGTGTTATCTTTATCTGTTTATTTTTTCAGTGAAATCTCTTCTGGAGAAAACTGGTTTTATGCCAGAAAACAGGTGTAGGAGATAAGTTTCATTTGGAAAAATCAGAACAATGACATTCTCTTCTAATTACTTTGGACGATGTTCAGAGAGTTCCCTGAGGCTTGTTTTCCTTTGTTTGAAGTAAAATTTAAAATTCTCTTTTTATAAACACCCATAGCTTCTCTTCCTCATCATCAAATACAGCATCTAAGTCCAATGACCTCTGTTTGTGGAAGCTGCAAAGCGTGAATGCTGTTCAGCTGTACTTCAGAGAACCAAGGCTTTCTTCTTTGGGGATTTTCTTTTCTGTATTCCTAGTCCCAGAGTACACTGGCTTTCTTTCTTATCAGTACACGCATGAAATAGTAGAAGACACCATGAATTTTTGTGATGTTGACAGGTTGTTGGGTTTGGGTTTGTGGGTTTTTTTTCGTTTAAAGCTCAGTTTTTCTGATCATCTGCCTGAGATTTGTTGTGCTGTCCTTCTGATTCCCAGAGAACAATACGTAGTCCTCTAATTTGCTGATTTACTTGTAGAGTTTCTATTTCTTTGAAACATAATCAGTATGTCTTGTAGCATCCATTCAGGTCCTTTGTGTGGCTTCCTGCTCATCAGGTTGGATCAGTCTTGAGCTTGGAGACAATGACCCTTGAAGATCAGCCAGCTCCTGCTGACTTCTCTCCAGAGCCCTATGCCATGGGATTTTTCCAAGCCGATCCCCGATCAGGCCAGTGTTTGCTCTCCCTGTGATCCTGCCTTCTGGCTTGTTCCTCCCTTCTCGATCCTGCACTTCACTGCCACACAGCCAGCAGCCACGGCTGCTGCCGGCCTTTCCATCCCCAAACAGTTCTCCCTTGTTTGCAAGCACGACGTCCAGCAGTGTCTCCCCTTGTCGCCTCATCAGACGTCTGTGTTAGGAAGTTGTTATTGATTCACTTCAGAAAACGCTTGGGTCTTGTCCCTCCAGCAGGTATTGGAGTGGTTGAAGTCCCCCATGATCGCCAGTGCCTTTGAACATGAGGCTTCCTCTGGCTGTCTGGAGAAGGCCTCATTTACTTCTTTCTGATCGGGTGGTCTGCAGTGGACACCCATAGTCGTGTCAGCATTGGCCTGCTAATCCTGACCCATAAGCTCTCAGCTGACTCGTCATCCGTCCCCAGGCAGAGCTCCGTGCCTTCCAGCAGCTCTCTCACAGGAGGGGTGATTTCCCCTGCTTGCTGCAGGGAGTCTCCTACCACTTCATCCTGGTGTTGCTGCGGGGCTCGGGTGCTTTGTTCAACAGAGCTCCCAGCCCCTCGTCTGCTACGAGGACGCCTAGTGTCTTCCATGGTGGCTAACCAGCAGGTGAAACAGGAGCTGTTCCGGTGCCAGAAGCCACGAGTTTCCTACCTTCACCATCACAGGAGTCTCCTCCTGCAGCTCCTGCGCGTGGTCACTCAGATCCTCACCAGGTGCAGTTGAGGAGGCCATCAGTGCAGCTCATCCAATTCCTCTCGTAGCTGCTGAACTGCAGCTAGCTCATGGTCAAGAGGCCGAGTGCATCCAGCAGCCCCACGAGGAGACTGCTCCAGCAAGGCTGTGCCTGGTGCTTTGCTGCTCCTGTCTGGTACAGAAAGTCCTGCAGCGAGCCTGAGCCCTGCGTGCCTGGCCAGGCGTGACAGTGAGGCTGACAAAATATTTTGCATGTTCAAGTTCTGTTCTTAATGCGTTGTGATCTACCTGAGGCTTGTGGCACCCAACTGTAGACCTCCTGGTCAAGCCTAACTTCGGAGTGGCGTTGTGCGAACCTGCGCTCAGCAGATGTCCTGTCATGGGCTGCAAAGTCTGCTTGGGGTGTAGGGCTGCCCAGGCCAGGACAGCGGCACCGGCTCTTAGAACAGCTTGCTGAGTTGGGTTTAGTTTAAATTTTTTTCTCTTTTAAAATTTCATCAATAGAATTGCTAGAGTCCGCTGAATTCGTTCATTTTTTTAACCAAGTGGAATGAAGATTGCAGCGTGGGATCACTTACTGATAGTAGCGTCTTACAAACCTGAGTTTTACATCTCTTTCAGAAGCTTTCCTTCTTTTTCTTTTTTTAACATGCTGATGTGTGTCTTTTAACATGCTGATCTGTGTCACAAACTGTGTGCTCCTTAGAGGAGAAGGAGCATCTAATATTCTTGGATTTTAAATAGCTTGCTCCTGATGATTTGTCTCCCTGCTCATCCTGTCAGTAAGAAGGGAATAGTGTTCCAGCACATACTTAAAGGCAACTTAACTAGCAGCCCTTGGAATATTATTTTCTCTTGGCCAGTGGTTTTTTTAATGTATATAGAATACTTGTGCCTGTGTCACATTTCCTGAACCTCTCCTTTTTGCAGATGTTTTGTATCTCCCTAAGTATGCATACGAGTAATCTTATTTTTCTGTTTCTGAAGATTTCATTCATGCTGTTGTATAATCATCTCTTTTTTTTTTTTTTTTTTTTTAATCTGTCCATGGAAGGTTTGGCAGGAAGAATGTGCTGTTTGCGACTCTGGCAATGCAGACTGGCTTCAGCTTCATACAGGTCTTCTCTACCAGCTGGGAGATGTTTTCAGTGTTCTTTCTGCTGGTCGGCATGGGACAGATATCTAACTACGTGGCAGCATTTGTTCTTGGTATGAAAGTCCTGCTGGGCACAGTGTGCGTTCTTCAGTCTTGTGCTTTTCCTGCTCCTTTTCAGTACTGGCTTAGGGTTGATTTGTTTTGCCAAGCAACACTGTTAAGAGCGCGTCCTCACCACGCATGGATAACTCATGGTCTCCTTGGAAGTTTTTGGTTGATAGAAGTACAATCTGAATTAAATCTGTGGCTTACCATCCTAAAAAGGCAAAAAACCCAGAAATTGATTATTTGAAATGAAATCTGTCTTCCAGTTGGAAAGATAAGATGTGATTTTTCAGGGACGTGTTGTCTGTTTTGGGCCCTAAATATCTATTTGATATTTTCACAAAAACTTGTGAAAGAAAAAAAAATCAAGTAAGTGTTATAAAGTCTCCTTGAAACAGGCTATAGTAAAAAATTAAATGGCGTAATGATTCCTGTTTGGTATATTTTCAGTTTAACTAAGACCTTCTTTGATCAGATAGGAATGTGAATTACATTATGAATCTAAGACTTTTTTAAAAATTAGAGGTTTTTTAATTAATATTATTTTCAGTGGCCTCATTGTCCAAAGTACCAAATGTTGGCAAGGAATGCCTTTTGGGCCAAAGAAGAGCAGTTCATCTGTGAAAACAGTGTTTAGCTAACCTCCCTGCAGACACCCTGCTGCAACTTCTGTAATCTTCTTCCATTTCTGTGGAAGTGAGGAAGATTCTGTCT
>RSEF01000013.1:18845920-18870170 GCA_003993805.1 Himantopus leucocephalus
AAGGTCCCTTCCAACCCAAACCATTCTGTGATTCTATGACTTATTTATATAATTTAGTTTAATTTTAGTCTTACTATTTTAACCCTGCAATAACACTTCCAGCTGCCATGTGGAGCATCTTTTCCTGGCCCAGGCTCCAGCCATAGGAAGTGTGGATTAAGTGGGACTTCTAGGCAGGGAGGAGAAAAGGAAGTTCTCCCGTTCGGTCTATCTAACAGCGTTGTAACACAGTAAATTTGAAAAGGGATATTCAGTTGGGACACCTGCTGAGGAACTTTGCCATAGCTTTTTCCCTGCTCTCATTTGTTTCCAGAGCACTTCCCTCCCCTGGTTTGGTGCTCGTCTTGCAGCCCCCGCGGGCCCTGCATTGCCTGCAGAGGAATGCTGCAGCCCAGGCTGCGCCCCGCCGCTTCCCGGGGCACCCGCTCTTCTGAACCACTCACAACCTTTTGTGCTTTCGTGTCTTCCGCCCTTTTCATCCGAACCTCTTCGATTGCCCCATCAACATTAATGAAGTGGTTCAATAGGCATCTACAGGCTAGGAAAAATATCAGGATTCCTGGTTTATAGAGGATGAAAGTACAGAATAGAGAGGAAAAGCAAGTAGTGGCAGGTTTCCTGGTCCTAGTCTTCTGCTTGAAGCGTTGCATCGCGCTTGCTGTTGATGCAGAGAGGTTCCCCTGATGACCTTCATTATATTGTTGATTCATATGATTTAGGTGAATGAAATTATCGGGAGTTACTTAGCCGTGCACTCAGGTGGCCTAGATGTTTCCATACTCTTGGTTTTGCTTTGTTTTTTTAATTTAATTGCTAGAATGATTCAAGCCTTGATTAAGGGGATAATTAGATATTCAGGTGTTCCCGAGGTGAAGCCCTATTCCTACAGAAGTTGTCAGACAGTTGAAAAACAAATGGTACGTCGCATGGGAAAAATGGGAGCTGGATGCTTTTGGGCATATGGACGTGCACGTGGACCCGCAAATACCCACCGCTGACAGGCTGCCAAGCAGCCGCGCAAGAATGAGCCCGTTGTCCCCCATAGCCTGCAGAAGTGGCAACTAGCTGGGCAGCTTCTGGGAGCTGTCGGAAATCTCTAACGGGAGCCGATGCTGAGCACGCCGGAGGAGCGCGGGAAGCACCCGGGTAGGGGTTTCTTCAGAGTCAGGGGGTTCATCCACGTTGGCACGCACGGGGATTGCAAACCTTTTACATCCTCGAAAAATAGAAACAAACCTGCTAGGGAAGCAGGGAAACGTGTGTCCGTGTGCTGGATCAGGCCCATGTGGCCAAGTACTGTGGACAAAGGAGCGAACGCCACGAAGCTGGTGCCGATTTTCCAACTCACCGGCTGGCGGTTGTAATCCTGGAGGCATGTTCCTGTGGGTAACTCCCTTGATATGTGCTGCTTTCTATTGCTGATTAATTGTTCTCATGTGATTGTCTTTGAATTGTCTCTTGCTTTCTTCTGCACCTGCAGAGCCGCAGGTCTCGCTGCTCGCGGGGGGCTCTGTCTGCCAGAGCTGTGCGCGACGGCTTTAGCTCATCCTCCTCAACATCTGTATCCTCACCGGGTATCTGGGCTCTTTCAGAAAACATGACCGTAGGAATTGCATTTGCTATTGAGAAACGCTGCAATAAACATTTTACGGTAATTAGGTAATAAGGGAGGAGGATGGGGTTTACTCCAAATGATGCAAATCCATCTTGGAGAGGGGTTTCATGGGAGAGCATGGCATCACGTGAATTCTCAACAGATGCATTTTGATTAAAACCAAAAGAAACTGAAAATATGAGTCAACGGTTTATCGCGCCTGAGGCTGACTCAGATATTTTTCGGGGCTGCAGTAGCTGCTGGCAGCGCCCTGTCCCTCCTGCAGCCCTGCCCTGCCTTTTGCGCTCGCGGGTGGGTGCTGCATGGGGACAGCGGGGAGGTCACCCGGGGCCGAGCCCGGGTCAGGAGCTTGAGCAGCCAAAATTCAGTGATATAACTGAATATTGAGTTCGAGCTGAGATTGAGCCACCTGGAGCTGGAAGGGCATCGTCGGGGACTGCCGAGGCTTTGCCCAGCACGTCTCTCAGGAAGCTGGGAGTACAGCGTGGGTACCCCAGGGCTGCTACCAGGCTGGCGGTTCTCCAGCTTCTTGGTCCATCTGCCAACTACCCCGAGTGTCGTGGGATGCGCAAACCCCGACACCAGTTTCCGCATTTCAATTTTTTGGTTTTTTTTTTTTTGGTAGCAGGGTAACCGCAGCGTGTTTCCAATAGCAGCACGATGGATTTCTGATGGTGGTGTTCATACCCCTGTGATTTCGTGGCTGTTTTGTTTGCGTGGGAAGGACGCGTGGGTGGGATTGCGCGTGCTGGGGGGCGCATGGGGTTACAGCGGTCCGGAGGAGCTGGGGCTGAGACCAGGGTTACGCACTGGTTTCAGTGTCATTGAACTGGAAAGCTCTGGGGTTTGTTGGGGCTTGGTGGCTGAGTGCTGCCTGTCCAAGAAGAGCAGATTTTATTTTATTTTTTTGGCCGCTGGCAAGCAGGTTAACATGGGTGAGGAAGCGAGTGTTGGGGGATCAGCTGAGAGCTGGGCTCCCGCAGTCTGTCCTCAAAAGCAAACGCCTCGTGCACATCTCTGGCAAGGGGCCGTTCGCTGCGGGCTGTGCCAGGCTGGTTCGGGAGCCGCCGGGGTGTTCTTCTAGAGCTGAGGGTCTCGGACGAGGGTGCAAATGAAGTCTCTCCTCGGCAATCTCCCCGTCTTGTAGGTTTTAAGGCTTTTGGGCAATTTTGCTGTGAGAAAGCCGACTGCACGCACCTGGTGTGAGAACAGGAAGAGCTTGAAGTAACATTTACCTATTTTAAAAAAAGAAAAGAAAAAGAAAAAGTCAAAGCATCAAAGCAGTAATTGAAAAGAAAAACACTTGAGTACATCAAATGTCTGCTCGTGTTTGATGCTCTGCGCACGAGTACGTTCGCTCTCCACCCTCCCCTTGGGTGTTTTATTAATAACCTCTGAACTTGCACTTCATGGTGAGCTCTCCAGGGCGGGGAGCTGCAGCCCTGCCCAGAGCTCGGGGCAGCTTTGGATCCCACGGGGTGAATTAGCATGTGGGAAAACCCCCCAGGAGCAGCTCCTCATCCGCAGCTGTCAGGACCCAGAGCAGGTTCCAGAGCCTGAGTTCAGCCGTAGCGCTCCCAGGAGCACCGGGCACCTCCGACCTGCTCCGAACCTACGCTTAGTGCTTTATTAATGTGCAAGAGCGGAGGATTAGAGGTCAACCCTCTGCTGTTGTAAATTAGCATGTGTAAGCGTAATATCAGCACTTGCTTGATCATGGAATCATAGAAGCATTTGGGTTGGAAAAGACCTTTAAGATCATCAAGTCCAACCGTTAACCTGATACTGCCAAGTCCACCACTAACCCATGTCCCTCAGCACCACATCTACTCATCTGTTAGACACCTCCAGGGACGGCGACTCCACCACTGCCCTGGGCAGCCTGTGCCAGTGCTTGACAGCCCTTTTGGGGAAGGTGTTTTTCCCAATATCCAGTCTAAACCTCCCGTGGTGCAACTTGAGGCTGTTTCGTGTACATCCAAGACTCTTGCATGGACCTTGGGTACCACAGGGCTCGAGCTGGAGATCTGTAGGGCTGACGGCAAATGGAGCTTTCTGCGCTTGGCAGGATGTCATTAGCATACGTCCGGAGTGTGCGTCTGCTCGAGCACTCACACCCTGCCGGAGGCATTTCCTCCACCTTCCCCTCTGCTGTCAAGCAGAGCAGTAGCTCAGAGCCGTGGCACACACTAGGGGCTCGGTGAAGTCCCCAGCAGGACGGGGAACCCAACGCAGGCTCAACAACGGGCGTAAAAATGGAAGAAAAGTAGCATTGCCTTCAGTCCCCAAGCGTGTACCCAGCGAGGAGCCGCCTGGGAACTGCCTTCCAACTGGGAGGCACCCAAATCCTGACCCTCTTAGCCTGAAGGCGCTGAGTCTGCTCTATGGAGAGAGTTTTTGACAGGCTTTTAGTAAATAAGTCGCGTTCCCCCCCTCCCAACCTGCTCTACCCGCCCTGGGAGCTGGCACCGTTCATAAGAAATGCTGCGACTGGGCCGGGCAGATAGGCGCGATGCCAAGGCAAGATGCCTTTTGGTTGACCTAGGAAGAGTAAAAATGTTGGGTTTAGTATGGAGAAGACGACCTACTTGGAGGAAGTTAAGAAAAAAAAAAAAACACACACACACAAATACGTCTGTGAAACTTGGCTGCTGTACAGCAGCGGTGCCGAAAATAGCTGCAAAAACCGGGCTGTGCCGTGGTGAGCAAAGCTTGAGAGCGCTGCGGCTTCTGCTGAAGAGCAGGGGGTGACAGGAGGAGGGTGATGCCACATCTCATGGCGAGGGCTCGCTCTGTCCCGAGGAATTCACCTGTTCTAGCATCTTGCATGTTCGAAGGTCAACTTGCATTTATTGGCTTTGTTTTTAGACGGGTTGAAAAGGTATTTGCATGAACTTTGAAAAAAAAAACCAACCATAAGCAAATGAAAAACATTCTCCACAGGAAATTTTGACATAATTACTGTGACTCAACTGATTAATATTAGCTGTATTACATAACTGTTGGTCTCGACGCTTTCTTCTTATCTTTTCTTGTGATTGTGCTACTGGGCGTTAACAGAGATAAAAGAATGTCAGGTACGAAGCTGAAAATCCAAATTTTCAGGTTTTTCAGTCACCCTTTCAATATAGAGCATAAGAAGGGTCTCCACTGAGCCCCACGCCGGGGGCAGTCACCCACCGTGGTGCTCCTCAACACCAAAACGCGGCAGGGTGCACCGGGAAGCAGGGTTTCATCCCGGGGGAACGGGCGCATTACTGGTGATGAACATCCATGGGGTAGCACCGAGCTTTAATTAAAGGTTAAATAGATTGTGCTATAAGCAGTGTAATCTGGCTGAGGACTCTGACAACAGAAGTGGAGTCAGGAGATGCAAAAATTACTTAGAAACTTCATGGCTTGATGGTAGCTCAGGTGGACACAGGTCACAGTCAGGCTGAGCAGAAATTAAATATTTCAGCTCATTTCAACAAGGCAGATGTTCTTTTGTCCTNAACAGTTTTTTTTCTTTTTTTTTTTTTTTAATAAACACAACTATGGGGTGATTTAAGCAAAATTCAAATGTACTTGTGGGAAATTCCCTTTTGATCTAAATCATGTTTTCTGAGACAAAAGCGCTGTGATGACAAAGTTCCAAACAACTCAGATTTCAACATTTGTTTTAGTTATTTGAGACAAACAATACTCTGCACATTAAAGCATTTGATTTCATCTTGTTCCGTGATGTAGTTGAGTGATCCCTGTATGTCCGTATGCTTGTTATTGCCAGTAAATGGTGTTGGCTGGGTGCGAGGTGCAGGTGACAGATGCCATGAGAGCGATGCCAGTTTATATGACTTTCCATTAGCTACATAAACAAGTAGGACTGCCACCAGCCACCGCTGCTGTACAGGGAAATTCAGCTTAAACGTGGTCTGAAGCCCTGTAAATACAGGGTAGAAATGCAGCTGCTTCCCAGGACGATGCATGAGTCAATCCCAGCTGAACTTAAGTGGCTGAGAAGTGATCAAGCTTCTCCAAAGGCTTGTCCTGGAGTTTACATCGGCTATTTCCACCTTTCTCTTTAGCGGCTGTGCCTTTTGTTAGTGGCAGAGTAACTACGCCAACTAGCCAAAAAAAAAAATTAAAATAAATATATATATATAATATAGCCTTTGAAACTGTTTACTGCGTGACTGAGGAAAGTCTATCTGCTGTTGTGAGCCATCTTTACAGGTAACACAGCTCAAAGTCTCGGAGGCTCTCCTTTAAATGGCAGCCATACTGGCTGGCTTTCATCCCTAAACATTTTGCATAGGTAAATAACCTGTGAAATAGGAATATGGGCAATTCTGATGTAGAGGACAACAGGAAGAGGAGCTGGGCTGAGGAAACCAAGGAACATGTGTGTGCTGTAGGACCTCTGTGATCATACATGGAAGATACGTATGTCTTGAAAATGGTACCATCACTTTGGATGTAAAGAACCTGTTTAAACAGGCGGTGGATGCGCCTGCTTGTGGCTGCGTGGGAAATACTGTTAAGAAAAGAGACCTTAAAGAAGGGGTTGCCTTTCTATGCCATTAGTCGAAATCATTATTCCAACATCACCAACTAGAGGCTTTGCAAGAATTTGTTCTTTCGTTTTTCCAGTATTATTCTGTCTGACAGCTGTTGCTTATTAATTGTTCAAGCAGTTTTGCATCATTCAAAGGGTGTGTTTTGCATTGGAGGGGGAACGTCCAGCTGACCGTTGACAGGATACCATTAAGCAGTGCCTTCACCACTATTAAAGAAAAGAATCTGAAATACATACCAAATACAAAATTTTTAGAGGACCAGAACAATCTCACTTACTGCTTGTTCTTTACATTCCCTTTTCCAGAGAGTGAAAATGCCGGAAATAAAGGACAGGAGCCACTTTCCAGAATTTCCATCGGTTTTGCAGATTGAACTTCAAAATTGTAGAAATCTGCCCCGGGAAGGGGCCACTGGCGAAGCTGACGGCTCATCCCTCCAGCCGGTGTCACAGGGAGCGGCCAAAGTTGGAACCAGTTCCCGACGTGTTCGTGGTCTGGTGGATCACCAGGACTTTGGTTCGAGACATCAGACTCTAATCAATGAGTTTTGGGAGATGCACGTGGACCATCTCGAATAGAGTCTCTCTGTCGTGAAGAAGCTGGTCCATCTGCCCGGTCATGTCAACAGTCCCATGNAGACTCTAATCAATGAGTTTTGGGAGATGCACGTGGACCATCTCAAATAGAATCTCTCTGTCGCGAAGAAGCTGGTCCACCTGCCCAGTCATGTCAACAGTCCCATATGCTGGAGAGGATGCAGGTATGAAACTGGGCCTTTCGTCCATCAGATAAAACACTTTTAAATCAAATTCTGTGCATATACTAAAAAAAAAAAAAGATCTGATTACAGGAGATGAACCCTATCGTTAAGCTGTCTTCGAGGTGGTGGGGGGAGTATCTGTATCGTTTCCCCTCTTCTGTCTCGTTGCGTTTTGGATTGGGCCCCCACGTAAACACTGTAGATGTATCAGCTGTTGGACTCCTTCCAGCCTGCTCCTCCACAGTCACGCACGAGCAGACATTGCTGAGCAAGAAAAAAAATTGTATTTGTTTTTTTTTAATGTGCAAGATAACAGGACGTGAAGACTTGGGGTGACTTATGGCTGTAATATGTAATTTTTGATTTAAGTCTATTGATTTATCTGTTCAGTTTTATATTTGTATCTGGATAGCATGTTCCCTCTGTTCTTCAAAGTATGGGTTTTCCATCGTGCTTGTGCTGAACTTCATGGCTCCATACAACAGAATTTAGAAATTTATCACAAGTAAGCAGTATTTTCCAATGGCGATCCATCATCACAGTATGTCTCATGAAATAAGGACAGGCTTTTGGATTCTGATATTATTTTTTACACATTTAGCACTGATGTAATCTTAATTACACCACTTAAATTAATTCTCACTTATATGAGAAAAAAAATAGGCCAGTGTTGGGCCCATTTCATTTTTATCCAGAGTGATAGAATAGTTTATTCAGTCAACAGGGAGTCCCAAGGTAATACAGATTTATCTTCTTTTGCAAGAGCATGATGAATTTGATTAATCTGATCTTGTGGTCATGAAGATTAGTCCATCTGATGTGACACAGAGCTGTTTGATCACTGTAGTAGAAGGGGTTGTTTCGAGGTCAAGACCTCGCTCTGCAGATGCTGTGAAGGCAATAGTGACTTCTGCTGTTAAACGTCAGGCTCTTCTCTCGTTCTGCTTCCCACGCTAGACATGGCTGGCATGGAGGTGTTGCACACCTCAAGAGCTCAAAAGGGAAAGTTCAGATTTGGTCCTGATGTTGGACAATGCCAGTGGCAGATCCAAGACTGAAACCACCAAGAGATAAGGTCTTCCCTTCCTGCACGAGTGCTTCTGCCTCATTTCACATTAGAGCATTTGTCTTCTGCTGGTTGGCAACAAGATCCTGCAGTCCACCGTCAACTTGACTGAGAGTTAGGTCACGAGTCCCCTGCGTGTCCATCTGCTCCCGCCGGCAGGAAGGGAGCCCAGCGCAGCCATCCACAGCAGTGAGGGGAGGCGAAGGGGCAGAGACCTCAGCATCATCCTTTGCAAACTGGGAAATATGGGATTTGGAGCCCAGGGAGAAGGTTTTGCTCAGAGGCAAAACCACAAAGATGGTATTCTGCAAGCGTCCAAAATGATGGATATCCCAAAATGTCTGAAATGGTGTAGTTGTGTGGTACCCCGGGTGCCTGGAGACACCCTGGAAGGTGTGCTGCTTCACCAGGGACTTCTTCAAGACTTTTCCCACCTTTTCACCTGCTAAGTGAAGCCTTCAACGTGGCAACGAGGAAGAGGGACGAAGAGCAGCTCGGGTGCCTTACAGAGCACAAGGCTTTGTGGGTGGAAGGTTCCTGGGTTACAGCAAATTAGGTTACTGCAAGAGGTATCTCCTTGCGAAGGAGATGTGTCCAAACCTACCTGACACCTGAGGCCACCTGGAATCAAACCTCGGTGGTGCACGTTGAATCCGCTACTTTGGGCCCACTGGAACTGAGCAGGTGGCCAAGAAGGACTTGGAGGCTAAATTTTATTATTGGCTTGGTTGAAAGGTACTTGAGCCTTTTGAACATTTCTAGTGTACCAAAAATCACAAAAACATAGAAAGTTTCCCATAGAGACCTGGTGTCCCATCCCCTTCCCCCGTCTCACCTTGATTTCTGGTACGTGCTGTTTGGTTTGGGTAAAAATCAGCAGCGAAAGGGTAGTGTTTCTAATTTCTCATTCTGACCCAGACCAGGAAATGTGGAGAAGCATTTGTAATCTTTCTAAGCCAAAATCTCTTTTTCTTTACAAGCCTGTAAGCAGGTAAAGGGAAGTTTGCTTTTTGATCTGAGTAAGACACAGATATCCAAAACACTTCACTCACCTTGGGTAAAAAAAATACAGTACGAGATGCTCCAGCCTTTAAATATTCTGGCTCCTGGAAGCAAAGCAAGCTCAGCCCATCGCACAGCAGGCGCAGTGACAGAAGCAAGCCCTCTTTTGCAAAATAAAATGAAATACTGGGCTGGTCTGGGGCTCCTGGCTGGACCAGGAGCCACGCAGTGCTGGACCTGCTTCTTGAGACTGGGAAGGTTTTTCTCTTCCTACTATTTTTTTTAATTGAAGTTCATTCTTGGGTAGTGAATCCTGGGGTTTCTTGTGGAATATATTGTGTGTGACGTGGGACTTTCCAAATCTGACATCTGATTTGGTTGCTGTGTTCTCTGTCCCACTGGCCCTGATGGAGGAGCTAATATTTCCCCATAATCTTCCCAAAGTTCATCTTCCGATGTAGTGCACTCCGCAACCTTCTTCATTAACAAAGAGATAATTATTAGTTTGTGATTTTTTTTTGGAGCAGAGAAAACTTCCTGTGAATTTTTTTGTCTTGTATTTGATTTAAAAATATATGGGATTAGAGGGGGTTGAAAGCAAACAAAAATATTTGTATAAGTTATCTGCTTTCTGCATAAATTGCCCGTGTTTTTGTGATTTGTGGAAAGCTGCTTTGCTCCTCTTCTGATCCAAACAACTTTTTCTACACTTTTCAGACAGCGTTTTTCAGTTTTCTGCTGAAGAAAGCCAGGTACCATTTCTGGGTTTTTTTTTTCTTTGAAAGGAAAGTGAAAATTTCTTTCGCATCTGCTATCTTTCCTCCACAAGCACCCTCATTTTTCTGAGCCCTTTTACAGTGCCTCCTTTGTTAGGGGACAGAATCGTTCCAGTGATAACTTAGATCTGTTTGTTTTGGGAGAAAATGTGAATTATCGCTCAGGAGGGACTGTTTCTTTTGTGTTTTCCCACGGTAGAGCTGCATTCCCGGGCACGGTGGGTTTCCCCCGTTATCATCTCCTGGCTGCGTGGACCGTCACCGGCTCAGGGATGAAGTGTGAAGAGCAGAAACTCGCCGTGCACAGCCGGAGCGTCGGGAGATGCTGCGTCTGCTCCGCTCCTGCCCCAGCCCGACATCCTCTGCGACTTTCAAGCAAATCTCTCGGTCTCTTGGCGTCGCCATACCCAGCCGTCTTCCTCCGGGGTAACCACAGCTTGCTTGCTGGCCNGTAATCACAGCTTGCTTGCTGGCTGGGTGCTGGTAGGGGAGCTTCAAGCTGGGGTGGTGGATTCGCACGTGGAAGCGGAGCGCTGCGCGCTGGGCCGGGCTCTGCGGCGCCAGGGGAAGCAGCTTGGGGGAAAGGTATGAGCCGGAGAAATAAGTGGTGTTTCAAAAAAGCTGCCGCAGGCTCTGAGCAAGCGGAGGAGGGGAGATCCGGAGATGGAGACGCACGAAAGCGCGGGAGCCACCGGGCGGACGGGCACCCGGGAGCGTCGCTGCTGGGAGATGCAGCTCCTGGGAGGGACTCGGGGTCTGGGGGGCACCGTCTCTGTGCCCCCGTCTCTGACACCCTGGCCCCCGCTTTTATTTAAAACCATGTCCGGGTGCTGCCGCCTGTTAAGTAGTGTATCTGGGAAATAATCAGCCAGAAGCTGGAGCGTATGCCCGTGTCCACCTCTCGGATCTTCAGCAGTACGCAACTCCCCAGCTTGGTTCATATTTCTCATTATGCACAACTTGCTTGAATTGTATTGCTTAGGTAGCCGTAAACTCTAGAGCTTCGGTTACCTGCTCACTCTGTTCCTAGCCAGCAGCGTGTCCTGCATTAGTCACTCCGTCATGCCCCAAGCCATCACGCGGGACGAGGCGTGGGCAGCCGGCGAGTCCCAGCGTGGTCGGACACCTCCAGCAGGTTCTTATTACAAGCTGCACGGTGTGTGAGGTGTGTCCTGTCCAGGCCTTTAAACATTATCCCGGGTGATGGGAAGAGCACATCTTAGGCAGTTAAAGCACCTTAAGACAGTGCAGGAGGGCGGGAATATGGGAAACCATTTTTCAAGGTGAGCTGAGTAGGCTGGAATGGATAAAATTTTGGGAAGCAAAGACTGTGGCAAGGACTCCCGCAGCTGTTGGTGGACGGCTACAAAAATCTTAGGCTCCCTGATATCACTTTTCGTCTTCCAGTTGGACTGCAAGGAGAGAATTTTTGTCTTGGAAATGACTTCAGGGCAGGAGCATTAGAAAAATGCGGTTCTCCATCTTCACGTCTTTCCGTGCTGAAGCCTTCTGCAAGGCAGACCCCACCGTCCGCCTCCCAGGGGATGGCTTCTAGTGTGAGGAAGACCGCGGCGCTTTCCCACCGTAAGGGAATATAGCCAGAATAAGGTTGTGAGACAGGAGGGGGGTTGGCAGAGCGTAGCCAGACCTGCAGCGGTTCCTTCAGTCACAGTGTTGGGAGAAGAGCTTTATAAAATATACCAAAAGTAACATGCTGTCAGCTGTCTTCGTGGAACAGAATCATAGGATGGTTTGGGTCAGAAGGGACCTTGAAGACCATCCAGTTCCACCCCCCTGCCCTGGGCAGGGACACCTCCCCCCAGCCCAGGTTGCTCCAAGCCCCGTCCAACCTGGCCTTGATGCTGCCAGTGTTGTGAAAACATATACATACACACACCCCCCCCCACACACACACACTCGCAGGGAGAACAGATATCAGCATGCGAAGAAATGAATACACTTTGGCAAAGAAGGGATACTTTTTCTAAGCTGAACTAGAATAATAACAGTAATACTCAATATGTTAACATTTTCCCTTTCCTTACAGCGCTCGATACATGGTTTATGCCCAGAAGAGGCATGGCGTGAAGCCATGGGAAACCTCCCCCGTGGAAGTGGGGACGCGGTGGCGGTTTCTGGTGGAGCAGCAGTTGATGGTCCGCACACCCAGCAGCGCCGGGGCTCCCGACCGGCGCCTGGGCAACGGCCGAGGGAAAGCTCTCACCGTCCAGCGGCCGTTGGGTGTCTGATGTGACATGGGGACACCACAGCAGAAGGTGGAAGAAAGATGGTCAAATTAGTCCTGAGTCTGAATTCTGGTTCACAGCCATGTGCTCTGCAACTGGTAAAGATTCAGATCCGCGTTTTTGGCATTTCTTGGGCGTTCTGGAGCCAGCACGCGGCCTGTTTCTGCTCTGTGTAAGAGCTCTGGGAACGCTGGTGTGCCAGGCGTGTGCTTTTAGGTCACTTCCAGAGAAGTGGGTTCATTTCAATGGAACCAGGCAACCGCCTCGGCACTCAGCCGTGTCGTGATGGGGATGGAGGACGGTTGCCACCTTACATCGTCTCGCTCTCGGAGGTTTTGACCTTGCTCACACGTCTGTCACTTCTTGAGTTATCTTCGCTGATGTTCAGACTCTGACCCTCCCGAGATCATTATCAGACCGTCTGTGGATTTCAGTGGCCAAACGCTCAGAGGCGGGGGCCCGCAGCAGGGGCGTCCTCTGCCTAACACAAAATAAAGACCAACCTGTGATGAACTAACTCATCCCACTTCAATCCCTCTCTTCAGAAGGTCTCTTTGCTTTCCTGGAACCGCCTGGTTGATTAGAAATTGGGCTTTTGAATGCATTAGACATGTAGAGCGCTCATTCCCACAGGCACGTGGGGATGTGGCAGAATGAATGTGCGTGTTGTATCTTGATAACCTGGTCTTCTGGGCTTGTCAGGCTTTTTGAAGGAGGTTTGAAACGGGGACCAGTTTTATCTCACACGAGGCATTGGGTCCTCACTTAGCTAACTGTGCAACTCCGTATAGATTTCTCGACCTAAAATATAGTATTATACACTAATCAGATATTATTTAGAAAGTATTTGGTAAGTAACATCTGCTGCACTGAAAATTAAATTCAGGGTGTTAAATAGGAGTTTAAAGAAAACAGGTTTTTGGGGAAAAAAAAATCTTTGAAGATACATGTTTTAGTTCAGATTTCAAATTTAAATTTCCTCAAAGATGTTGGCAGGATTCATTTCTTCTTTGTACATGTAACATTTGTTCATCTATGCCATTATACAGCTGGAATACAGCAAAAGCTGAATTTAAGATATGAAACTGGAGGAGATCATATTTCATACTGCATAAAATGCACCTCTGGAATTTTCAGTTCTTCTTTTCTGCAGTATTACCAATGCCTTTATAAAGTGTCATGGGTGGTGAGATAAAAAAAAAAAAAANNNAAAAAAAAAAAAAAAAAGACAAGAAAAAAAGAAAAGAAAAAAAAAGAAAAACCCCTGTGGCTTGGATATATTCACTTCAAGTTTGTGGTTAATATTTCCCAGGCTGCTTAGAGGTGAGCATAAGTTCAGTCATCGCACCGCTGCTTCACCAGTCTCTGCTGCTGTTTCTAAATGACTCTGATAAAAGATTGTGAAAAATGGACCTGTGGTAAGTTGCATCATCCTTGTTATGCATTTTAAGATGGGGACACAACACAAGCTGCCTGCCCGGGTCACGCTCAGCCTTCCCTTGCACTCCTGCTCCAGCCCCACCGCCGCTGCCGGCGCAGTGCAGCCCACGGTGGGTGCGAACCCGCTGCATTCTGCTGTGAATTAATTGTGTAACCGTGCATAGAATCGTCAAGGTCGGAAGGGAGCTTTAAGGTCATCGAGTCCAACCATTAACCCAGCACTGCCAAACCCACCACTAACCCGTGTCCCTCAGCACCACGGCTGCCCGGCTGTTGAACACCTCCAGGGACGGCGACTCCACCACTGCCCTGGGCAGCCTCTGCCAGTGCTTGATAGCCCTTTCGGGGAAGAAATTTTTCCTAATATCCAATTTAAACCTCCCCTGGCACAACTTGAGGCTGTTTCCTCTTGTCCTGTGCTGGTTTTCTCCTTTGCACTAGGAATTTTGCATTAGCTAGCAGTCGTGGAGACACCAGATTTCTCTTTGATGGAAGATAAGAAGCTTAAGTAGGCACGGAGCCAGCGGCTGCTCCGGGTGGCAGTCTCCAGCCGCTGAGCACAGGACCCCCATCACCTACACGTGTTCGCGTGGTGGGAGACCGGCCCGAACCGAGATATCCTAGAACAGCCCTTCACCTTCTCACAGCCTCTGCCCTGAGCTGTGCAACCGCTCTTTAAACCCCTTTCTTTCCAAAACGCGTAGAGCTTTTTCTTTCTTAATCTTTGAGAGGTTTTGCTTCAACCTCATTAAGCATCGTTGCCAACATCCGAAGCAGGTTGGGCTGAAGCAGCTGATAGGTGGGAATCCGAGTGATGAAGAAACGCGTGCAATAAAACAGCCTCTCCGGGCGCGTCTTTTAAGTCAACGTACCTCGCCGTGGGCTGCAATAGGAAGAAGTGGGGAGTCCGTGTTGGGCAGAGTTACGTTAGAAATGAAAGCGAGCCCAGTCTCTCTGGGTACAGGCAGGGCTGTTGTCTGCTGGCTGGTTGCCCGCGGTTGGTTGTTGTGGTGCTGGGATATATTTATGGGGTTTGTTTGTATGTAAATATAAGAAAGCAGAAACATAAACCCTCCCCTGTACTTGGCTATTCTAAAATAAACCCACACAACCACACATTTTGAGGGAGGTAACGTTAAGGTTGAAGTAAAAACCTCTCAAAACCTCTCAAAGATTAAGAAGAAAGAAGCTCTCTGTATTTTGGAGTGTCCCTGCTCGCAGCTCGTGCTGTCCCCACGGGTTACGCTATTCTGGGGGTGCCCTGTGATGCCCACGTGGCACCCACATCCCAGAGCACCTCCTGGGGCTTTAGGCGTACGTCGGGTCCCTCAGCCAGGGATCTACGCTGCTGGGCAGGAGTTTGGTGCTAATTTCCACCGGCGCTCCTGCGACGCCTCCTGGCATCCCTCTGCCTTTGGGCACCAAACTGCAGTGTGTCACCTGCGCCTGCAGTGCTCTTTCTGCGGCATCCTTCTATCATTACGCGTTCTTTTACTAAACCAAAAGAGGCCTTAAAACCTAGTACCAGTTACAGATCCTTTTGTTTTCAGTATTCTCTCTCCTGGGTAGAAAACGAGGGAAGTTTGGCAGCGGTGAACCACACTGCAACTGAGAGGTTACTTTCCCTATTGCAGTTTTTGCAGGAGAAGGAAAACTTCTTAAATAAGAAGTGCCCGTGAATCAGTCCCCGCACGATGGTGTGTTTCCGTCGGCACCCTGACACCCTTGGCAATCCGGAGCTGGCTCGGACCTCTCGCTTTCCCACTCATAAAGCAGGAGTGATGGTGTGGGAAAGGAGGTGCCTGGATGTGAAACCAGCTGAGAAATATCCCGGCCACTTCTCTTTTCCCATCAGTAGATATTGCTTCAGTTCCCATTTCCTAACACTGCCTCTTTCATCGGCTTCAGGCCCTTTTCACCAGTTGCTTGCCAAGGATTTCTGAGCCTTGGACCAAGAAATACTTTAGCTATTTTAAATTAGATCTTTGGTATTACTATTGCATTGTGTCTTCAAATGGGCAATTATCGTCCTTGCTACAAAATGTTTCCCCCTTTTATGACTACAAGCGATACAAGCTGGAGTAAGGTATTTGCACCGTGCTACCTGCAGGGCTCTGGCCGTGGAAATAATCTCTGTCCTCCTCTCCTCTTGCCTACCCCCAACTTTTCCCCACTCTCCCTTCTAGCTAGACCCTTCTGCCAGCTGTCTCCTCTATCAAACCTTGTGCCACTTCCCTCTCCTTTAATATTAAACAGACACCAACTGGTATCTCAAATACCCTGTGAAATTTGTGCCTCTCAGACCGTTAGAAAATTGCTCGGATACTTGCAGTGACTCAGACTGGAGTTGGCCGAGCGGTACCCGCAGTCACACTCCCATCATCTCACGGCTGTATCGCTGCTTCTGCAAGTTTGTGTCTTTTGGCGTGTTTAATTAGTGCTGGTTCCACCACAGTGCCCAGGGGCCTCATTTTCCACCAGGGATGGTGCTGCCGCTTTGGGATGGTGGTGCACGGGAGCCAGGAGGGGGAGGAAAGCGATTCTTCTGATGGTGCAACACGCACGCAGGGTCTGCGTGTTAATTCTTGCTCCTAAGGTGCTTGTGCTTTGCCTCCTCCCCCAGGCTGTGAGACCGAACACACCTCGCAGCTGCACAGAAACGCTCTCAATTCAGTGCTGATTTTGGCCGGGAGCCTTGGTATTGCTTCAACACCAAAAAAAAATCAGTAGGAATCATAGAATCCTAGAATGGTTTGGGTTGGAAGGGTCCTTAAAGACCATCCCGTGCCACCCCCCTGCCCTGGGCAGGGACACCTCCCACCAGCCCAGGTTGCTCCAAGCCCCGTCCAACCTGGCCTTCAACACCTCCAGGGATGGGGCAGCCACAGCTTCCACAGAATTTGCTTGTTTCCAAGACAGCCTTCATCAGGCGCTACCAGAAAGGAGCAGATTCAGCCCTGAGGAGCCTTTGGGCTCCGACAGCCCAAGGCTGCATCCCTGGGCTGGTCCCACCTGCAGCCCCGAGCTGGTCCCGGCTGCATCCCGGAGCTGGTCCCTCCCCACCCCGGGCATCCTGGTGCCCCCCCACCAGGTATTGCTGTCACCAAAGTTCCTCTTATAACCCAACTTCTGCACTGCGGGTGCTTTGCACCCCGATGGTAAACCAGGTAGGAGATCAGTAGGACAGATCGGGGGGAGCTTGGGAGCTGGCTCCGGAGGGCGCTCAGCTGGCCCCGCAGCAGCAACAGCCTCAGCTGCCTGCTTAGGAGCAACTGTCCCCAAACCCCCTGACCTGTGCGGCTGTTATTATTTTCAGAGCTGTAAGGAAAAGGAAATAGGAAGTCGAGCTGCTGTAATGCATTTTTTTTTGTGCTGCTGCTGGGTTCTGGTATGCCCCGGGGTGTTGCTGGTTACCTTGCGAGTGGTTTTATGTCCATTTGTATTTGAGTGTCGTAATCGGCAGCTGCAGCTCTTGGTCTGAGCGCAGCGCTCTGCCACACGTGGGGTTTTCCGTGGGGCGGTTTAGCCAGGGGCATGTGGCAGTGGCTGCGTCCTGCCAGCGGCGAGGGCTTGGCAGTGATGGCCTTTAGCGCTGGGAGGGAGGGAAGGAGCCGGTAGGTCCAGTTATGGGAAAGCCAAGCCCTGGCTGCGGGCTGAGCGGGAGCACCAGCGCCTCTCTGCACCACGTACTCTGAGAGCGTTCGGCGTTTTTATTGCTTCTTACCGAAGGATAGAAGCGATCAAGAGAAACTGGGAGTGCAGCCCCGATGGTGGGGACGCACTGGTTTGCTGGTGTCCTGGGGTTAGAGAGGAGATTTACTGGGACGCTGGGTTGAGGAATAAGGGCGGGTAAACCACAGGGTCTGGCTTTTAATAACGCTTGATCTGGGGGTTCTAATTGCTTGATTTAGTGATACATCTAAGGAAGTTTGCATCTTGTTGTTTGAAGTACGTGTGGCTTAAAACGGCTGCGCTCATTCTTGGGTTTAACTCCATTTTACCCTCAGAAGATTAGTAAATAAACATAATCATTCTCCTGCAGCGGGGCTGGGAGCTGTCACTGATGGGCGTGAACAGAGTGAGTGAAGAGCATTACTGGGTGCCCTGGAAAGGAGAGGAAAAGGAGCAGTGGTGGGGCTGCCTGCACAGATGTGTGTCTCGCACGTTAAGAGTGTTGCATTTTAAGACCGAATGAAACAATGAAACTGTTTCTTCCTTTTTTTTTTTTTTGTTCATTCATAGACAGAAGCCAAGCTCCACTGGCTCTAGCCTTTCCTTTCTATCTTTTGCTCAATATTTCTGGGTTTTCCTCTCTTCCTGTTCTTTTCTTTGTTTGCACTGTACAGGACAGTTCTCCTGTGGACATTTCTCCTGTCCTCCTGTTGGGGTGCGCCGGACGGGGGCCAAGCCTGACGGCAGGGCAGGTCTGCCCCTGTGAGTGGGAATCTCATGCAAACAGGGAAAGAAATTCCAAGGCACCGAATGCCTCTTCCTAACCTGTCTGTGCCGACCGCCCTCCGCTCCTATATACTTCAGTAAGAAATGAGGAATTGTCTACTGTGGCTTATTCTAGTAATAATGTGCATTAAAAGTGCCTTCAGAGGAGCTTCCCACGGTGTGTAGAGGGCAAGGCATCTCTTCTGCTTTAGTTTTCTCCATCTAGATAATTTTGCTTGAGAGGCTTTCTGAGAAATTGAAAGCGGTTGCGTGCACAGCTGCAGTACCACCAAAGCCCAGGGCAGGCAGGGCTCCTCCAGGCTTCGCAGAATTGCTGGCTCCGCTCCCCTCGGTGTCCCTCTGGAGACAGCAAGAGGGGTGAGCAGATGGACCCCCTGCGTCTTCCAGCAGCAACTTTTTGGCCTGGTATTTCTTGGTTGAGGCTTGGGCAGATTTCCTGTTACTGATGATTCAGCTTTCCTCAGACAGCAAGTTTAGAGTCCTTTGTTTTTTGGAGTTTGATAAAGCAAATATTAAGGCAGCACCTCAGGGCATAGAATGCCGTAGCTAGTGTGAAAGACTCGGGTGGAAATGCCATGTAAAGCGTGGCTGGGGCTCGGCTCTGCTGTGGAAGCTGGTATGAATGGTTTCACCTGGCGGCTTTATGCTGCTGCACTTCTGCGCAGCACAGAAACAGCACACGAAGGAGGAACCGCCTCCCATAGCTGTATTTCTATGGCTGCGAGGTGAGGAAGAGCAGGAGACTTACTACCGGAACTTAACTGAGACATAGTCAAAACTTAACAAGAAAGGAGCTCTTCTGAAAGCACGGTCTGGAAGCCAGCTGCTGATTGAGTAATGATAAACAGATGGTAAATCAGTGCACTAGGCAGGAGGAGAAAGCAAAGAGCTTCTTGTGAACTGCAGCACCTGCGACGATCTGCTTGCTGTTGGAAGAACATAGCAGAGTAGTCTTGAAGGATAATTCCCATGGGAAGGGACCTTGGGAGGACTCTCATCCAAGCTCCTGCTCAAGCAGGGTCAGTCACAAGGACAGACCAAGTTGCCCTGGGATGTTTCCACTCAGCTCTTTTGGAAACCTCCAAGGATGGAAACGTCCCAGGTGACCTGTCCCGCTGCTGGACTGTCCTTGCAGGAAGGATGACGAGGGGACTGGAGCATCGCTCTTACGAGGAAAGGCTGAGGGACTTGGGGCTTTGCAGTCTGGAGAAGAGAAGACTGAGGGGGGATCTCATCAACGCTTATCAATACCCAAAGGGAGGTGCCAGGGGGGTGGGAACAGTCTGTGTTCAGTGGTGCCCAGTGACAGGACAAGAGGGAACGGGCACAAACTTGACTATAGGAAGTTCCATCTCAACCTGAGGAGGGACTTCTTTGCTGTGAGGGCGGCAGAGCAGTGGCACAGGCTGCCCAGAGAGGGGGGGGAGTCTCCCACTCTGGAGCCATTCCAAACCCGCCTGGACGCCGTCCTGTGCCACTGCTGGAGGTGCCCCTGCTCTGGCAGGGGGTGGCACTGGGTGAGCTCCAGAGGGCCCTTCCGACCCGGACTGTTCTGGGATTCTGGGATTCTGTGAAGAAACATCCCCTGATATCCAGGCCAAACCTCTCATTTCAATTTTCCCCCTTGTCTCTCGTGCTCCTACCATGCACCCTCGGAAGAGCCTGGCTCCACTTTCTCACTAAGCCCCTGGCAGGAGGGTGCTATGAGCCCCCCCAAAACCTCCCCTCCAGCAGAACAAGCCCCCCTCACCCCTCCTCTGACAGCAAGGGCTCCGTGCCCCTGGCTGTGCTGGTGGCTTCAAGCTTCTGGGGCTTCTTGCTCCAGTTTGTCAATGTCTGCCTTCGTTCTGCTGGGTGGAGGGGACAATCCCTTCCTTCGTTCTGCTGGGTGGAGGGGACAATCCCTTCCTTCGATCTGCTGGGTATGCTCCTCTGTGTGTGTATTGAAGCGGAGCCTGTGTGGAGGAGGTGACCTGGTGCCCTGAGGTGGAGAGCAGAGCAGGAGCATGAATCACGGACACGCTGAATTCGGCGTTCCCATGACCACAGAAGCTTGGGCCAGAGCTGCCCATGGCAGAGTGCCCCACGGCACTAACCCTCTGACACCAGCAATCAGCCTTTCCGCTGTACTGCTTGAAAATGTCGTGAATAATGTTGGTGTATTTTTCAGTGACTATATATATAACATGCAGGTTTTGCACAGGAGACCTCCCAGGAGCTCCTGTGGGCAGGGGGTTACCACGCAAAGCCAATGCTCTCCAAGCATGGAGGTGCGTCTTTAGACGCTGCACGTGGCCTGGTGGCCCCAGGCAATGCCGTCTGCTCGACACTTCTTGGGTATGGGCTTGCGAGGATAATCAATGAGTGCCTGGAGGGATAAGACCAAAAATAAATGCTTATGATGAGCCTGCCAGACCCGCGGGGCCATGAGTAATGGTGGAGTCACTACTCACCCGGTTGGTGAGATGTAGAGTGGAAGGAAAGGATAAAACCATACTAACTGTGGGGAAAAGCAGATATCATAGAATCATAGAACGGTTTAGGTTGGAAGGGACCTTGAAGACCATCCAGTTCCCACCCCCTGCCCCAGGCAGGGACACCTCCCACCAGCCCAGGTTGCTCCAAGCCCCGTCCAACCTGGCCTTGAACACCTCCAGGGATGGGGCAGCCACAGCTTCTCGGGGCAACCTGCCACAGGGGATCACCACCCACACAGTCAAGAATTTCTTCCCAATATCTAACTTAAATCTCCCGTCTTCCAGTTTGAAGCCATTCCCCCTTGTGCTATCAAATTCCCCCTTCCTGTCATATCCAAGGAAACAAGTTCTGGGTTCTTCGGGTATGGCCTTACCTGATGCCCACAGGCACTTCTGCTGCCACTGCACCCTCCTGCTGCAGTAGCACTGGACCATGCACTCCAGTTCGGCGCTATAGAAACGCTTCGATAGAAAGTGGTTTGGACTCCATCTACACTGGCTGTACAGGCATTTTTACTGCCACCTCCCCAAGCAAGCCAGGGAGTTTTCAATTACAGACTCGCAAACAGCCACACAGGACGCACCCTGATTTATGCATTAAATACCAGGAAAGGCTTAAGTTCTGTTTGTCACTTTGCAGATGGTGACGGTTGCTCCAACATGTGAAATATTTCATGCCTGACACCTCAATTCAGGAAATAGTGGTTTGCTCAGCAGAGGTGCAGGAGGCAGCAAGTTGTTATCGAGCATAACATTAGGCTTTTTCATAGTTTTCTTGATTTTGAGTTTGTTTTCCAGAGCAGAAAGCTGCCCTGGGCCCTGCGCACAGGGCAGTGGTGTACCCCAGGTGGCACGTGCAGGCTCGGGGCGCCCGCAGCGGGGGACACGTCCCAAGCGCCAAGCGCTCGAGTGTTTTGTTGGGTTTCTGACACCATAGCGAGTTCGTTTTCCTGCAGGGCTGGGCTCGCGTCCTGCAGACCTCGGTCGCCGAGGTTCCTGTTCCCCAGACACAAGGTGCCTGAGGTTTGCTGAACCGCAGCGAGTTCATTCTGAAACTGTGCCACCGAGGTGGCTCCGGCCGCCCCCGGGTTGTTTGTTACTCCGTGAAGCGGCGCGAAGTCAATCCTTTCCAGGCCCTTTCCAAGAAGTCAGGGGGTGAGCGCGGGGCTGCGCTGGGCGGATGCTGTGCCCACCCCACGGGTGGGAGGGCAGCAGCGCCTTTCCTGCACCGTCCTCTCGACTTCCAGGAGAGAGCCGTGGCAGGGACACCACCTGGGCCCTCTGGCTCCCAGCTAGCCAGGTTGGCCCGAGCTTTTTAAAATCAACGGGAAAAAGTTCTGTTGTCTTTAACTCCAAGGGAAGATAACATTAACTGAGCTAAGAAAGGGCAGTTGCAGCAAGAGTGCCTTGGTTAAAGACACCACCAATCTGAAATCCGGTCAGTCACAAGATGTATATTAAAAATAGGTCCAAGAACAAACCTATTATTTGCTGTGGGTTTTTTACATCCTCTTCCTCTTCTTGATGCTTGCCTTCCTCTCCCTGTCTCAGGGAGAAAAAGCGGCGCGCTGAGACAGGCTGATCACCCGTGCACGGGAACTGCGGGTGTAGCACCGGTGAGCTGCGCTGGATCGGACCATTCCTCTTGACGAGCCCGGTGGCATTCTGCAGCACATTGCTGATGCAGCTGGTTGCTGTAAAACTTTTGCAACCCTCGGGGTTGAGATCATATTTTGTAGGCAGCATCTAAGATGCTTTTGCTATGGCTCAGATGCAGTTGTTGATCGTTGGTGCGAGCTTGATGGACGTTACCCATTAGTAGACACAAACTACATGAGATTTCTTGATGAGATGCAGCTTGTGCTGGGATTTTGGCAGGCAGCCTGAGATGATACAACCATCACATGAACACTGGGCAAATGAAGCACAGCTTTGCCACGGCCCCGGCCCGCACTGGGTGAGCTGGGACCTCGCCGTGGGGTGAGGGTGAGAGGCGCGTAGAGCTGTGGGGCAGCACGAACGGTGGGGCGAATCACTCGCAGCGAGGTGGGTCGCCCTGGTACAACCCCGGGAACGTCTGTCCGCGGGCTTCCAGCAGCGTGAGGTGCAGCCCACGGAGCAGGAGAAACTCCGGTGAGGCTTTTCCAAAGCTGGCAGCAAAGGATTGCTCTGGGCAGGAGTGGCAGCTGCTGGATATTATATGCTGATATCCTGCTGAATTATTATTTCCGTGTGAAATGTATATGTGCTAACATGGTTCACGTGCTGATTTTAAATAACGCCACTGGTAATCTATGTCATCTCCCTCCAGAGTTTTTTTAAAAATATCCTATAAACCAGTTTACCAGCCACAAGGCTGGGAACAGGCCAGCGTAGTCCACGCTCCGCTTTCCGCTCCCTCTGCTTTCTTCAGCAATAAAGTCGGTGGAGACAAAGTTGGACCTGTCTGGACTTGGCTTCTCAATGAATTTCTTTCTTCCTGAAGACTGTTGGTGAAAACTTTATAGTATTTAGCTCATGACAGAACAAACTCAGTGAAATGTATTCTTGCAGCGCAGACATTAACACTGGGCACGTTCAGCGTTTGTGCCTGTGGTTAGCCTGGGTCTTGTTATTTAATAGCCCTGCTTGAAAATAGCTAACATGTGTAAAGCTTGTGCTGGATTCATTCTGAATTAAGGCCAGCATCCGCACGCTCTTTTCCGTCCTTCATTCTCCGTGCCATCACTGCTAAACCACCGCATGCTTCGAAAGGAGCAAAACCTCCATCTGCTTTGCAGTTGCCCAGAGCGCCTCAGACCATCACCCCCCGCTCCTCCCGGTGAAACCTGCCTTTTAACCACTCCCTTGCTTCGGTATTTTTAACCATTGCTCCATGCAAACACAGAAAACAAAGTCCTTCCCTTTCCCAGTGGCAGCCGTTTCTGCTAGGGCAGTTGTGCGAAGCCGGCGAGGTTGAATTCCCCTGGAAGATCCCCAGAAGCTGCTGCACGCATCTCGGCTTGCCCCAGCGTTTCTGCGCTTTGATGCGGCGGCCACGTGCCTGCAGCGTAGCGTGTCACGGCCGTGCAATGGGGAACAATGCACGACAGGCAGGAGCGCTTATTTGAAGTGTGAAATTTCCTATACCGAAATAGGTCGTGAGCTCATCCGCGATGGCTGAGCGTCCTCTGCGCGGGCACCGGCGGCTGTCGTGGTTCAGGATGCTCACGCTGCAGGAGCACCACGCAGCGCTGCTCTTCTGGCCCAGGAGCCGGGTGCCGCTTGCCAGGGAAGAGCCGCCGGCAACCTGACGTGCCACCAGCTCGGCTTTCTCCTCCCTGCAGTCTTTTGGCAGCCGAGGGGACAGCGGAGAGCCGCAAGAGGCAGGTCTGTGACAGCATCTCGCCCCTAACCCTGCCTGGTGTCCCACGCCGGCAAGTGACAGCAGCTGCACCCAACCGTGCCGGGGTTGGCCGGGTACCGACGCTCAGGCTCTTCAAAGGCTTCACGGGGAAGTTTCTGTATGAATCTTGAGCAAAACAAACGGGGTGGATCCTCCTGAAGATGAAGAGGCTGAGGAGAGGCCGACCGCTTGCGTTGGCTGTCAGAAGGCAGGGAGAGAGGCTGGGTCTGCTGTCCCGTTCGCCCCCTGCAGATTGGAATTCCTTATTCCTGGAAAACTCCTGACAACTGTTGTCCAATGGTTATTCCACCCATGCATTTGTCCTGACTTTGTTTACCAGCCTTATATACCAGAAGGGAGGATTAACTGCCTTTGTATTCACGCAAAGGCAGACCCGGGTAACTCCTGGCACCTGCGCCCCAGCCCGCAGCGGTTTTGGATGGGTGGGTGATGACATCTGTCCCCC
>RSEF01000013.1:18876422-18888121 GCA_003993805.1 Himantopus leucocephalus
CCTTCCAACCTCAACAATTCTATGATTCTGTGATTCTATGATAGGGGTGAGGAGAGGGGCCATAGGGATGAGGAGAGGGACTGCGGGGATGAGAAGGGCCATGGGGATGAGAGGAAGGGCCGTGGGGATGAGGAGAGGAGCCAGGGGAACGGGGAGAGGAGCCGTGGGGGAGAGGAGCCGTGGGGCTGAGGAGAGGGGCTGAAGAGAGGGGCCGGGGGAAGAGCTGGAGCGGCGTTTCCTCGTCGTTGCCCACTTCCCCCGTCGCCCCACACGGCCTGTGGAAGAGAAGCGGGCGGGGGAGCAAGGGGAAGCGGCGCACCCCTGCCTCTCCACCCGCCCGCCGGACAGACAGCCCCGGCCCGCGCCTGCGGGCTGCCGGGCTCGGCGGGGGGCGGTAGCGAGCGCGGGGCGGGGCGGGGCCCGCCATTGCCGGGGCGGGGCGGCGGCGGCCGCGGTGGCTGCCGGGGCGCGCGGGACAGCGGCGGCGAGCGGAGGTGACCGGGCTGGGGCGGCGGGGAGGCGGCGGGCTCGGGGGGCGGCGGCGGGCAGGGGAAGGGCCTCGTCCGCCTCCGCTGCGGCGGTGCCATCGCCTGTCCCTGGAAAATGTCCACCCCCGCTGCAGCGCGGGGCTCCGGGCGGGAAACTCCCGCTGCCCACCTCTGCCCCGGCGGCGGGGTTTCTCCAGGAAATGCCCTTTCCCGCCCGGTTCCCCCCACGGCTGCCGCCTGCCTCCAACCGCAGCGGTGGCCGGGCAGGGCCTAGCCCCGCTGGGCCTCCCCTGGGGCGCCTGGGCTCGGGCCTGCCCGGGGGAGGGCAGGGGGGGACGCGGAGGGCCCTGGGCAGTGCTCTTCGGCTGGGTGAAACATGAAACACACACACATGTATATATATACACTTCAAATATAGGTCTTTACCATGGGTCAGTAACGGGCTTTGGGGTAGGAGTTGCCTCCCATCAGTTACCCCAACCCCTGACAGGGGCTGCACCCCCCGCGCGCAGCCCGGGGCCCTGTGGCAGTGGCCGCCAAAGGCTCCCGTTTCCCTCCTTGCCCCTCATGTCGGGACAGAGGTGATGCCAGGTGTCCCGTACAAATTGGAACGCGGCCCTGTGAAACAGAGGTGGTAGCGAAGCTGGCTCAATGTATTGCGGTACAGCAGTGGATTTTCAAAGGGGAAAAAATACTGGGGCCTGTGTTGCGTTTGGGGCATTCTGAAAACGTATGTGGGTTTTGTGATGTGGAGTAAAGCGCGTTTCTCATACGCTTCAAGGCTTATTTTCGTAGGAATGGTTTAGGTTGGAAGGGACCTTGAAGATCATCGCGTTCCAAACCCCCTGCCGTGGGCAGGGACACCTCCCACTAGACCAGGTTGGCCATTGGTTTTGATTTAATGACAAATAGTATGGCAAGTTCTCTTAACTTGGAGTTGATTAGCTTCTCGGTTTAAAACAAATGAGAGTTTTGCCTTCGTATGGTCTGCACCTTGAGCCACAACTGAAGAGCCATAACTGTGTATGACTGTGACTTTCATAAGACTTAGGCTTGTACAGATGTGTTGTCAGCTTCAGTGATGTCCTGTGATTTTTGCCTTATAGATTTTTTCACAAAGCTTTATTTTACAGGGTTTATAACGTTTACATTTCTGACTTTGGAAGAGAAGTTGTTCTGCAGCAATGTCGAAGATTGAGAAAATGAGTATCCTCGGAGTGAGGAGTTTTGGGGTAGAGGATAAAGACAAACAAATTATCACTTTCTTTAATCCATTAACTATTTTGGTGGGACCAAATGGTGCAGGAAAAACGGTAAGGCTTACTACATGTTTGGTTTTGAAGTATAATAGCTCTGAAAGGCCTCAAAATATAAATAATGATGGCTACAGAAAGGTGTTAATAATATTGCAAAAATCTTGCTGTTTACTGTAAATATTGTGTTGTTTAGGATTAGTAGAGATTTGCTTTCACGCCTGGATTTTGCAGAGCACTGGTTGATATTTTACCTAGGAAATTGATCCAGATCCTGATTGAAACTGATTTTGCATAGTACTGTATTCTCACGATACTCAAAAAATAAAATGTTATTTCTTCTTTCTCTCTCCTTGCATATTTAACTCATTTATAAATATTTGGGCTGTTGCTGTGTTTTTGCCTGTAGTCCATCTTTTTTACTCAAAATTGCCATTATAACTATATACTTATTTCTGTTCTTAGACTATCATTGAATGCCTTAAATATATATCCACTGGAGATTTTCCTCCTGGCACCAAAGGAAGCTCATTTGTTCATGATCCAAAGGTAAAAGTCATAGTGACTAGATTTAATTTGTGTTTACTCCTAAGTCAAATACTTAACTGCACTCAGTGTTGTGGTGAAGACAGGGATGCTCAAGTTCTAGGCAGACATGAGCTGACTGTATTGTTTCAGGAAAAACAAAGAGCTGGGGGAGATTAGAACGTTACCCACAGCTTGGATGTTGCGAAGAATTTCCCTTATTCAGTTTTTTTGTTTCTACTAAAGGTTGCCAATGAAACAGATGTTAGAGCTCAGATTCGATTACAGTTTCGAGATGTAAGTGGAGAGCTCGTAGCTGTCCAGCGGTCCATGGTCTGTACCCAGAAAGGCAAGAAAACAGAATTTAAAACACTTGAAGGTGTCATTACTAGAACAAAGTAAGTTCTCAAGTTTTTTTTCCTACTTTGGCATGAAGATCAATTTGGGGTTTGTATATTTTTATGTATACAACGAGAAAATTTCATAATGTATTCCTTGAAGTAGCTACCAGTGCTCTTAGGTAAAGTGATGAAACTACATAGCTTTAATCTATGAGTTGATTCAAAAATCCTGCATTTGATAGCCGCTACTTTAAGAACTACTTGTATCTATTAACTTGCATTTATTTGAAAATTGTATTAATAGTGGTATGGTTTGAAAGTAACATTGGGTGGAGTATGTACGCTTTACTTCCTTCAGCACCATTTTCAGTTTCAGATCTTTGTTGGCTCGTGGTTAACTCTGATTTCCACTATTTAAGAAGTGTGTTCACTTAACTTCGTTCAAGATCGGTTTTACTCCCTCTGGTGGTTCTGCATTACTTTAAAATGTGTAATAGTCTTGAATACATATACAGACAGTGTTAAATGCATGTGTTGAACATGGTAATTATATGCTTAAAATTGTTACTCGTTAAGTTTTTGAATCAGTACATTATAATGAGATTATACTGTTAAAAATGTTTACTTTTAAAAGTTTACTTTTAAAAGAATTTGCTAGTAACTTCTTAGTGGATTTTCTTTATCTATGCTACATAGGCACGGCGAGAAGGTCAGCCTGAGTTCCAAGTGTGCAGAAATCGATCGAGAGATGATCAGCGCCCTTGGTGTTTCCAAATCAGTGATTAACAATGTCATTTTCTGTCACCAAGAAGAATCCAACTGGCCACTAAGTGAAGGGAAAGCCCTGAAGCAAAAATTTGATGAGATCTTTTCAGCAACAAGGTTTTTCTCTTTACTGTAATTAAATAAAAACTAAGTAAGAAAATGTCTTCTTTAATAATGTAGGTGTTAATGAAAATGTTTATGGCATTGTTTCATGCATCAGTATTGCTGTATTGCCAACAGGATCTGAAATTTCGTCTTTTTTAAAGGTATATTAAAGCACTCGAAACTCTCCGTCAGGTACGACTGAAACAAAGCTCAAAAGTAAGAGAGTGTCAGGCAGAACTGAAATACCTAAAACAGAATAAAGAAAAAGCACAGGAAATCCAGGATCATCTTAGCAATAGAGAGGCTCAACTGACTGCTTCTAAGGAGAATGTAAAATCAATTGAGAGTCAACTTGATCCTCTAAAGGTAATTTGTATGACAATTGCATTGACTTTAATACAAAACAATACATAAGTACTAAAGAGCACAGCAAAATGTGGAAGCTGGATGAATTTCTTGATTAAAATCTTACACTTTTATGTTGAGTCATCTAATCCTCTGCTCCGAAGCAGAAACAAGCATACCTCGATAAACCTGGCAGATGCTGGTCTAATCTGTAAACAGTCATGGGAGGTTTGTGAAGTTCTTGTAGCGGCATCGTTTTTTTGTAGCTTAATTTAAAATCTCTCTTTCTCAAATTTAGCTTGTAACTAAAACTATTATAAACTGTTACTAAAACAAAAACTAAACTAAAACTTAACCCCCCCTATTTTAAAAATACTTTATAAAGATGAAGGTTTTACACTCAGACTAACTGTATTGTATAGAACAATCGATTATGGGATTCATAAGCTGGTGAGATATTTTACTTACAGCATTCTTTCCTTTGCAGAGTTCTCTGGCAGCAGTTGAACAGAATCTCATGAAAGTAATGAGGCTAGACAACGATGTGAAAGCCCTGGAGAGCAGGAGGAGGCAGATGGAGAAAGATAATCAAGATTTGCAACAGAAGATGGAAAAGGTTGCCTTTTAAATTCCATGCTGCCGTTCTTTCTGCTGAAGAATCAGTCTGTCGTTTGCTACCCGGTGAACTAAGTGTATATTTTATTATGCATCAGATGTTGGTGAAGAACATTTTCATAGCCCACATAGCTCACTTGATATTATCAGATATTGCAAATATGGCTCAATAAAGGTGTATTAGTTTCTGTGTAATTTGGGTTAAATTGCTTTTTGTAACTTTTCTCTCCAGCGTAGACTAGTTTGCCAGGAAGGCAAACCTGACAGAAGTTTTCATAAAGTGATAATTACTGGTAACGATACCCTGCAGTGCATAACTTGGAAATATGTACCTCTCTCACAGTATGTTAAAGGTAGCCAGCACTTGTTTTGACCAGTATGGGATGTCTCCTGATGTTAATACTGTTCACCTCCCTGGAGATTTTTTTCTTCTTCTGTTATGATTGTGCCAAGGCATTTAAAACTATTTTGACAAATGGAAAAATCATCGTAAAAATTTAGATTAATTTGTTTTATCAGACTAAGAAAAATATATTTTCCAGTTTTGCTTGTAGTATATTTAATTTTTCTCAGTATATGTCTTACTATAGAAATTCTGTATGGGATGTGTTTATCTCTTATTTCTTGAACTCTGTTATGGTAAAAACTATACTTTTTTTGAAACATTGATTGGCTTATGAACTTAGTTAGAAAGCTAACTTTATTCTGTATTGTATTTGGTGTACAGGTTTTTCAAGGAACAGATGAACAACTAAGGGATAGATACCAGAACCACCAGAAAACTGTGAAGGAGAAGGAAAAGAGATTATCGGACTGTAAGCGTGAATTAGATAGAGCCACTAAAGAATGCCAGAGATTTAACAGTGAGAAATCAGAACTACTTATCGAACGAGGTATTTTAGACTTCATCTATAACTTTGTATTTATTTTTTAATGTAATTAAGATCTGAAATGGAACTACTGATAAGAATTGAAGGGATTTGAACTGGACAAACCCCCTAAAATATGTGTGAGTTTGGGGTCAGCTGCACAGTACGGTATGAGAATGGTGGACAGGTCTTGGCGTTCTGGGTTTCTAACATGTACGTGTTGTTTTGAGGTATAATTACAACACATAGTACCTGTGTTCTTAAATTGACCGTTCTTTATAAAAATATTCAACATAGATAAGTTATGGTGGCATAGAACAATGTCAGTGTAGCAGTTTACAACACAGTTGTTTTTACTGGCTGAGCTTGTACTTTCTTTAGGTGATGAAAATGCCTGCTAACCAGATGTGATGGTGTAAGTGTGTTTTAACCAAGAAAAATGTGAAAGCTGAGTGCTCAGCATGCTCGATGTCTCAGGTGGGGTTGGGAGACTAGTCGAAGGGCTTTAGGATGATCTTCTTTTGTGTATTGTGTAGTCTCTTTTAGATGTACTACAGGAATTCCAGTAAAGCCATAGTAGTTGAGACACAGAACACATGCCTGCATAAAATATGTTTGGGCTTGCTTTGGTTATATTTATCAGAATAATATTTTTAGTGTTTTAAGAGGCTTTCTTTTAAATCCTTGATTTATTTATTTAATAAAAATTTAGTTACCTGAAATAACCATCTCTCAAAGCTTTTTATCCTAGAGCTTTTTGTGTTGTTTAAAAATACTTTGGTTTCAAAGACTTTAAGAAAATTGTTGCACCTGTCTTTGAATCCTAGATATATCTTCTGCCTCAGTTTTTGAGCATTTATGTCATGTTTTCTTTTTGTGAAGGTCGTCTTCAAATGCAAGCAGATCGTCACCAAGAGCACATCACAATGAGGGATTCATTAATTCAGTCTTTGGCAGCACAGCTGGAATTAGATGGTTTTGAGCGAGCACCTTTTAATGAAAGGCACATTACCAATTTTCACAGGTTGTTGAAGGAGAGACAGAAGAGAGATACAGAAGCTGCAAATAATTTAATGGTAACAATTTTGTTGTTTAATGGTGTAGTTAGTATTGGTTATTAGTGTGTTATTGGTCCATATGTGTCATCATGGTGCTGTGAGGAAGAGGAAGGGGAGGGGGGGAAACTGAAGCCATTTTTTTTCTTCTAGAATTCTTTATTACGAGTTGCCTGAACCTTTCCATCAGCTGATCTGAATTGCCAAAGCTATTGAATAGGCAGCTAGTTCTTCAGCTAGGTTTTGCTCAGCGACCCTCTTGAGTGAGTGGGTCAGTGACAAGCTAAAAAGCCTGAGGAAGAATTACAATGGCTAACTGGTTAGAAAATAAACAGCTTTTTGTTGAAGTTACCTTCAAAATGGTGTTGCTCTCAGAGAACACTACAGGTATGATGCATCTGCATTTTCCTATCAAAACATTTCAGCAGAAAATTATTGACACGTTCTGGTTATCTTAGTATTTCAGTGTCTGGTATTACAGTGGTGAATATTTGCAAGCTAGTGTGAAGAAGTGGTTTTAAATGTTGTTTTCCTGTGGAAAAAAATAATGAGTATATTATTGCTGACTTTCAGAGAGAATTTGCACGAAAAGAAGCAATGAAACAAAAACAGATAGATGAAATAAGAGACAAGAAAACTGGATTAGAAAGAACCATTGACCTGAAATCAGACATTCAAAATAAGAAACAAGTTGAGCTGAAGAATGTAAAATATGAATTGCAGCAGCTGGAGGGGTTTTCAGACAGAATTCTGGAGTTGGATCAGGAGCTTGTCAAGACAGTAAGTTAATGTAATTGAAAAATTTATAGAAGTTTGAAGTAAAAACTTTTGGCTTTATCATTAAAAAAACCAACCAACCGAAAAAAAACCCTTAATGTTTACTCCCTCTGCTGCATTTTTTCCCTTTTAATACCCTCTGTATGCTTTGTCTGTTCAGATGGTGCGCCCTTTGGGGCAGGGACTGTTCACTACTTTGGTTTTGTACAGTGCTTGCATAGAATATACTGCCTCTGCTTATTGAGTTATAAATAGGGTAATAGCCACAGCTCATGATACCGTAAGATTAGTCAGTCTTAAATTATTGGGCCAGAAAAATATGGGCTAAAGTGCTATACTACCTACGTTTTTCCATATAACTTGTCTGTGAGATGGGCTAGTTGGTTATAAGTGTTTTATCCAATTAAGTATTATAAAGTTACAAGCGTTTTATGTCCCAGTTGAACAGCTGGTTATGCCTTTGAAGCCAAGTATTTTATGTTTGTTAGCATTGTATGAATTCTCTAGCCTCCTTACTAGGATAAATTTAATGTACAGTAGATGCTAAAAAACAGACAATCAATCTAAATATGAGTGAGCTTACTGAAGCTAAATCATGTGGTTATAGCTTACAGTAAAAGCATGAGCAGCTTGGGGCAGTACTACTTTCCAGAACAGTGCATCCAGTATCTGCTTTACTTTCCCCATGCCAACATCACAGCCTTTATGCTTTTTCATGTATTCTTTACAAATCTTGTGTTGTTCCTGTAACAGCTAATGATACTAGTGCTGGGCAGTTTAAGAGCTTTCTGCTGTTTCCTTTAGTTAGAACTTTATTGATTAGAGTAATTATTTAAGTCTTCTGGGCTTTTATTTTTTGTTTAGGAACATGAGCTGGAGAAGGCTGAGAGGAACAGCAATGTAGAAACACTTGAACTGGAAGTAAAAACTCTGCAAAATGAGAAAATAAACCTAGACAAAGCTCTTCGGAAGCTGGATCAAGAGATGGAACAGTTGAATCTACATACCATGACAATTACCCAAATGGACATGCTGAAGAAAGACAAAGTAATTTTTCTATCATCATCTTATACGAGAGGGGCAAGAAATTAATATAGTTCCTTCAAGATTTGTGTATTTTTCAGGTGTTTATCAACAGTCATATGTAAAGCTCCTGTCTGACTTCATAGAAGCCATTAACTCCACGAATGCATTGAGTTGCATAAACTTGAAGATATGAAAAAATTAATTATCAATGCTTCATTTCCGCAGGCAGAGAAAGAAGAGCAGATTAGAAAAGTAAAATCAAGACATTCTGATGAACTGACATCACTGTTGGGATACTTTCCAAATAAAAATCAACTTGAAAACTGGCTTCATAATAAAAATAGAAAGATTAATCAGACAAGGAATAATCTTGCTGTGCTTAAGTAGGTGTTAATTTAATTGATTGTGTCTCCATAAGTTTTTTTGTAGTGATGAATTTAAATGTTGGGAAGTTTAGTATGCTTAACATACTTGTTACTTTAATTCGTTATTGTTTATTTAGGTATGTGAAAAATCAAAGAAAGCATGCAGCATAATTTTTGTAATGTGTAGCTGGTACAGTTTGTGCTAGTTAATAAAATCAGAACATTTGTAGTCGTATGTCAAAGGCAGCCCTAAAAGCAGACAGCAAAATATTGTTCTGAAACATCCTCAATTGTTTATGCTAATCCTAGCTGAATGAATGTACTTGGGGGGAAATTGCTGGTCTTCTGACTTTCTTAAAAGTCACAGGGTGGTTAGTGGCTATGTCACGAGTTCATGTGTGATTACCTGCTTCTGATTTCATTTGATTATATAAAACAATTTGTTAGAGTAGGTAACAGCACACTATGCAATGATACACATTAACTTCCACAAAACAAAACCCCCAAGATTTTAAGTATAATAATATTGCATAACTCAAAAAGTATGGAACGTAAATAGAAGGATGCTAACATTCTTTGCTTAAGAGGTTCAATAATATCTCATAACCAATAATTGCAGTAGGGGAAAAAAGTTGATACTGTATTATTCTAGAAAACTTTGTATGGCTTTGTCAGTAGAAATTGGTTTTGCATCATTAAACATCTAGAAAACAAAAGGGAATTAAACACTTTATGCTGTACTTAGATTAATGAAAAATTGACGCTATGGATTTCCTGAAAAACCATTAGAGAAGGACTGGTGAACAGCTCTGTAATATCAATTTCGGATTAACTCCCCATGTTTTTGCTTAAGCAGTTTGAAATTGTTGGGTTTTTGTAATAAAAGAGTTTATGCATTGATGTTTCAGCAAACGACTGGCATCAGTAGAATGTGATAAAACTCATTTCAGTAATGAGTTAAGAAAAAAAGAAGCACAGTTGTCCCTTCATGAAGCAAAACTTTTTGATGTTTGTGGAAGTCAAGATTTTGACAGTGATCTGAACAAACTTCAAGATGAAATTGAAAAAAGTTCAAAACAGCGAGGTAAATTCATATACAGCTCTACTTTTTTTTCCTAAAGCTTGATTTAAATGTAAGACACTGATATTGAGACAGTCTTTTGTTTGTGCAGGACAGTCAACATAGAAACCGGCGTAAGGGAGCTACTGAATCTTACTATTCTTAAACAAATTTTCCCTATCTTTACTACTATTTCTGTTTTATACTTAAGCATGATCAGTTCTTTTAATTCTTTCAGTTATTTCTCTTATTATGTGTAAATGAAGTATCTGCTTTGCCTTACTGTGTATGTAGATAGTGACCTTCTCAAAGTGAAGGAAATGTTTGAGTGCTTGGATTTGCCAGGTGTGAAGACAAGTACCGAACCAGCCGTTTGGCGTGGGTTTGGCCCATGTGGCCTACTACCAACTGAAAGAAAATAATTTCTGAAGGAAGTACTCACTTCCACTGTTAATTACAGAGGGATGAGCTTGGTTTAATAAAAGAGACTCGTAGAGTAATTCAGGTTGATGAGGACTTCAGGAGGTGACAGAGGGCAAACTGCTGGGGCAGCATTGAATGCAGACCAGGTCGCTTAATGCCATTTCGGTTACCAATCTTTGTGATTTTGGGGGTTATAATTTTGTCTCATTTATATATATGTAGTGTAGATCTGATTACGCACTGTTTATGTTTTTACATAAAGTCTTTGTTTTTTTTTAAACCAGCTGTGCTTGCTGGAGCCACTGCAGTTTATTCGCAGTTCATTACACAACTGACAGAGGAGAACCAGTCATGTTGTCCAGTTTGTCAAAGAGTTTTTCAAACAGAGGTCGAACTGCAAGATGTAATCAGTGATCTGCAGTCTAAGCTGCGACTTGCGCCAGATAAACTGAAGTCAACAGAGGCTGAGCTTAAAAGAAAAGAGAAAAAACGCGATGAAATGATGAGTCTTAAACCCCTCAGGTAAAGTACTTAGCAAACTGTATTGTTCCAGGCTATTTTCTTTCAAATGCTCGTTTTTTGATTATTATAAATTATGTAGACATCAAGGAAGCTTTGTTTTAGGGCTAGTTAGTTAATTAAAACATCTAATAGTTGAGAAATACTTTACTAGCATTTGTTCCCTGCCCATTTGGACTTTAGTATTAAACTGGTTTATATTTTTGTATTTCTGGTCCTTTGGGGCTTCTCGTGAGAGTGAGGCAGAAAAAGTGGTTATATACTGACTTTTCTACCAATTATTTACACTATACAGGCACAGTTCCCTGTTTTATATCATTGTAACTTAAAATAGGCTGGTTTTTGTTGTTACTGAAATGTTTTCATACAACGTCACCTTAAATACGTTTCTTAGAAGTGCTGAAATGGAAGTTGTATGGACAGAATGAGAACTGAATCTATATTTAAAGTGCCCTTTAATTATATCTTGATTTGTATATCTAACAGTATTTTTTGTTGCTGGCAGTTTTGTATGAATTATGATATTCTAGAAAGGCATCTTGGGATTTTGTAGTGGATTCCCAGTGCCATTTGTGTTTCTTGAGGTGCAGTACTGTGCAATTTCATTGTTTGGGAATGCATCTCTGTCTCTGACACTGATAAACCATATTAGATTCGACTGAATTTATTCCTTTAGTTATTTAAAAAAACTTTTTTATGTTGGGGTGTTTTTTATAACTTGCAAGATAATACGAAGTCTAGGTAATACTAAGAAATTCAGAAAGGGTGCCCACAGTATTTTCCAATTTCCAGGCTGAATTTATATTTTTAAAGCTATGAAAATACGAGACAGGCTGTTTTGTTGTTGTGTCCCTTTTCTCTTCCTGTTGTCTCCTTCCAAAACATAACAAATAACACTAGCCCTAAAGAGTTTTTCTCAGTACCGTTTCTTTTTTTTTCCTTAGCGTATGAACAGCATTTAAAGTAAGAGTGTGCAGGTTTCCTGCCAGTAGGTGAAGAGGCTCTGGTCTCAAGAAATTTGCAGACTGTTGTTCTGGGAGAATTTGGAGAATATATGTTAGAGGGTAGACCTTTCCTTCACAAGAGGGCACTCTTGTACAGGGGATTTAGACCCTCTCATGATCACTTGCTGTAATTAGGTTTAAAAAAAAAAAAAAAAAAAAAAAAA
>RSEF01000013.1:18888131-18900836 GCA_003993805.1 Himantopus leucocephalus
GCACACTGCTGGCTCATATTCAGCCGGCTGTCCACCAACAGACGTGTTACCTTAGCTGGGTATATACCAGTCTTGTATTACAAGTCTTATGAGGAACGACTGAGGGAAGTGGGGGTGTTCAGCCTGCAGAAGAGGAGGCTGAGTGGAGACCTTATCACCCTCTACAGCTCCCTGAAAGGAGGGTGTAGAGAGATGGGGACTGACCTCTTCTCCCTCGTGACAAGTGATAGGACGAGAGGAAATGGGTTCAAGTTAAGCCAGGGGAGGTTTAGGTTGGATATTAGGAAAAAATTTTTCACTGAAAGGGTTATCCAACACTGGAATAGGCTGCCCAGGGAGGGGGTAGATTCGCCATCCCTGGAGACATTTAAAAAAAGGGCAGACGTGGTACTTGGGGATATGGTTTAGAAGTGGTTTTTGTCAGGTTAGGTTAATGGTTGGACTTGATGATCTTAAAGGTCCCTTCCAACCTCAACAATTCTATGATTCTATAACATAAGTTTAATCAAAGGTGGGCAAGGTTAAGGGGATACTATTTTGGCTAAATTAACTATTAAATCATATCACAGATTTTGTGATCTTGGATGTCTTGAATTTTTGCTGCTGTTTTTGACAAAGGAGATTTTACCTATTTGTATTTTATTCAAGGCAAACTGTAGCTGACCTCCAAGATAAGGACATACCAGACTTGAGGAACAAGATACAGAATGCAAACAGGGATCTAACAGGCCTGAGGGGTGAGATAGAACAACAGGAATCAGTCTTGCAGACAGCTTTGTCTAAGGAGGAAGGTGCGAAGGCATGTTTACAGGATATAACGCTAATGGAAAGGCACCAGGTATGCTTTGGTAATTTCTTTTAATATATAAAATGATACTCACTTGCTAGGAATTAAATATGTAGTTATTCAATAGTGTGACAAAACTTTGAGGTCTTAAGACTTTTCAAGCAAAGTAAAAATACTTTAAAAGACAGCATAACAGAGGTGATCTTGGTACTAATAAAACTTCAAGTTTCGTGTAATGATTTTTGCTTTTAAGGACCACAGAGTTCCTTGAGTTCTTATTCAATTCTGTGCTACAGTAACTGGGAAAAGAGGTGTAATCCAGAACTTGTGCATGAACACAAGTACACCAAAGTGTTTTTCAGTCCTCCTAGTCATTATACTTCAGCGTATTCTCAGCATCTACTCTGCACTTTCTGAAATCTTTTCACATGTGCTTCTTTCCCACAGAGACAGGTAGCACATGGAACTGTTCTGAGGTAACCTGGGGATGTCAAAAGCCCATCCATCTATATTGACTGATTTCCTCTCACAATTAAGAATTCCAGTTTCTAGCAGCCTGTGGGCTGACATAACCTTACTGCTAATGATGTGACATTGCTCCAGCAGAGGAGATAAATTTGAAGGTCTTGAGTCACGTGTGCCTCAAGCCCCAAGCTTGTTCCTGCGTGCCAAATATAAAAAATATGTTGTTAAACACTAACACAATAATAAAAGTATTTTTCCTCCTACTTTCAGACTGATATTAGGGATGTTGAACGAAAAATTGCTCAGCAGGAGGCTAAGCTGCTAGGGGTCGATTTAAGTAGAACTGTTCTACAAGTAAGCCACGAAAAACAAGAGAAAAAACACTTGTGGGATACAGGTAGGTCATACAAAACTGGTATTTCATTTTTATGTTGAAAATAATGTTCTAAACTTGCTGCCATTTAAAATGTAAACTTTACTTATTTTACGTTCTGAAATAACTGTATTCTAATAGCTTGTTGGTTTTTTGGGGGTCATACTGGCTTAATTTAGAGTTAAATTTTCATAAGGAAGACAATAAATGTTTTTAGTAACAGATTGACTTACTCTGTATTTGTTTTTATCCACAGTTACTGGTAAAATTGAGTTAAATCAAAAACTCAAGCAAGACCAGCAAAATCAGATTCAGCAGCTAAAGAGTACAGTCAATGAGCTTAAAGCAGAGAAACTTCAGATCTCCAGCAGCATGCAACGTCGGCAACAACTGGAGGAACAAACAGTGGAATTAACCACTGAGGTTCAGTCCTTATGCAGAGAGATCAAGGTAGGAAATACTGTTAATTGTTAACCCTTAGCTTTGTTGTCCCGGGAAAAAAAAATCTTGTTATATTTAACATTGTCCATAATCCTAGCAAATAAGGATATAATATAAAGGACATAATATAATATAAAAGAAATAAAAATAAAAAATAATATAGTAAAAATAATATAAAATAAAGGAAATAATGTTCTGCTATTGCATATCTTCGTGAATTTCCAGAACTTTATTCATACATATTTTCACATCTTTTTTAATACACCAAAAAAAACCCCAACCAACCCCAAAGAAGTAAACACATGGCTTTTTTTACCACTTGAAAAATTGTTGGTCTTTAACAGAATGAGAGAATAAAAAGGACTTTCTCCAACTGCTTTTCAGGAGGCAAATGAACAGGTGTTTCCTTTGGATGCAACTTTAGAAAAACTGCAGCAGGAGAAAGAGGATCTAATGAATAAAAGGACTGCAAGTAATAAAGAAACACAAGAGAAGGTTTGTTTGCTTTTGGCATAGCTGGGAGATAGGTTTATATATTGTTTTTCAGGCACGGATGGAAGCCACGGTAACGAGTTTGCTTTTAGGAAACAGCAGTGACTTCAGCAAATGCTCTAGATCGGTGCAACTTTTAGGAAAGAAAAGGAACATAACCAAGTCAGGAGATGAACTCAATTGTAATTAACCTTTGGCAGCCTTGTCAAAAGGCTTCTAGGGATGTTTGGCAATGTTTAGTGACCAATGGTATTAGAAGCAGTTCCCAATAGATCTAAGAAATAGCAAGGATGACTGTAACCTTTCCTTGCCAAGAGACAACGCTGTTTTTCTTAGGTGAAGTGGCCCTCTTGTGTAAGCACAAATGAGTGATTTACCATTTGTTTTGGAAAACATTTTCACAGTAATAAGGAGTGTCTGGATTTCAGAAGCTGAAGGCTTCTGTGATTAAGTGATAAGTGATTGTACTTTGACAGTAGCGTTATCCAGTATCTAATCTTTTAGACAGAGCATATCAGTTCTTGGACATAAGACACTGTTTCATTTTAAATATTTTCCCTGCAGATAAATAGCATAGAAGAGAAAGTTAAGGATATAAACAAGTACGTGAAAGAAATTGAAAACTATATTCTACAAGGAAAAGAAGACTATAAAAAGGTAACCTAAAAACCAGTCAATGAAAAGTGGACATTAAAAGTGCTCTTGTGTTTAAATTGTATACCATTTTATTTCTTTAGCAAAAGGAGTCTGAACTTGATGAAATAACTTCTCAGCTAGCTGCCTGTGAGAAACAGAAGGAAAAGATAAGTAAAGAGATGGAAATGATTCGACAAGATATTGACACTCAAAAGGTAGATGTATTGTTTTACAGTAAAGTTTATTTAGCATAGTTGAAATAATTTCTGGTTATGGTTTAAGTCTGCCTAGGTGTGTAGCGGTGCAAAGTTTGTCTCCTGATTTACTTAATCGGTTGTTAGTCAGAATAGCTGCTATACATGTATTAGGCTGAGATATGTATATGCAAAAGTAGATGCATTTTAAAAAACTTTTATCTCTAACTATCATTTTGTGGAATTTCTAGAAGAGTTAAGTCTGTTGGGATAGTAGCTAGCATTTGCAAAACTGTCTTTGTGTAGAGATACCTGCCTTCTGAAGTAAGGTGCCAAATTGCAGTACCAAAAGTTGCTAGTTACTCCAGATTTTGTCATGTACTTTAAATTCTTGTGTATGTATTTCAAATACTGTTTACATTCTTTATAGGAAAGATGTCTTTCCCCATACTACCCCACCACTTACTGTCTAACTTGTAGAACTGAGATGGGGGACTTTGTTAAATCTCAACCTAAATTACTTGCCCATTTTGAAACATTGATTAATATTTGCACACAGGATCACTCTTGTGTTTGCCTGTGACAGTAAATACTGTTAAGTATTATTTCAGATTGAAATATGAAATAATACTGCTGATTTCCATCATAGCCTATTTCTAGCACAAGCTAAGTTCTCACTGTCATAATTTCTGTTGTAAATTAATTTACGCTTGCAGCATGTTTTAGAGTTGTGCAGCACTCATACTTTGCAACTGAGATTCACTATATTGAAACATACCATTTCTTGTTTTCTGTGGAGACAGATACAGGAAAGGTGGCTAGAGGATAATCTTACTTTGAGGAAGCGTAACGAAGAGCTAAAAGAAGTTGAAGACGATATAAAACATCTTGTGAAGGAGATGGGAGAAATGAAAGTCCCACAAATGAAAAAGTAAGCATCTTCAGAACAGAATGGCATGTGTTGCACAAGAATTCACTGTATATCTAAATGTAACATTCACTGTGTTTTGGTGTGTTTCCTGGCCCACCTTTCTTCCCGTTCAGGTGGACCACTTCCTCCTTCAAACTCCTGTTTGCATAATACCCCCAGAATGACATCAATGACTCGGTGAAATTGTACAGTGCTTCTAGCTAGAAATATATATCCAAAACACAGCAGCTGCTACGGAGAAAATTAACTCTATCCCAGCTGAAACCAGGACGTGTACATGTGCATATACCTGTCCCAATCTAATCCATTTTTTTTAATGACTACCACAGTTAAATCCACATTTGAAAAATAATTCGTGTCTCTGGATAAGAATATTTAGTTTTCACTTTCCGTCTGCTCACTTAGGTCTCAGCAGAAAAATTTATATTTATTTCAGTAGTCTAATATTAATTGCTTAGATAATAAATGCTTTTGAAAAGGAATTAGCCTTATGCTGGTTCTTATGTGTGCATCATTTGTTTAGCTGTTTAGCTTTCTAGAGGTTACCCATTTAATCTATCTTACTTTGCTCAGTATCCTAATTTAATTCCACCTATGAAATTAATTATTTTATGTTTCTACATATAGCACTTTGGCACTCGAACTTGATAATGTGCTTCTCCCACTCAGAATAGTGATTTGAATATGTTCTTAACAAACTTGGAAGTATTTTTATTTCAATGTCTTCTTTTCAGTGATGTTTATACTATAATTTTAACTGTTACACTCTCTATAGATACAATATAATGAGCTACTGTCTAACATAAACTCAAAATTAGAACCCTGATTAAAAAAGTTGTGAAACACTAAATACAAAAGACTTGTATGTCAATTACGGTTTCACAGTGAACAAAAACATTTAGAGGAGAAAATAGAGTCTCTGAAAAGAAACCATCATGTTGCACTTGGCCGACAACGTGGATTTGAGGAAGAGATTATTCGGTTTAAAAAGGAACTTCGTGAGCCGCAGTTCAAAGATGCGGAGGAAAAATACAGGGAGATGATGATTATTATGAGAACAACAGAGCTAGCGAACAAAGATCTGGATCTTTATTACAAGGCTCTTGATAAGTAAGTATCATCAGATGAGGGTAATTCTTAAATGTTTTAGGCTTTATTACCATTGATAACCTTGATGCAAAAGCAGCTTTCAATTTCAGACTTGCGGGGGTAGCTTAAAATAGTAAATTGATATAATTCTTTGAGATATATAATTATTTCTCTTTATAAGATCAGGCATTTAAATCTTAAGATAACATAACAAGGTACACCTTTTTAAGTAAATTAATGAAAATATATTACAAACTGCACAGGATTAGTAGGATGTAGGAAATTTGTAAGTTAATGTATATAAATGTACATACAGTAAATGCATTGATGGCAATAATTGAAGTTTAATATAGTCATAGATAAGTCCAGTGATCTTTATAATTTTATTCCCAATTCTCTGTAGGACCCTTTTTGAGTTACGGTTGTACGTGTTAGGACTCGTATTTGCAATGCAGCGATTCAGGTTGAGAGATAATAGCGGGTGAACCCAACGTACCACCCACCTCTGCATTCTGTGATGAATTCTTGGTGTGAAATAGTTTTTGCCGTGTTGCCTGTGGTGGTTAGAGAATGTCCAGACAACGAACATTCGACTTCGTTTTTCATATGAAAACACGTGAAAGAGCCAGTGGAGCCGCAGGCTGTTCCTCTGACCCTGTTCCTCTAGCTATTTTTTCCACTCGAAGGCATTTTTAGGAAGCTTTTGTACGTGTGTCTCCCAAAATTGCTGATGGTTTTCCTTTCTTCCTGTAATTGTGTTTTGGTTGTTTTGGGTTTTTTTTTTTTGAGGAAAGTATTAGAGGATACGCTGTGAGAGAATGTGTTTCTTGAAAGTCTGTCTCACATGTTCTTTCAAAATACATAAACTCCACAGTACAAGTTTAGGAAAGGTGAAATCTGTGTTCAAATCTTTCATTTTTAACCCAGATCTTTCTTGTATAGTCTCTCATACTACTTTCATTTCTGTAGCAGTATATTTTAGCATCTTCTGGTCATACCTTAACATGCCAGGTAGATTTCTTGTTCCCCATGATCTTCTCAGGTAAACAATTGTGTTTTCATTAAAGAATACTGCAATACAGAGGTGTTTTTTTCCGCTTTTCCAGTGTGGGTGGTTTTGTGCTTATATTAGAGAAGGCAAGATCAAAAGAAGCATGTCTTGCATTTGGTGGAAAGTGTAGTAAATTGTGATTGTTTCTGCTTCCTCTGGGAGCTTGTATTCTAGTCTTGGACTGACTGGCCAAAAGTAGCATCTCAAAATTTCTAAACAAATACAAAGTAAAACATATGGCTGCCTAAAAAAATCCTATATGTTCAGTTGTAATGATGGAATTGCAATGAACTGTTGCAGCTTGATGGTCAATGGGGAAGGATCTTGGAATCAGTGGATATGTTTCAGGAAATATGAAACTGACGCTTAGTGACAGAAGGATAAACTAGGAACAAAAAAAGAGAAAGAAAGAGAAACGTTTTGGCCACTGTATGAATTCCCAATACACCCATGTCTTGAATATAGTATGGAATTTTGGTCTTCTGTATTTAAAAAGGGTTTAGTAGTGCTGGGAAAAGGGGCGCAGAAGAGCAGTAATGTGATTGGAGGTACAGCATAATGGTCAAAAAAAGAAACTAAATAGATGAGAATTTTCCAAGTTGAGAACACAGGTTTCAATGGTTATTAAACACAGGGGTCTAGAGGAACCCCGTTTTAAGCAGTTTTAATGATATAATAAATATGTTTAATATTAGAATGTAAACTAATACAAAATTTATTTTGTGAAATTTTAAATTGTTCAGAGCATGTATAATTCTTACTTTTCAGCTTAACTGGAAATGCACTCCAAGAATTTCCCTTTTAGAATTCAGAACCTTTTTGTATGGTATCAAATCATCTATTGTTTCTATTTAAGGCAAAACAGGAAATCAGTCTTGTAATTTCAAGAAAAATAGATAAGCATCACTTATTGGTAATCATCTGAAAAATCGGTGAGACGAAATGTTAACTTTAATGGCCAGAGATTGAAAACTATCTGTAGCTGGGAAAAGCAACATTTTGTGTGTTCTGTGCTATCAGTTGATCTTTATTGACTTAATATTTAGAAGTTTATGATAACTATCGATGAGGAGTGCATTCTTGGGTTTAATTAGGTAAATAGCTGAGCACAGTTTCTTCTTTCTTCAGACTTAACAAATCCTGTTAGAGTTGATACTTCAGTATTCCCCAGAACAGGTGGAAATAATTCCTGTAAGGGTAGAAAAAGTACATTGAAAAGATCATTACAGAATTATATTTTATTTCCACCATGTTTTTTTGAAAGAAGACATTCGCATAAATTCGGCAAGCATTTTTTTCATTACAGAGCACTTTTTCTTTAAAAAGCCAAGTTAGAAATGTAGCATCCTGTCCTTTCTTGAATGCTTTCACAAGGAATCATCTATTACTGAACTAAAGGCATGTTGATGCATTAACCAGGGGAATTAAACTGAAAACTATGAATGACATCCTGTGTTATTCTTGCTGCTGAAGAGAAAGGTAGCTCTAGTCATAATGTCTGTTTGGGTAATTATATTCTCAATACAGAGTTCTCTGCTCTGAGGAAACTTCACAGGCTCTCCTTTCCTACTGAGACCCGATTATGCGCATTGTTGGGGGACTGTGCCAATGAATAACACTACTGTTGTTTTGGAAGACTTGACATCAGATTCATCTTCTTGGTGTCGGTCTGAAAATATACCTCACACGTAAATTATATATGTCTTAAAAAGTCAGAGATTTGCAGTCAGTCACTCAGAGAGCAAGTTTACCTGTCTTCATTACTCTCCTACTTCTTGAGACTGAGCTGTTTGTGAGAGTAGAATTATTTACGCAATAGAGTGTGGTTAGTCTGTAGATACTTCAGCATTCAAAAAGAACTGATATTTATTATATTTTCAGAAAAAGTATTTAGGGAATGGAAAGGGAGCTGCTGCCTGCCTTAAAACTCCTGTAGGCCTTAGGAGTCCATGGTTGCACCTATAACAATTTACATTTTTTGTTCTTCTTCTTTAGAGCAATAATGACATTTCATAGCATGAAGATGGAAGAAATCAACAAAATCATTCGTGACCTTTGGCGAAGCACCTACAGGGGACAAGGTATGTGATTTATTTTTTTTTATTATTTTTGCCCCCACATATTCATTTGATACGGAGCACAGCATACTGAAAAGTGTTCAAAATACTGAAAATCCAGGATCTGAAAATAATTGGTTCCATTCTAACGGCTACATCTCTTGGTCACCCCTATAATCTCCCTTTTATTGCAGAGTATGTAGTTAGTTACAGGATAAATAGAAGTCATTTTCTAAAGTTAAGGTTTCCTTGAGACAGGGGAACTGCATGAGTTCATTCCTTCAATTTGGGAAAAATTAATTTTAAAGATGTATCTATTAGTGGGAGTTCTGAATGGATTTTTGTGGTTGCTGCATATTATACCTCTCAACTCTGTTTAACTATGATATTTTTAAAGATTTTTGGTAATGTAAAACTGTTTCCTTCCCGTTTTCAGATATTGACTATATAGAAATTCGTTCTGATGCAGATGAGAATGTCTCAGCCTCTGATAAAAGAAGAAGTTACAATTATAGAGTAGTAATGATAAAGGGAGATACAGCACTGGATATGCGAGGAAGATGTAGTGCTGGGCAAAAGGTAATAGCATTTTATTTTTAGTACACAGTAAAGGGGATTCTGAAAACTGACTCAGGTGAATGCAAGAGAGTAACACGTTCTGAAGTGACAGTGAAAAACAAGTGGCTCCAACTCTAATTTACACTTCTGTACAACTTTCCTTCACTGGGTGTGGATTTTGCTGACAGTAAGCAATATATGATTCTAAACATCTGAACCCTATTTTGGGTGCCAAAATCCATTGTTTCAGTTGGGGAGTGGCCTGAGTGCCCACAGGAGAGAAGGGTTCAAATTCCCTCTCTCCTCAAGTTCCAGTCCTCCCAGTCTCTTGCTAGTTACCACTCAGGTTCCCATAGCTTTGGGTCTGTTGACTTGCTCCCACATTATTTCCTCCTTGAGGGTTGGCCCTTGGTCTTCTTTTCACAGCTGCATCTACCTCCAAGTATGATAAGACCTCTTCTCCAAGTTATGCTACTCTCCCTTACTGCTGAATATAACCTTTCAGTTCATGTCACCAAATACCACACCATGCCATACTTTCCAGCGTTGCATTTCACGCTGTCCTGTCCATGTCAGCTGTCAGCTCCACAGTCTCGCCATTCAGCTGTCTTGGTACTTTAGTAACACACCCTGGCCAAGTGGCCTGATATCACACCTGCGTTGACAGTACCAGTAATCAGCGGTTCATGGTAGCCTCTTTCACGTGTTGGGGCTTGAGAGTTGTTGTTTCCACCTGTCTGTTGTTATGTTATGACAGAGCATCTAAAATACTCCTCAGCAAGAGAACAGAGCCAGACATGTTCATCTGCCTCCAAAATCACCATCTGTACTGATTTTTTTTTTTTTTTATTTAAAAAGAGCTGAGGTATGGAGAAACCCCATAGTACTTGTAGCCATTTGACACTTGGCGTATTGGTAATGCAGCTTCGGCGAGGTAATGCAGCTTCGGCGACCAAAGCTACCTGCAGTATTACAGCAGGAAACTCTGCCTCTTCCTTAGATGAATCATTTCCACCAGAACAAGTGATCTTCCTAAATGCAGAGATAGTAGAAAGGGACGAAAATGCAGCCAGGGTTGCTCTTGTTTCTTTGCTGCTGGAACACTTTCTGCCCATCCTTCGTGCTTGCTGCACTGTAAACAGAAGACCTGGAGAGCTCTCCCCGACACTTAAGGCTCTTTATGTAAGGTGCCAATGACAGCCTAGCCTGAGGACGCTGCAGTTGTACGAGGAAGATACATTCACCTTCCTCTTCTGCAGTGGGAGCTGGAGCTTTCTGGCTCCCTTTCCTCTCCACTAGCTGAAAGGGCTATGGTGGCAACAGCTTTAGATCTCTCTGATGTTGAGGAAGAACTGCCATTATCTGAAGTAACAACCTGCCTACTTCCTTACCTCCAGAGTCACAATTCCTACTGTGTTGCTTACTCCAGCAGAGTTTCATTGGCAGGCAGGCCTTTTCGACAACCAGATGGTACAGACAGTAGTAGAAAATGAAATCAAGGAGTGGAATAAAATGATACACAATATTTTTAAGTGCATACAGCATGAATCATGAAAGGATATTTCATGAGAAGATGAATACTGTATTGTTGCTTGAATATGGAAATTGCTGTCAAATTAATTCCCACCTGAGTGTAGATGCGTACTTGGTTTTGAAAATTCCATACTAATTTGGGGGGAAATCCAAATCTTCTTATAAAACAGCAGTACAGGCAAAAAAATGTGTCCTCTCCTAAAGTAGTCTAGGTTGTTACGTTAGAGTCCTATGTAAATGAGAGTGAAACTTGTTCACAGTTTCTTAGCTTATATTCTGAGAATTCTTTGATCATGAACTGTGATGCCAGCAGTTGTGATAATTGGAAAGTATTTTTGGCAGCAGTTTCCATCGAGTGTTCTCTGATTTTCACTAGTTCCAGAGATATAACAATAATATGATTGGGCATGTTAATACAAAACTAACATGTAAAGTGGTAAATTCTACTGTCTTCAGTTTTAGTAAGTAGTCAGGAGTTCAGTAACTCAAACTTAGCGATATGCGTACAGATTTCCACCATCCCTGCTGCAGTTGCGTGGGGCCCAAACAGAGTGTCGGGGTAATGCAGATGGCAATGTCATAGTATCTTCACCTCAGATTGAAATCCTTACTTCCAGGATCTCCTGAATTTTGAGCGTTTGACTTCTCTGATATTTTTCCAACAGGACTTCGTAGAAAGGATCTTTCAATTCAGACTTGAAGATTTAATGTAGTTTTTCAGTAACTAATTAGTTATTGTCATTTTGTGAACTATCAGCACATCGTTACCTAAACTTTAGTCGTGGTTTGTAATGGCATTAAAAATAGCATGTTTCATGTAGTTCCTCTATAAACACTTCGAAAAGTGAGATTTTGCTGTTTTGTTTTGTTTTTCCCTTAGGTGCTTGCCTCTCTTATTATTCGTCTTGCTCTAGCAGAAACATTCTGTCTCAACTGTGGCATATTGGCACTAGATGAGCCTACTACCAACCTGGATCGAGAAAACATAGAGTCTCTTGCACATGCCCTGGTGGAGTAAGTGATCTCTTCTTGTGAAGCTTAAAGATGGGTATTTTTCAAACATTAATAGTAATCGGTAGAAGTGAATTGTGTTTTAACCTGGCATATCTTTGTCAACTTCTGCAATTATACATATAAAGCAGTAGCTTTAGATTCCCTGTCCTTTATCCGGAAGAGGAAAAATACTTCTTAAACAATTTTTTTTTTTTTTTTATGTGGGTAAAAAGAGTTGCTAATCAGCATTAGATTGCTTGACAGTTCATGTCGTTCATTATCAATAGCTAAATATTTTTGTACTACATATTTGCAGGTTCTCTAAAACTAGAATGTGATTTAGGAAAGCATGCACTAAATAATATCTCTTTGTAGGATAATAAAAAGCCGCTCACAACAGCGTAACTTTCAGCTTCTGGTGATAACTCACGATGAAGATTTTGTTGAACTTCTGGGCCGTTCCGAGTATGTGGAAACGTTCTACAGGATAAAGAAGAACATTGACCAGTGCTCCGAGATCATGAAATGCAGTGTCAGCTCGCTAGGCTCATATGTGCATTAGAATTTCTAGTAATTACGTATTATAGACTGGCTTAGGTGCCTAACATGATAGAGCTCAAAGGAAGGCATCTGAAAATATAGTTCCTTCATATCATGTACTACTGAAGATTTATAACAATTTTAGCTAGAGACTGAAACTATTAGACTTTTAGACTTTGTATCTTTCTACATATTCCTGTGCCTGGGTTTAAGAATCACCGTGATTTGGAAGAATTGAATGACTACAACTCAGTTAACTTTTAGATGTATTTTACGCTTTGAAAGTGAAAATAAAGTTGTGATGTTCTTTGTGTATGTCATGACAGGGAGATACAGGTGCAGATTCTTTGGAACAGCTGCAGCTGTGCCGATAGAGAAGGATTTGCTCTCCATTACTGCGTTATGGGACGTTCAGGGTTGATTTGTGCCTCTGTAGTCAAGGCGTGTTCATAGCCGCCACCTAGTCTGCACAAAATTGACAAGCTTCAGAGAGAACTTTTACTACTTTCTCTCCAAGGTAACATTAGTGTGGTGAGCAGGACTCGGGAAGTGATCATCCCCCTGT
>RSEF01000013.1:18908835-18929130 GCA_003993805.1 Himantopus leucocephalus
CTTTAAGGTCCACTTTAAGGTCCACTTTGCAGTGCCACACACAGGCTCAGCAGCCCTTCCCGGCACTCAGCATCAGCAGCGATGATGGTCGTGGTTCGGTACAAGGGGCCCTGGACCAGCTCAGCACCTCTGTGTCACACTGCACTTCCAGCCCCCGGCACCGCTCCATGGGAACCGGGCACCCGCACAGCCCCGACGCCAACGTGCCCACAGGAAATCCAGTCCCATGACCGGTAACTGCCCGGGTGCCAGCCCCGCGCCCTGCCACGCTCTCGGTGCTCGTGCCGAGGGGGTTCGGCACCCCGGCACCACGCACCCGTCCCCCCTACCCCAGCTCTGCCTGGGGATTCACGGCTCCGGCTCGCAGGTCCCACGGGAACCGCAGAGCTGCCCTGCCGCCCTCCGGTCTCCAGCTCTGCACAGCACGAGCGGCGGGGCCAGGGAGCCTCTGAAGTGCCTCTATTTTTATTGTCGACTATTGCAACGTACTTTTCTCCATCTTCTCCGGGGTCTTCCCTTTCTTTCTGCACTTTTCTCCTCTCCTATCTTTCCTTTTAAAAATTCCTTTAAAGAAATCAAAAAGCCACGCAGCTGTTCTGGACGCTGTAACCAGGAGGCTGTGGACCAGCAGCCCGTTCCTTCCCAAGGCGGATCTGAACCCGCCGCCCGCAAACCGTGCTCGCAGGAATCTGCAGCTTTCGGCTTCTCCCTGCTCTCTGCAACCCACCAGCCCCGGTCAGGAAGCCAGACTTGTTTGCACAAAGTTCCACAGTGAGATCAATAAGGTGCTATTTTTACCAATTTCTGTGAAAACACCTTAATTCTTTGACAATAATAGAGCGCTCAGGAAGCAGCAACTGCTCCCTTCTTCGGCACCTCCACCCACGCCGGGACCCCGCTGCCACGGGGGCCGGAGCCGAGCTGGCCGCACCGCGGGGGCTCCTCGGTGACCGCTGCCATCCGCATGCCCGCCCCTAGCAGCCACCAGCGCCGATGGCATCTTTTTGTTAAAGCTTTGCTGACAATTACAGCCAGTCAGCTGGAAAGCCACCATCAGATCGGCATTAAGTGGCCGTGGATACTCCACGCACAGCGCCGCGGACCAAGACTAAGGATGGTGGCGACTGTGCCGTGCCGGGAGCGAGGCGCCCCGCGCCGGTGGCAGCTGGGCAGGAGGGAGGAGCAGGGCACGAACGTGCCCCGTTCGCAGGCGTGAGTACGTTGTTTCTCTCCTGCTTGGATGCTGCTTCATGAACGCTCTTTGCTCGCTCGGTCCTGGCACCTCTCAGCACTCCTGAAGGCTTTGACCGCACCGAGCCCCGGGTGAGCAGGACCTGGAAACACATCAGGGATCCCGCTCCCACCAAAAACCCTGGGAAACCTCTGCGGGGACCTCGGGAGACACCGCTGTGGGTCCTTCCAGCGATAGGGATGTGCCAAGCGTCCCCGGAGAGCCGGAGCAGGCGCAGAGAGACGCTCACCGCGACCAAGGCCAAGCCTGACGCCAGATACAGCTGCCGACGCCATCTGGTCCCACGGATTCAGCTCAGTGGGTATTTGTCTCTTCACAGACACGTATAATGCGCTTTTGAATTTTAAAGCAATAGGTAAGCATAGTGTAATTTTAAAACTAATTAAAAGAATGCACTGAATAAGAGCTAGGCTTTCCCTTAGGGCAGAGGGTTTATTTTAATTAAAAAAAAAAATAAAATCAAGAGGCGCACTTGAAAAAGTAAACATTTAAGAAATGTATATTCACATAAAGATCACGTGTCTCTCACAGCAATCACACAAATGAACACCATCCTTCCTCGGCAATGCCACGGCAACTTCCTATCGCACTACCTTTTTAAGGAGGCAATTTTAATAGAGTAAAGAAACGCTTGGCATAGTAACAAAAAAAAAAAACAAAACCAAAAAACACCCCTTTTTTAAAAAAAAAAGCCCACAATTTTAATAGCAAGGCCTTCACTAAAGTTGAACAAACAACTCAAGACTGGATGTCTTTTCCAAAGCTCATCCAGGAGTTTATGGGCATGATTCATTCCCGAAACACTAGGGGAAATTCGACGGTCGGTCTCATGAAAAGGCTGGGAGCAGTTAATCAGTTCCCCTTGACCTTCAAATTTATGAGTCTGCAGAAAGTTAGCTTTGTGGGTTACAGATGGAGCATCTGTCTCCCCAGCTAGGGAAGGCTGCAGCCGGCCCCACCGCGAGCTCCCGTCCCCGCACAAGGACACGCGTCCCCAGGAACTGGTGTCAGTGTGAAACCCGGCAGGAAAGGCACCCACGGGCCAAATTCGCTATTAACCCTGAAGCTGCTTATTGCTGGAAATTACCAATCTGACGTCGCTTAGCACATACAGAAAAGGCTGAAGTGAAAGGGTAAGGGGAAAGGGAGCGGAAAATTAACTTCCCCGAGCTTTTTATTCCAGCAGAGACTGCAGAAAGCACTTTGCTCACCCCACGACACTGCCAGCCACAGCAGCATCACCCCGTTCCCATTCCGCGTGGTCACAAATGCCACACAGGACAGCGTTTCCCGGCTCCCCCCGGGCAGCGAGACCAACGCGGGTTATCACCTACAGCCTCACGCGGGGGATGTCTGAGGAGAGGAAAGGGAGCTGCAGCACTCCAGATCTAAAGAAGAAATAAGAACGTGCGTTTTTATGGCAGGATCTACACAGAAACTCAGGGTGGGGGGGAATCCATTCCCACTCCCACACCCCAAAAAAGGGGATTTGTTTTGCTGCTTTGTTTTCTTCCTGGAGGCAAACTGCAGCAGCAGCGGAGGGGACAGGGACCCCGTTCATCTCGGCGCCTTGGTCCCTGCAGACCCCGGGCGACGGGACGGGCTCCATGAGGCAGGGACGGGTGGGAGGGAGGCCCCGGCTGACCACACACCCCCAACCCCACAGCCGTGACGGAACCACAGCAAGACACTCGCGTGCAGTGCCGGGGACGCCCCCCGAGGCAGCCGCCCCTGCCGCCCCGGCTGCCGCACAGCCCATCCCGCACAGCCCCTGCCCGAAGCCCTTTCTCAGGAACTTCTCCGCCTGCTTCCTGCTCCGCTCCACTCCTCTTCGTGCCGTGTTCCACCAGCAGATGTGCTGGTACCAGCGCTGCCCTGTGCACACGCGCTTCCACAATAAACCCTTCCATGGGAGCGCTGACTGATAAAAGTTTGTTTATTTGTTGGGGTTTGTCCTCATTTTGGTGGTGATGCTGAGGGCTAGGGAAAGGCAGCTTGCTCTGCCACCCATGACCTGCCTCCCACCAGCCCTGGGGGCGGCACCGCTCCCGCTTCACCAGGGTTTGGGCAAAGACAAGCTGTCCTGCCCGAGCCCCGGACCCGCGCTGTCCCTGACCCGGCTGCTGCCCACGGGAAGGCTCTGCTCCGCGGTCGGCACAGCGCGGGGCTGACCTCCTGCCGAGACACCTCGTGCCAAAGGCCTTCCCGGCAGCGTCACTGACACCCGCCACCGCTCAGGGAAACTTGATCTTTTTGCCATTTAAACTGTAAGTGAATCAGTAACGCTGCCCACATTCGTTTCTAAATATAAGGGAAACCTGAAGTTGTAAGCACAATTTGGCCGCTCCGTTCACGAGGGCTGGATCCGAACACCCGCGCTGGAGCGGAGCGGTGCCGCTACCGGCAGGAGGTCCGAGCCTCCAGCACAGCCCAGGGCAGAAGGGGATTTGGCAACGGACACGTTTCCATTTGACATCGACTTTACAGACAGCCTGAGCGCTGGGATTGTCGAAGATGATTTAATCGCCTGTGATTCGGAGAATGATACGGAGTCACAGGTTTGCAAAGCATCCCGGCCATCAACGGCATGGGAGATCCCCAAAGGGGGTCCCGCGTCCAGCAGCCCCCGGCACGCGCTCGCCTCTCATGAGGCTCCCAGCCCCGACAACTAACGAAGACATGCCGGGACAAAGAAAAACCACCGACAATATATCACCGCATTATGAGACATGAGGTCGACAGCTGAGTGGCTTCAGTCGCTGAAGAGATAATGGATGCTGGATGGTGTCCAGAACTTTGAATCCCTCCCAGCTCCGGAGAGCTCTTAAACCAAGCAAGTTTTGGCATCTGGCGCAGCCCCGCCGCCTCGACCCAGAACTGACATGGCCTGAGACCGCCCCTGCGAGAAGCGAACAGGATCTGTCGCTCTGCTGGCTCGCGAGGTGATGCACACCGGCGTGAAAAGCATCAGCAGAGGACCTGGCACGTCAGACCCGCTGCGCCCTGGGGCACCCAAGCCCCAGCCTATTTTTATCGGTGGGCAGCAATGCTCTTTAACCGATGCTCTAACGCAATAGCGCCAAACGCGTGTGCCATGAGACAGCTCTGGCTTATCTGCTGTACTAGGGTGGCAAGCAGGACATATTCACATGCCCCAGAACCTACGCCAAACTTCTGCTAATAAAAGAGAAAGAGTCAGCCACCAGCTCTTGTGACTGCCGTGAACTTTCCAAATGCCAGAGCAAAACTGGTGCAGAGAGGTCCCCTTGTGTCAGCCTCTGATTTAGAGCCTTACCCTTCTGTTTCCTAATTATCCCGAGATTATCAATTTTGCATAGGTTAACGCTGACACCTGTAACAGCCACCACGGGCTTTGCTCAGCGAACATCTTAACGGTGGGAAAAGAAGGGGGAGTTGGAAGAGGAAAAAGAAAGATGTCGAAAGTGAAACACAACGGATTAAAACTTTTTGCAAGGAGAAATACACAGGGAGAAAGGAGCGCTGGCGTTTTGTGAAGGTAAGGGAAAGGAAGTCATGTTGCAAAGGAATGAGAATAAGGGAATGGAAAGAGGGAGAAGACCACAAATGTCACTCATTTCCCCCAAGGAGTTTCAAACACATTCATAAGACCACTGACAAATTATTAAGCATTTTTTTCCTCATTACTACACCTATTTCACACGTGGTTTTGCCAAGTCTGAGAGGCGTGAGCCGGGACTGGCGGAGGGCAGCTGCCGCTGCTCCAACCCAAGTGTGTGTTTTCTCAAAATGGCTCTTCAAAGGTCTGTCTCCTGCGTGTCCGGACAGACAGACTGCCGCGGGGCTGCAGCTGCAAATACCGCCTGCTAGTTCCGGGGATGAAATGGTCCGTTTGGTCACACACAGCCATAGCCAACCCCAGCACCAGCCTGGACCCAGCCCAGGGCACGTGGAGCAGGGGAGGCTCTGCTGGAGGGGCCGAGGCCGGGGAAGGTAGCCAAAAGAGCAAAGAGGGGAACGGCTCGCATTTCTTTTGGGGTCGACTATAACCCCTGGGCTATAGCTGACACAGGAGCTGGGCTGGGAGTCGGGCTACAGATTCTCCAATGTAGACCAACAAACGTGACCCACCACAGGGCTCTGCACGGCTATGGGGTGATGGGAACCCAGCACCACCGACAAGGAACCGCTCCAGGAAAAGTCAGCCGTAGCGGTCCCAGACCTGCAGCAGGAACAACTACCAGCTCACTGACACTCACAAGACCTGTTTGCTCCTACACGTTTCAGTGCTCAGATTAAGGAATGGCGGTTCAGAACACAAAGGCACTTGTAGCGACCACCACAGCCTCTCTCCTGCCATCATACCCTCTCAGAGGGGGGAGAGGTTTCTGAGGGCTGCTGGGCAGCTGCAGGGTGGCCAGTGCTCAAAGGAGCAACCTCATGTCAACACCAAGCTCTGCCGTGGTGTGACCCGACACCTCCTCTCCTCCCGAGCGCCCGGAATGGCAGGACCCGGTGCCTCCGGCATGAGGGAAACGCGTGCTTGAAAGGTGTGGGCAGGACCGTGTTAAAACAGGCACAAGACAGTCCAAGGGGAAAGTAAGAAGAGCCACAGGCAGCATGCAGCACACAAGAGAAAATAATTAAAAAGTAATCTGGGAACAACGTGGCAGGTAGGAGATTAAAAACCAAAGCTTTCAGCTATTTCTTTGAAGATTTTAGTTGGCATTTGGGAAGGCTGCCAAAATTCGTAGCACATGTGAGCAGGACACCAGTGACTGCACCAGAAGACCTTTTAAAGCAATGTCCTACGTGAGTCCTACCTTAGCAACCTGCCAGTGGTGCCCCGGGACCTCCCGGCCTCTAACAGCACGTGGCCCTAAGAGCACAGTCACCACGATTAGGTACCCCGACAAGAGCCTCCAGTCTCGGCTGGCAAGACTTCAAAGCAGCACAATCTACTTGCCTTTAACAAAATATGAGATACTTACCCATTAATATACTCAACAGCTTTTGAACTCTAGAGTTTACTCCAACGATTCGGTAGAGCCCTTGCTCATTGATCCCTAGGAAAAACAAAGAGCTTATTAGGCAAATGTCAAAAGAGCTACTGACAATTCTTTCATTTCTTTGGCTTCTCTAATAGCAAAAATAATTAAACCCTCTCACCAACTCCATACAAAATTATAGAAGAAGGTAAAATTTGATTTTGATGTCAGGGCTTTCATGTATTGATTAAAAGTATTACCCCCCACTAGCTCAGTAATAAAAGGTCCAAGGACATCCTTCCACCACACCACTACATTAGTGAGGGACTTTGGCTGCACCGTGATGGATCTGCGCTCCACACACAACACAAGGGCAGCTTTGGAAAATTTTACCGTGCCAAGCTGTTCAAGGTTGAGGTCTGGGACTTTTGCATGTTCTTCAAACAGGGAACAATGAGAACCAAACGACTTGCTAGGGCAGAGAGCAGCCAAAGGACATGGTGCGAAGCACCCCAGGTCGGGTGTGCTGCACCTCCCCGGCTGCAGCTCTCCAAACATCCCCCAGAACTGCACTTGACTTGTTCGGTCTCAGCTATCCATTATGTTTCTTTTTTTTTTTCCTTAATTTATTTGCTCCCATATGACTTTCAAGCTGTGACCTGGCTGTTACAGGGAGCTGTGGCTAGCATGAAAATCTCTGGGTGTTCCCCCTCCTGCGGCACGCTGCGGAAGCCCAGTAGCTCCCAGGTGTTCCTTTGCTCCCGACTGTAGGAGAAAATGTCACGTTTGAATAACCCGCAACATACTACATCGCCCATGGGCAGGAAGGAGACCCCAGTGACAGAACACAGGCAGAAATACTGCCAGCTCGGAGTCCTGCTCAGCCCAAAGTTTCCTGGGAGGCCTCTTTCTTACCTGGCGCAGGCATCAGCGCGCTCAGGAAGGACGTGAGAACCAGACCCACATCTCACTGTGCGGGGGCTCAGACGCTAACAAGCCAGCCCGTCTGCATATAAATCGGCTTCCCAAGAGATTTAGGGGAAGGATTGAAACCCAGATCTGTTTGTTACCCCACAGGAGAGGAAGTGGTTTGCAGTGGCACCGCACGAAGGGATGCTCAAGTGAAGTCCCCACCTTCAGTCCCGTCCCCGACCTTGCACGCCCACTGCGTTATTTCCTAACTCTGCCCCTGAGGTGTGCGTAGCCCCCGCCAACCCTGGCCACGGGGCAAGCGCCTGTCTCAGCAAAGGCATCCGCCTGAGCATTTCACAGGGCTCCTCTGATGTGGGTCTCCGAGGGTTAACGAATCACTTGTGTTCACGGAAACAGCAGGTAAGCAATTGCTCCGCTACAAACAGCTGCACGGCCGTCCCCCAAAACAAGACCATCTGGTGAACTGCGCTACCTCTTGTTTCGACAGCATGTATGCATTTCTTGATAATGCTGAAGCCGATATTATCCAACTGGGCAGCTGAAAGGGAAGAGAAGAGAGAAGCGATAAACACCCAGCAGAGGGACGGCTTCACACCGAGCACAACGCTCATCCCGCAGTCGTCGCCGACATTCACAGCAACACTGTACCGCTGCTCAAACGAGGCGGGGAGGAAGGAGAAGGAGATAAATTAGGTGTTCACGGAGGAAAGGCATGAGTACAGTAGCTTGTACCAGGTGTAACCCAGAACGTTAACCCCTCATTTCAGCCTCCGCATCCCTCCGAACCGGCACCTCCCACGCCTGCCCAGCAGCACAGCCCCAGGCTCTGCCAGAGATCTACATCTGCAGTTTGTCAAAATATTAATTTAGGATCAAGGTGAGATAACCTGAAGAGACCTTTGTCTGGGAAGCTGACACAAGGTTGCTTCGAAAAAACAGGAATCATACTCATTTTTGACACAACAAAACCTTGCAAACGGCACACGAGGCAGCTTGCTGATGAGTCCCTGGTAATTCCTGTAAATCCCTTCAGCTCTGCACCCAGCTAACCAAGCCACCGATGCGCTGGAGAGATGCCTTCACCTCCAGGCCGTCTCCATCACCCCTCACTGGGGACCGCCTGCGTGTCTGGGGTACGGGACTGACCTCCCAGGCTTCGTCGGGGCAGCGCGGTGGGGCCCTCCGCTGCCTCGCGTCTCTTCTTGGGGCTTTTGAGGCGGCTTTGCACGGATGCAGGTTTTTTCAAGGACAAGCCATATGACAGCTTGTCCACAACAACAGCTGAGAGNGCCTCGCGTCTCTTCTTGGGGCTTTTGAGGCGGCTTTGCACGGATGCAGGTTTTTTCAAGGACAAGCCATATGACAGCTCGTCCACAACAACAGCTGAGACCGTTCAAATGTTACAGTAAAAGGAGAACTGGGAAAGAAACAAGTGGAAGGGAGAAGCAGGAGATAACTGTGAGCAGCCACTGTAAAGGAGAATGGAGTAAAAAAATCAAAAGAAAGGTGAAAGCGTGGAGGTAAAAACACAAAGAGAGAGCTGAAGGCATGTGGCAGTGGAAGAGCAACAGGGACTGGGAGATGGGAACGACTTTCGGGTAAAATCTCTGTCTGAAGCATCTCCTGTGCCCAGCAGGAGGGGACCTGTCCCCGGGGAGCCAGCCAGCGCCAGCGCCAGCCCCGGCCCCCAGCAATGCCTGCGCCCTGCCTGCGCCCTGCCTGCGCCACACTTCAGGCCCCCCCCGGCGATGCAAAAGCCGAGCTAAACGATATTGTCTCATGAATGCTACACATTACATCCCATTTACCCTCTCTCTACACAGATGTGCACCGTTCAAGAACAGCCCCTTCTTTTATTAGCACAAATGAAATATTTATTTGGTGCAGATTAGGATGTCCTAAAGGCAGCTGACTCTGCCTGAGAGTAAGATCTAAAACATTTGTGTTAACGGAATGTAAAACTCAATTAGCTCATGCCGCCGCAGGTCTTCACATTTAATTTCAAGGAATTACTAATACATAGACCCAAATACCTGCTGGAAGAATGTATCCTTTAGTCAGCTTTCCACCACTGGGTGGAAAACACTGCCTGCAGACAGCTATTTGTTAAGGAAAATTAATTCCCCTCTATATAAAGGTTTGGGAAACCCTTCATATGGCAGAAGCCCCACAGAGAGGGGCGTGCAAAGTCCCCCCGGGCTCCAGCGCTGGGGTGAGCACCCTGGGCTGGGGCTGCGGGAGGGAGGGCACCCACTCGTCCCCCCCTCCTCTCCCCTCCTGCCACCTCCAGCAAAAACCTTTTGCCCCGGCTGGCCCTCGAGCTGCCGGCGATGCATCTGCCCCCGCGGCTGCGCGGACCCAGCAGACAGGAGGAGCATCACCGGGGACTGGGGTAGAACTACGACCTGCTCCGCTCCACTCCCCGCTGCCACGCGCAAGGTGCGGGATTTTCCCGACTGCACCTGACAGAGGATCACAGAATCAAAGAATGGTCAGGTTCGGAAGGGCCCTCTGGAGCTCACCCAGTGCCACCCCCTGCCAGAGCAGGGGCACCTCCAGCAGTGGCACAGGACGGCGTCCAGGCGGGTTGGGAATGGCTCCAGAGTGGGAGACTCCCCCACCTCTCTGGGCAGCCTCTGCCACTGCTCTGCCGCCCTCACAGGAAAGTTTTTCCTTATGTTCAAACGGAATTTCCTGTGTTCCAGCTTGTGCCCATTGCCCCTTGTCCTGTCGCCCAACCGTCAGATATTGATCAGCATTGATGAGATCCCCTCTCGGCCTTCTCTTCTCCAGGCTGAACAGCCCCAGAGCTCTCAGCCCTTCCTCAGCAGAGAGATGCTCCAGGATCACACAGCACGGCTCCGTACAGCACGGCTGCGCCGTTTAAGATGTTGAACTCCAGAAGGCAGAAAAGGCATAGCACTGGCTTAAAAGCAGGTGACTTTACGTCTGCACAGACTTGAGGGAATGCCGTGTTGCAAGAGACAAAAAACTGCATTTTATCGAGAGCACAGCCCAGGGCTGGCAGTGTCCTCACAGCAAGGCACGTGCAATTTTACTCCTTTGCATTCCCCCTGTTCACATCATTTATTTAAACACAGATTCACCGCTGCTCCACCACCTGCCAGCTCCCCGGCTGCCTACGGCTTGCATGGTGCCGTCCCTCACTAATCACTTGTTTTGGGTTCGCTGCTGGTGGTGTTTCTGGTGTGATGAATGGCACAAGAACCTGAAACAGTGAAACAGTAAACCAGCTCTATTATATTTTTCTGGGCAAGCACACTGAAGTGCTGAGCCAACATAAGCACACAAGTTGCAGGATGCCTGTGCCATAGGATGTGCGAACATGCAGCAGCTCCGGAGCCCTTTGCTAGGCAGCGGGAGGGCTCTCCAGCGCTGCTCCCAACCGCTGCCCAAGCACAGACGCAGCATGAAACCAATGCGCCATCGACCAGTGGGGCACAGCCTACCACACCCCCCATCACCGATAAACACGGGGGTACCTGAGAAGCAGGAAACCACCGTGCAGAAACCCTTTTGTGCAGGCAGAGCCAGTTCAGCAGGACGTACTCGCCTTGGCTTCGCACTGGCCGTAACCCCCCGTACCCCTGCACAGTGCTGTCCAGCCAACACGGCTCACCATTCCAGGCTCTCTGCCCCACACCTCAACGGCCGACCCACTCCACAAACCAGCAGTGTTCTCTTGGTCCCTCGCATGTTCGAACGTGAGCAGAAGGCACCTACGAGCGCAGAGCCCAGCGCCCCACTGCTCAGCAAGAGGTTGGGACCGCACCTTTCGGCAGCGCTCGGCGATAGCTGAGGTAGAAACCAAGCAGTCCTTCTGGATGGAAGTGACCACACATAATCCTCCCAAGCAGATGAATAAGCTCGTCTACTTGTTGCTGAGCTCTGGATCAGGAAAGGCCAGGGATTTATTTGCAGTAGTTATATCCAGAAATAATATCTGATTAAATATCCAAAGTGCCTTTATTCATCCTTAAATCTGACTTTTAATGAGCATTGTAAAACCTTGATTTCCTCGCTCACAGAAGCAGCCTCTCTTTCTCTCATTCGTTCACCCAATGATTCAGTTCAGCAACAGCACCGATCAAAGTCGGATTTGTATCTACCGCTGTTCTGGTCCTCACGCTCGCTCCAGCCGCCGCAGCAGCACAGCGACCCACAGCCCCGAGCTCTGGTTCAGCAGCTCGGACCCCACTCGGCTCCTGTTTGACAGCGGCTGCAGGTCGGGAAGCGGGGAGAGAGGAGGGGGCAGCCGACGGCCGCGGGGGGCTGGAGAGAGTGGCGCTGCGGGAGCCTGCCTGGAGGAGACGCGGGGTCTGGGGTGCCAGCAGCTCCGGCCAGACCGCGTCCGGCCTGTTACGGCCCCGTCCTCTTTCCTGCTCTCCCCCACGCCCTCCCAGCAGGACTAGTGCANAAAAAAAAAAAAAAAAAGAAAAAAGCCCGTTCTATCAAAAACCCCACCAAACCCAAGTCTTCAGCTGCTGACCTCCACGAGAGCTGCCGCTGCGGCAAGGCAGAGGCAGGAAGGTGTGTACGGGAGGGACGGGACCCACAGCCCAGGCTCAGACGGATTTGCACCGTGGGGATGTGCCTCCTGCATGAGCTGGGGTGAGGGCGGGCGGTGGGGAAGAGCAAACTCTCGGGGCTGCCACAGAAAAGCACGGCCAACGTGCGCCTCCACTCTTCACAACAGGAACCCCTAACCCCCACCCCGCACGTTTAAAACGGCCTCTCAGCCATCACAGGGAGTGGATTTACAAACTCCTCTGGTATCAGAGGCAGTATTTTCCTCTGCTCGTGCATTCGAACCCGCTGCAGGTGTGAAGCCTCCAGCCCTGCCTCCTGCTGTTCCCCCTCCCTCGAGGCTCTCGTGCCCCGGGGGAAAGACGTGAAACACAGCTGCAGGCCAGGATCCGTGTCACGGGCCCTTCACACAAGAGCAGCGTTTCAATGCACAACTGAGACGCAGTATTCATACCGTAATCTAGCAGAGAAATATTTCACATCAGCAAAGGTGATACCCATCGCTTGTATTACAGCGGCTGCGCGCACACACACCTATCTGACCTTCGTGTAGCATCATATCTGTACTGCTACTGAGCTGGTCTCATCCTGCTCTATTTTTGCCTAGCAGATTATTTCTATTTAATCCATTAATTCCTTTACTTTATGCTGATATGGCATATCAGAGCATCGGGAAGGGGGTAAGAAGACCGAATCAGCTCTGTTCAGCCTCAGGCAACCTCACTAACTCCAGCTGGGCGCACATCGGTCACGGCAGCGCAAGGTCACAGCCAGCGCTTCTGCACACCCCACCACACGCCCCTGTGCCGTGCAGTGGAGTGCCACAGTGATTACTGGTATGAATTCTTTCAAAGACTTTATGGAATTAAGAGCCCCAGAGAAAGGGAGAAACCAAGCAGCAGAGACCAGAGAGAAATGAGTTTTCAAGTCTGTTCTTCAAGTCTCAAAGTACCCCTGAGCTGCCAAGATTGGGAAATGAAGACGGCTGGGGAGGGCCGGGCCACCCCGCCAAGCGCACCAGCAGGCGGGACGGTCAAGGGATCCAAGGTCTATGAGGAGCGTATGAAAATAAAGACAGCTTTTGATGGGGTCCTGAACTGACAGAGAACCAAGTGGAAAAACGAGAGGGAAATGGCGGAGAGGGGAAGGGAAAGGAGTTCTGTGATTTTCCATGCAATAAGCACAAATGTCCTGGAGGATTTGTTTCCACAGAGCAGGGCAAGTCCTGGTTTGCAAACCAGTGCATCTAAATTCATCTGGCTCTCACGGTTCACTGACACCCGCTCGCCCCCACCGCTCGGCACTGCTTCCTCCCAGCTCCCAAAGAAGATTAAGACAAATCACCCTGTAGGCCGATGGCCATCTGGCCACACAGCAGGATGTAAAACCCAAAAGCTCTGTTAAAATTAGATAGTGGCCAAAAAGCAGACCTCGCTATCGCACTGCGAGCCTCTTTCAGAGTAACATAAGTGCGTCGGGAAGCAGAGGTATGCAGGTTTTCAGGGTCAGGAATCGCATCCGGACTCCACTCAATCATTGCACTCATTTCGAGTCCTTATAGGACGCTCCCGTATCAAGGGCTGCGTGGCAAAAAGCCAGTCTCCAAATCAATTTTAAGTGTAGCTGGTGAGGCAAGCAGTTCACTACAGACATGGTTTTAATGAGGGCTAAAGCAGAGTCAGATGTCTGAGCATACCAGCGGCAGCCCCAGTCAGAGGCGTATGTGACGATAATTGCCACCAGACGGTTCAGGAGTGCTGCTACATCAGCAGCCTTCAGCCGAGGGTCCCTACGCGCTCCCCGAAGCGGGAGGAGGAGGGTCTACAGAGCAGAAAAGGGGGACTGTTCTCATTTTTGAGATGGACCATCAAAAACGGAAGAGGTACTAAAAGATAAGAAACTTTGCCAAAGCCTCCTCAGCTGATTAAACCCCAGCTTCGTACTCGTCTGGTGAAGACACGCAGGGAGAAACTTGGCATTTGGTGTCTTTGTCGAAGTCCCGTTACACTTTGCCAAACGCTGAGCTGCTTCGGAGAGGCACGACAGACGCGGGGGCCGCAGTCACTACCAGCATTACAAACAAACAACTTCCCGGAGCGGCACAGGCAGCCCAGGGCAGGGCTGGGAACCGACACGGGAGCTGCCCTCAGCCCGGGGACAAACCAGCTTTCTCCTCAAAGCCACCGGCCTCCAGCAGCCCCAGCGCGGGCATGCAGCCAGGGGGCCGGCCGAGCATCACCCCGACAGCCCAGCGCCCCACGGACTGAGACATTCCCCTCCGACACCTACACCCATTTCACATTAAGCCCAGGAAAATAACCCCTTTAGATGCCTGCAGGCCAGCGTGGCGCTGCCCGCGCCTCTGCCAACGCCGGCCCTCCATGAGGCTGTGCACGAGCCACGGGCAGGAGCGGCGGCTCCGGGCACAGAAACAGCCGGGCAGAGAGGAGCCCGGGTGGTGCACCATCACCCAGTCCTCACCCAAGGGGACCCTAAAGGGGCATTTAGGAGCCTCAACCTGGGATCCACGGCAAGCTTGGCAGCTGAAGACCGGGACTATACAATACAAATAACCCTGGGAAAGTCACGGACACACTTGACTCAAGCTCTTACCATCCCTAAAAGAGCCGCCGTTAGTCTGCAGGATGACTCCAGCGTAAGTCACAGCCCCAGGAGAATATCCGGCTGACAGCACGTAAGATGGGAAGGTCACGGTTTGACAAGCACTTCTTTCAGAAGCGGTCATTACTTCACCAATTGCTTCACCAATCATTCCTTCCACCCCCATCCCTCATGTTTTCTTTGCTTTTGCATCACCCCTCAACAAAGTTTAGAAAACAGTGAGTTTAACACATTTCTCGAGCCAAATCACCACCTACTGTCCTGGCAGAGCCAGAGGCTGCGTGAGGGAACACAGAGCGGTGACAGTTCAGGGCCAGGCTAGGACAGAGCCGAGCAAGGCCTGCTGTCTCTGCCTCGAAAAGCTCATTTTGCCGCTCTGTAAAATGAAGAAAAGATGGAGCTGTTCTACGCAGGCTTCACATCCAGCTGGGGCATTAGCCATACTGTCCTTCACCGGCGTGAGGCACAGCATTTAACTCTGCGAGGATCACCTGGGGCACACAAAGCCCAGTGGAATACGTACGGGATGAGATGGACGTGTGGCTGATGCCACAGAGGACCAACAAGGAAGGGAGAAGCCACACTGGAGAGAGCAGAGAGGAGGAAGAGACTGTTTTGTGCAAGGGCTGAAAATGGGTGCGAGGAACATTATCTGCAAATTATACCTATTATTATGAGAAAAATGCTTCTACTCAAGACAAAAATGCCCTGTCTGAGGCAGCATAAGAATCAACTACTTACTAACCGTCAACGCGGGCTGGGCTCCTGTGTGACCGATGACTTTGGGGGAAGGAGGGAAGGGATCAGAGTTTTGAGTATTGCAGTTACGGCAATTCAAACCTTCTGGGAAATGGCTCAATTAAGGGTTTTCAAACACAGGACATAAGAGCCAGGACCAGGTGCAACCGCTCCTCTAACAAGAAAAACAAGTGCTTTCTTGACTCAAGTCTTTGATTGCCCAAACTACAATAAAAACAGCTGGGTTTTTTAGGGGCTCTTGTTGACAATCCTGATTAGATGGGACCTCCCTACTCATTATATTTTTGCTCCCGTTCCCCTTCGGAAAAGGCCTGTTCATCCTCCACATTCTGGTTCAGAAAGGAGAGCTGGTTGGTCCAAGATGCCACCTGCACTCGTTGGCTGCAGTAAGTGAAAGGAGCCGGTCCCGAGGCATGCCAGCACCCCCTGCACCACTGCTGCGGCCCGGGGACACCAGGGTGCGGAGCCGGCAGGAAGGGATGCGCCCCAAAGTGCCAAGGGAACAGCTCGGCACCGCTCTCCATGGCCCCAAGTCCCACCACCAAGTTTCTGCACCGGTTCCCTGCTGGGTGGCAGATCCAGCTCCTCCCCAGGGCCATCCTGCAAGTCCCCACACCGAGCCCCGCCACCCCGCACCCCTGGCCCAGGAGAGCACAGCACAGTCCGATGTCCCCACTGCCGGCAGCTCAGCCTCTCCTGCTGACCCACCACAGTCCGCACACCACACAGCACAGCCACCTTCTCAGGGGTCGGAAAGAAATACTTACTGCCTTCGCTTTGGTTGTCCTTGTTCGAGTTGTACACCTGGAAAACACAAGAAGAAAGTCTTATGAAGACCCTGGCTCCACCTGGGAAGGGACTGCTGACACATCTGGTGTCACCCCAACTGGTGACGGCTGTCGGGACGACCTGCCTTGGCCCCCCTCAGCAGCGAGGTCCCCAAAGCCCACCACAGCCTACTGCATTCCGAAACATCAGGTTGCCACAGCTTCGGAGTTGTGTTAACATAACAACAAGGACAGTTCTCAAAACAAGAGAGTGCAAATGGGATGGACTAGGTAAAAACAGAAACTAAAGGGGCATTTAAACAAAAGAAAGGTGGGCATTCCTGTCCTCTGCTCTTCTCAAAGATGCACATAAAGGACATAAACTTAGAGCAAAGCAGACAATTCCCTTTGTATCTTCTGGGCATTACAGTAACATCTGGCAGGTACAACTCGGGCAAGGAGTAGGAAGCCACCCTCACTCACAAGTACTGACTGCCTGCACGAACGGGTCAGGCAAAGAGTAAGAGAGGAAAAGAAATGTCATTAATTTAGAGAGGACTTGAAATGCAGAAGCATGAGGCAATGCATCCAGCTCTACCCGTGACAGAGCCATGCTCTGAGCCAACGCTGGGGCCTCACCCCAAGACCCTCCTGTCCTCAAACACCGGCGCTCTTCCTCCTGTCCTCATCACTACTACGGCTTGGCTACTCTAGATCAAAGTGATGTTTCAGTGGATACAATAAAAAGGGGAAAAACAATGGCAGAAGGTTTTAATCACAGTTTGAGGACGATTTAAAAGCCTAGCGTAATGAAAACCGCGGCTGTAAGAGATCAGCCTTCAGACAGGTTCTATTTCTCCAGCTCAACAGAGTAAAATGTTTTAAAATAACCCTTCGTCAACCCAGAGCCCCAACACACACACACCGGCGCTCCATCAGCATCACAAGCTGGAGCCGAGCGTGGCAGCATCCATTCAAACAGGAAAAACGGGCTGTGTAGGCTGTGCACACCCTTCCTCTGCTGGGAACAAAGCCGGGAGCCCCCTTCCACCGCAGCGCAGCATGGGGAACCGATTTAGTCACATGCTCCCTCCAGAAATAGCAAGCGGGGAAGGAAAGTTTCCAAAGGCGATGTTGATAGCAACACACAAGGCAGCAACGGCCGACACATCCGAGGGGAGCGGGGAGGAGGAGAGGCTCTGATCTGTAAGCAGGCGGGCAAGCGCTTCTCCACCCTTCCCACCACAGGCTCCTAATTAATGATATTAACACCGCGGACAAAGATTCAGAAGCTGCCCCGGTGCGAGGGTCTGTGTGCTCCCAGTGGGGTCCCTGCAGGTGGGATTTCTCCCGAGAGCTCCAGCAGTAGAACGAGGCTGGGAAGCTGAGAGTATAATGTCCTCCAAGGACCGGTGCCAGCGGCAGCTGGGCACGCACGCTGCTGACCACAGCAGACCTCACCACCGTGCTCACCTTGGGTGCCCCAACACCAGCCCAATACCCCCATTACCCATACCAAAAACACTCCATAAAAAGGCTGTGTGTCACACAGCACATCACCGTTAGGCCACTTAAACAGATGCCTCCCTTGGAGGTCATCAAAACACAGGCTAGTCCTGTGCTCTCCCACCCACCGGCCACGGTGCCAGCCTTGCGGAGAGCCACCAAAGCGGCAGCTCCACGGACACCTCTGCGGTGGCAAAGCGGACGCGAGCGGCTCTCGCCCCGCACGCCGGCTGCCCGTGCCAGTCGGGGCAGGGGGCAGAATGAGGGGGCTTCGTCAGCATTACAGAATGAAACGAACCTGTTGGTTTGTCTCCTGCAGGTTTACCTTTAACGGAGGGGAACCTGTCCCTCGCTGCCACCCACGGCACGGCCACAGCTGTGCTGGCACCAGCCACAGGGCGGCAGGACGGCTTGGGCCATCTCCGCCACCCAAGACGCTTTTGGGGAAGCACAGATCTCATGGTGTAGCTCTGGTTTGGGCAGAGAAATGACCCCTCAACGCTGAATCCCCCTCTTCTGGAACGCTTCCCACGGAGCACCTTCCCTCTCCCGCTCCCAGGGCGCCTAGCTATGCAACGCAAGACAAAGCAGAGATTTTTGTTTGCAGGACAAATCTATCATCTCACATCTGGAAACTGGGGGATGATTCAGCAACAAAAGCAGCTGTAGTCAGCAAGTGAGTTTTCCTCCAGGAACAGTGTTTATATCAAGAAAATAAAATAAGTGAAAAGAGGGAAGGAAACCAACAGCGGGCTCCTCCGCCAGTGGTGCCGCCTTGTAGCCCTGGCCATGAAGTCAGCCTTCCCTAAAGTAGTTTTTCTCTCCAGCTTCAGCACCTCTGTTGGGGACTCACCGAAGGGACCAGGGACACAGCTCGAGGTAACTCTTATTCACAGGCTTGCAGACGCACGGCGCTTCCTCGGGACCGCACACAGACCTCACGCCCTGGGCTCCACCGTGGCTCTCGCCAGACACGTAGGTTAACGCTATATACAAGAAAAGGGTGACTCGGCTCTTACAGCCTTGCTTTGCGCTTTCAGCCGGGTTCCTGCCCGAGAAGCCCACCCATGGGCACCCGGCTTCGCCCGGGGCTGCGCTCCCAGTCCAGCCACTGCCCGTGCTGAGCGCACACCAGCTCCTGTGCTCAGGACGCCAAAATATTTTCCAATTCTTCTGGGTCAACCCAGGTTTCAGCCATTTGCTCTGGCACCTGACACGCTTCCTGGCACAGATTCGCTATCTGCTCTCCTTCTCCCAGTGGTTTCCTCGGCTGCCCAGGCATAAAGGACCAGTCACGCAGCTCAAGTCATGGCGCACAGCACATCAGCTACAGGGAAAAATGTGTCTGCCTGCATATTCGCTCTTCCAGTTTGGCTACATGAAACAATAGAGAGGTTGTTAATCATCGGAGACTGTTCTTTAAAAAAAGGGAAAAGCACAGACGAGGAAACACAATATGCTTAGGCCATTAATTGCAAAGTATGCACACAGTGAAAAGGAAATTTCATGCAGAGGTCAACTGTGCAACCATAAAACAAGGAGATACTGTCATCCTACATCCATCTTATTAAGGACAAACCTTTTATCCATTGTCAGTGCGTTAATCCATTAACAACACTCTACAACATCAGGGTTTTAACCAAGCCGCAATTCTGTAGTATCATTTCCTTTTCCAAGAAAAACACTACTTTTAAAAAGAAATCCTTTTCCTATACTGCCTCAAGCCTTTTGAAGAGAGAGATCTTTTTAGGATAAGAGAAGGTTTCCAAGTTTGAAGAAAGGTCTGCTGTGTAAGAGGTCCAAGAGCGAAGCTCCTCCAGCGCCCTGAGGGTCATCATCTGCCCCGCTGTCACAAACGTGCCCGTAGTGCAGCCAGGCTGGGCTGGCCCAGCCCGCAGGGACCCCTCGGGGTCTTGGCACGGCAAAGGGCATTCCTGCCCAGCGTGGCTTTATGGATATTAATATTCCACTCTTTCTAAAACAGCTTTGATAATATGCAGGTCTTAGAGCACAAGGATGTATTTTAAGATTAAGCCTCATATGCAAGTCAGTCCGTCGATGGACAATCCTTCCTCCCTGCGAAAGGGTGCTGAATTTTAAAGAGGTTCTTACTGTTCATCATACCCACGTCTCCATTGATCACTGACAAAAATAACATTACAGATTGTTCAGACAGGAGCATGTTTGCCCTGCGCCTTCCTACTTCTAACTCCACCACACTGTTACACTCTCAATTCATCTTTACAGCACCGCAGAAAATTATAAATCCAATCACTGCTGCCAAGGGACGGAGGCAATGGAGGCTCTGCGCTCCGTGGTGCTCCCTACACGCAGTGGGCTCTCTGAGCCACCTGATACTGGTGAACAAGCTCTGCCAGCCAGTCCACAACAGAAAAACTCAGCATATGGAAAAACTCAGCACAGCTGGGGAGACCTCCAGTAACCCCCATAGCTACTGGGTTGCCGCAGCTGTGTTCAGACAGCAAAGATCTTTGAAGCTCTCCATACAGAGCTGTGAAGCCAGCCCTGACCTCCCAGGTCCACCCAGCAGCCTGAGCCCACCACTGCCCACGGTCCTTGGGCAGGAGCACCGGTCTGTGGATGCAGCCAGCGTGGCAACCACAGCTGTTTCTCCTTGGCCACGTCTGAATCCAGCACAGGCAACCATCCCACCGCTGCCTGCCAGCCACGCAAAGCCTTGGCTGCATCTCACAGAAACATAGAATGGAATCACCAAACNAGACCAGGTCGCTCAGAGCCCCATCCAACCTGACCCTGAACACCTCCAGGGATGGGGCATCGACCACCTCTCTGGGCAACCTGGGCCAGGGGCTCACCACAATCAAAGTGAAACATTTCTTCCTTATATCTAGTCTAACTCTCCCCTCTTTTACTTTAAAGCCATTCCCCCTCATCCCATGGCTCCCCTCCCTGACCCAGA
>RSEF01000013.1:18929230-18940508 GCA_003993805.1 Himantopus leucocephalus
TCCCCAGAGCGCAGCAGAGGGGCACAATCCCCTCCCTTGACCTCATCTCCCGGGCAGAGGACCAAAGGGACAGTGAGAACGCAGAGGGGGAAACACCTCCCTTGGTTGTGTAAAGGACTAAAAATATTTCCCCATAGGATTTGTATGGCAAAGGACAAATCAGTCATGAAGCAGCTGCGAGATCTCCACGCAATGCTCGCTGCCCTAGCCCGGGCTCGCTGCCCGCAGCATGCAGACGGGCATTGTCGGGGGCACGGGCTGCATGGGGGCTCAGGGGGTGCCGGTGACGTGCCCGGGGTGGATGCACGGCACCGAGACCCGCGGCTGCCACCACGTCTGCCCCGGCAGAAGTGTCGGGAGAGGTGGGCGCCAGGCTGGGAGCACACGGCCTTCAAAGACCTCTTCCAAACAGCTACCAAGTGCTGGATTTGAAGAGAGGGGCAGATATATTTCTTTCCCTCTCCCCAAATCCTCTCTCTTGCTTGTCTGCAGGCAATTCCTGTGCTAAGGTTTGCTGGAGGCTGTCTCGCCACGGCCGTGCGGGTGAGCGCCGGGTGCCGGCTCGGCGCGAGGTGCAATGCCGAGGCACCGGGCTCTGGCGCTTGTGCCAACCCAGTGCGAAGGATCAGCGCAGTTATATGTCACACGGTCACAGCGATCAGCAGACAGCACGTTGGAGGTGTGCTGAGAACTGGAAGGGGACAGACAGGTACACCACCCAGGAGAGAGACAGATGATAAAACACCGTAAAATATGTGTATTTGTATATGAACACACACCACTTTCCTGTTGTTGACACACTCTGGAGAAAACGGACCTAAACCCAGAAAGCTTCTCATGAAGTAAAAAGCTTCTTTCACTTTTCAGTATTAGTCACTGACAGAGGTGAGGAAATTTGAGAGAAGAAAGCCCTTGCTGAGAGGTGAAGGGCTCGTGTCCCACGTACCGCCTGTGGGAACAGGCTCAGTTATCAAACTCACAAAACCGGGGCTGGTGACTAACCTGGAGACAAATCCCTACCCTGCAGCACCGCAATCGTTTTCACATCACACTCTCACTAATTATGCCCATTTGACTGTATCTTCAGTGCCAAAATATCTTTACTAGGAAGTTTCAGAAGTGATATGTATAGAAAAAAATATATATTTACCTAGTACAAAATTTGCAGACCTTGATGCCTTGAACTTAGTTTTCTAAATTCATACTGTAGACGGTCAAATACCCTGAACAAAACCAGATCGTACCTGTTTTAGCAGAAGCTATTGGTGCTTCATTTCTGCAGAATCACTGCTATTTGGAGGCTTAAAACAATGCCTTCACACTCTATTATTGAAAAATATGAGATTCATCTGTCAGTATCCAGAAGCATAATTTTTGTAAGAGCACAACAGAAATTGCAATTTATTATTACTTTGAAATTTTCCTGCAAAGCTAAGATTTCTCCCCCAACCAACGCCAAGCAGCCCCGCTCCGCAATTCATGTCTCCAGCATCACGCGGACAAAAGGATGGGCAGAAGCAGCAACGCAGAGCGCTGTACCCACTCCGTTCCCACCTCAAACTTCAGCTCTGTCATTACTACATATAAACACCTACACTGGAGCCGCGGGTGATAAAAACATAAGCTGTGGATTTTCAAAATCAAAAATCCTCCAACAGCCACCATCCGCAGCCTGAAATACTTCTGCAGCCACCACTCATGGCCTGGTGCCATCCTCTGCTGCTGCACAGATACACCAAGAAGAACCCAATCTATCGGTTTTTCAAGCTGACGCTAAACAAACCGCAGACACGAGGATGCAAAGAGCTAACAGGTATGTGGGTTGGCTGGGAGGAAACTGGATTGTGGGAAAAGGAAAAGGAAGTAGCTGGCGTTTGGATGGGGAACTAAGAAAATATGATGTTGAGTAATTTTAGGTTTATTTCCTCATTGCAGGGTTCACACTGGCTGCCCACGATGTCTATTAACCTCCACAATAAACTAATTGTGCTTTCATACAGCAACTGTATGTGTGAGCACATCCTTTCTATGAAAATATTTATTCATTATTACTATTTTTTAAAATTCAAAATGGCCCAACCTCAGCTGTGTCCCCTGGAGGCTGCACAGTGCCCAGCACAGTTCCCAAAATCTTTCAGGTTCCAACATCAGCATGAAATTCTGCCTAAATGGCTAAAATCCAGAGGAAAGAATAGTCTAGCTTCCCAGAGGTGGGAGGTGGCAGTGATTTCTCGAACACCTTAACCAACACCAGCAGTCCTCTTCTGCAGCCACAGACAGAGGGATCGCCATTTGAGAAGGAACCCACCATTTCCATCTCCTACTCCATGCCCTGCCATGGAAGATTCCACCTTACGCTCCTCCTGCTGGTGCCAGGACCTACCCTTCAACCCAGACTTTCCATTTAGACTAAAACTACTGTCAAAACGGGCCAGTCCTGCCAGATTTCCTCGGTCTCCCTGGAGGAGCGCAGTGTTTGTAAAGCCCTGAGCAATAGGAGGAAATGCTGCAGTGTTATGCAATTTCCTTGTGATTCATATTCAGAAATCCTCAAAACAACCATGAACGAGTTTTTCAACTTTCAGCTCCGAAGATGCACAAGCCAAAAGAGTATAAATAGAAATCATTATATTCCCTCAGAACTGGTAGCCCAACTGGCTTGCCAGCCACCCAGGACAGGTTGTGAAGGCATGGGCCGGAGGAGCGCGGACATTTTACACGGGTGTTTTGCAACTTTTTTTATAAAGGGAAAAGGAAAATGGGGTGACCACCAGCACGCAGCCTGGAGCGCAGCCACTGCGACTGACGCAGACGGTGCGAGGCAGGGTGGTGCCTGCAGCACCCTGAAGCTGCAGAGCAGCCGCTGCAGGAGGGCTCGCTCAGCCCAGCAGCGCGTCCCACACGCTGGGACTCTTGTACAGCCCTTTTCCCACCCGTCCAATTGCCCTACATGAGACACCAGAAGATCCACTTGGAACAAGGCTTTTCTCTTAACCTCTTCCTCACTTGGGCACCGACGATGCACCTGAGCACTTTCCCGCAGTCCAGATCCTGAGGTCCTCGTCCCCTTCGGCACACAACAGAAACTGAAACGCATCAAGATCAGTCCTGGAGAATTAGTTTCCAATCCTACACAAGGAGTTGGAAGCCTGAGAAGCAGCAACCATTAAGGAAAAGTTTATGAAAATTATCCTGCAATGCCCGGATAAAAATGCCTTCAAGATGAAGGGTAGATTTAGAACAGATAGCAGGAAAAGATTTTTCATTCTGAGGGCGGTGAGCCCCTGGCGCAGGTTGCCCCGAGAAGCTGTGGCTGCCCCATCCCTGGAGGTGTTCAAGGCCAGGTTGGACGGGGCTTGGAGCAACCTGGGCTGGGGGGAGGTGTCCCTGCCCGGGATGATCTTTCAGGTCCCTTCCAACCCAATCCATTCTATGATGCCATGATTCTATGACTGTATGATGCTGCACGGTGCTCCGGTGCTCTTAGGAGAAGGCCAGAGAAGACTAACTCCTGCAGCCACTGCTAGCTTTGGCAGCACACAAAAATCCCCTCTGATGAACTGTAGTGAAGGTGCTGTAAATGGCGCCAAACAGGCTTTGCATGAAGATCTTGGGTAACTCAAAGTGACTTCAAGAGAGCAAAACTTCACTGAATTATTGAGCACATTCAGTTTAAAAGACAAAAAGGCATTATTTTGTTTCTACTGTTTTTACCGCCAAATGCTCCATTATTTCCACAGTAATTCAAGAGAAAAAGAAAGTGAAAAACTACTATTCTGAAGCGGAATTTTAGCAGGTATAGGTGGCACTTTTTCTCAGACTGCAAAGACTATATGGAGTAACCTCCTCACCTCCTCAAACCACTGTCGGACACAAGCGCTGTGTGGGACTTCTGAGAAAGGCCAATCTGTGGCTTACCCGTTTCTTCTGGCCAGGCACGTTAGTCCTCGCTTTTCTTGTGGCTGTTACTGCATTTCTGTCTTTTCCATGTTTTTGCCAAAACTGGCCTTCATGAAGAGAGGCAGCCTACTGCCATCCCTACCTCCCCCTGCTCGGCCACACACCTTCCCTTGGGAGGGACGCCGGAGAAGCCGGCTCCTCGGCTTTGCTTTCCCCCGCCACAGGCGGACCGAGGGGAGAAGGTGACACCTGTAGACGCACAGATAGCCCCAGAAGTTGCTCTGAAAACCTGACATTCCCCAGGCAAGTGTCTTCCTTGCGAGGAACACTTTGTGCATCATCGTGCTGCTCTTGCTCTCGCAGTGATGCTCCTGCCGTGCCGTTTCACGTGCCCTCGTACAGGCAGGCAGGGACACCAGCAGGTACCAGTCACACAGCATGCCGAACGCCCCGCGTCCTCGTGCCTGTGTGTCCACGGGAGGTCGTGGGCCGTGGGCAGCAGCATGACACTGTGGTTTCACAGCTGGCTTCGGTTTATCTAACACCATCCTGCAGCCGACGGGAACCATCTCGCCCTCGGCACGCTCGCAGCCACGCTCTCCCCCTGCTGCTAGCAAAGACAGCGCTAGCACCTACACAGCTGCACAGGGATGCTGATCCCGCTGGAAATTAATCTAGCAAGCCAGTTATTAGCATTATTATTACTTGACAGTCTGCAGCCAGGTCAGGTTCACAGCGCGGGCACACAAACACTTGGTCCAGCACCACAGAAAGAGAGAATGAAGAATTGAGGCTGCAGAGACGGGTAGGCTCCCCATTCCCCACAGCTGCCCAGATGTGGATCCAAGCATGCATGGAAGCACCTCTCCACCCCTGCTGTCCCACCCAAAACCTGCCTGCTGACACCCAGGGCTGTATGTGATGAGGTGCAACACCACAGCCCCCCAGAGAGGCAGGGACTATTCGCTTGGCTGCAGGTTCCCAGCACGCTGCTCAGCCCCGTCCCCGCAGAGGGCCGTCTCCCGCAGTGCGCGCAGGAATGCCCAGAGCTGGGCCAGAGCCTCCGGGCGCCTGGGGCTCCCTGCATGAGATGGAGTGGGCATGCCTGGGGAGGGGAGCGCACCGTACGCCCTGCCCCTGCAGTAACAGCCAAGGGGGGGAAAGGGAGGAAGGAAAGAAGGAAGGAAGAGAAAAAGAGAAGAGCGAGATCGGCACAGGTCCATACCACGCCAGGCAGGATCCTCTGCACCTGACGCCCGAGCAAGCTTGGCACACCGTCGCAGAGCTGCTATGTTGGGACACAGCCCAGTAGCAGGATGCCAGCAAAGCGCAGAGCAGGAAGGCTCATGTACAAAAAAGCATATTTCCTTGTTAAAAGCAGGACACCTGGCAACCTTGATGAAATCAGCCCTTGTTTCTGGCTCTGCCTTATCAACCCTGTTCTATTTTTGTCCAAGAGCCAGGTTTTCATACTACAAGCAGGATTTGCAGAGCTAGGCTACACTGTGTTGTGGCTAGAAATAACCTTCCTTGCTCTCTGAGCCAGAACGATATAGATAGGAGCAAGATCTTTCCCAGCCCACATCCCTGCAAACCTCCCTGCAGGGGGAGGGGAGGGAAAAATATGCCTCGCTTCCCAAGTGAAAGACTTGGCAGGGCGGCAGAAACCCGCTGCGAAATGCTGGTTTATGTCATTCAAACGAGGGCTGTTCATTTGGAAGAGGGTGGCCCAGGGTCCCTGGCAGCTCCTTCCTTCCTTCCTTCCTTCCCTCCCAACCTACTGTTCAGCGCTGAACTAATGCGTTGCAGTCAGAACCACCCCCCACCTCCCTTCCCTCTTTCCCTCTCCCCCTCCTTCCTTCCAACAGAAATTTCAGCTCAGACCTTACACCGATGCCTGAGCCTGATTAAAAGGAAAAAAAAAATATCTATCAAAAGTGAAGCATCTGGGGGCTTGAATCCTCTACACGGGTCCTGCTCTTCAGTCTCTCCAAGCTGAACTAAATGATGGTTCTAATTAAAAACAAGCCCACGTTTTATTACAAGTGCAGGCATTCCCAAGAGCCTCCAAAGCCGAAGCCGACCGGGCTGCCCGCCAGCCATCTGGGCTGCTTAGCTCAGCGCACTTACATAACCCGCCGCCTTCGTCACCTAAGGGAAAAATTACCTGGGTCAAACTAAGGAAAAAATTACCTGGGTCAAACTATCAACCTATCATGTCTAAATGTTAAATGGAAATCAAGCAGCAGACAGTTTGGGGGGGAAAAAATAAGGGGGTAGGCGGAAGCGGTGGGGAACAAAGCATGTTAGATACACAGCAGTCTCTAGAATAATGTAACTAAAGGTCAACTGGTTTAGAAAAATACATTTTTGGAATAACTAAAGCGCTTAAAGTTTCACAAAGCAGCATTTTTAAGCAAGTCCAGCAGAGCACATATGTTCAGACCGCTCAAGTGACTGATTAAAAGTGAGAACTTCTACTAGTTTAACAGCTTCCCGTAAGTTTTCTAGGATGCTTGAGCAACAACTCGCACATCCTCCTCCGCCAGCTATCTGCGCTGGAGTCCAGCCAGCTTCTCGCGCTCCCTCTCTCCTGCAAGCACACACGCCCTTCCTCCTTTCAACGTCTGCTGACGAACAAGGAGTCTGAACGCATCAAAACCAACCTAATTTTAAATGACAGTGTCATCTTTATTTTTAAAATAACTGTAGCACAGACATGCCGCGCGTTCCTCCTCTGTGAAAAGAGGTTTTACGCTGCCCAGTTGTTCTGAACAATGGCTGGTGGTTTAATGCCAAGGCTGCAACAACTTTGAGGCGAGACCACTTTCAGTCCTCGGTTTGCAGAGCCGCTGGTGGGGGACATGCTGGGTCGGCCGTGGGGCCAGGTGTGTGCTGGCAGCGCAGAGCACTGCGGGGACCCCCAGGCTCTGGGAAGGTCAGCAGAAAGGCGACCATGATCCCACCCTCGCCAACGCCGCCCTCCGCGCCCGGGGAGACCTCTGCGAGCCCCGGGGGGACTGCAGAGCTGGTGTCTCGGAGCAGCCCTGGGATGCAGCGCAGGGCTCGCAGTGCCCCTTCGCCTCCCCGGTCCGGCGTGCCGACCCGATGGAGACTTAAATGGTGTCAGTGCCCCTCTCCAAAACTGCAGCAGAACATCTACCCCTTTCCAGACATGACCTGAAATTCCACAATGCTAATAAGCTCCCTGGGAAACTACTCACCCCAGGATGTACGCAGCACTCGCGAGGAGCATTTCTACCACGTGGCATCCAACAAACCCTGGTTGAGAGACGGCGTGGGGCACGTCCACGCTGCCGCAGCCTGAGCCCGGCGCAGAAGCCGTCTTTCTCGACAGCCTGCCTGCTCCTGCCAGAGCCCAGCCTGGCTCCTCGGCTCCGCACGGGCACGGCACTGCGGGGGGTCTGCCAGGGACGGCAAACCAAGGGTGGCACGGGAAGAGACCAGAAGTACAGAAATAAGGTGATTAAAATGTTTGGTGTTTCAAAGGGCAGACTTTCTTCTGATGCTGCAGCTAGGAAAAGGAAAAAGCTGGGGTCAGGGACTGCCGTGCGACTGCAGCAGGACAGTAAATCACTACTTACAATGAAATGCAAGGACCAATAAAGGAAGAAATAAAGAAAGAGGCTACTTTTGCAACTAGTTGTACAACGAACCATTTACTTTAATTTTTAATTTAGAGTAGAAAAAATAATAGTCTATTCAAACTGGCAGAGAAGTTTGTTCTACTAACATGGATCTACTCTCTGAATTTCCACATGTATCTTGAATTGTCTGCTCAAATAATGCTGAGCAGAGGTGAAATAAGAGCAGAGAGAAAAGGAAAGCCAACGTACTCTCTTTGGTCCTTCATTGCCGTCAAGGGCTTTGTGCCTCCCCAGAGAGGTTGCCAGCACAGCTGGACAGATGCCACCGGAGGGTGGACAGCCGGGTTCTCACCAAAGCAGTGTAACGAAATCACTTGATGCAACCACTCCGCAACCTTTTCTTAAGCTGTTTCGCCTGTCCGGGCCCAGACTTACAGACAAGTTACCACATGTCGGCTGATCTATGCTGTTTGCACACACACTGCACTCGTCGCCAGCACGCTGCAATTCAAATTCGATTAACCTTCTTTCCCCGGGGACTCTGCAAACTCAAACCACCTCTCACCACCACGCTCACCTCCTGGCCCGAACCAAACAGAAAGAAAAACACATTGTGCTGCAGCGGCGTCGGTGGGTATGCCACACAGATGTGTGTGGTACGACGTCCTGTGGATCTGTCATCGGACCTACGCTCAAATCCCCAGCCCTCACTCCTCTGCGAGTCTGCCTCAGCGGGTATCAGCTGCAAGATAATACGAGGGGAGACAGGCAGCTGCCAACGCTTCCCCAGCAGAACCGACATCTTCTCCCAAAGGGAGAGCGAAACCCAGCTCGTGTCAGGGGACCAACCATCCTCATCTCCAATCAAGCCCAACTACCATAGCCAACTTGTGCAGCACAGACCACAACGAAGAGTGCCGTGGCGAAGCTGGCTACAGCAAAGAATGCATTAAAGGAACGACGAGGCATTCACGCACAAGAGATGAAAACCAGAGACAGGAGCCACTGCTCTGCTCCTGGATGTCCCCAACAACACAGCTAGAAGAAAGAGAACAGGTCACAAACTTTCCGAAAGTGGGTGGGATAGCACTTTTAGGTGCGTAAAATCAGTCCAGAGGGCTCTTTTCTCTTTTCAAGATGATCTAGAATGCTTCTCTCAGTATTTTTCTCTTTATGACCCAAACAGCTTCTTAAGCAAAGGACAAACAACTGCCAGCCTGAAGCAGCAGTGATTCTGGCCGGGTGAGCTATCAACCACTGAACCAGCTGGAGCCATAAATAAAAGCCTGAAGTCAAGGCTTAGGACCACACCGGCTTAAGTGCTTTAGAAACAAAACAAAAGTTTGTAAACTCAATGTAAAGTTACTACTATTACAGGCTTAAAATAGGTTACAAGACAGGAGAGGGAGAAGAAGGGAACAGTGCTAAGAGCACGTGATACAAAAACTAAGATGGAACGTGACAAATTATCGTTCGGTCTGAAAGCTCAGGCTGATTCTCTGAGGACCCTCTTCCACCACCCTGTCTCCAAAAACGACAAAGCACTTTTTTGGCAAAAATCTTGAACTGCGGGACACAAAAAATCCAAGCAGGGGCTCCACTGGGCCAGGTTTTGCTGCCAAGCCGGCAGCGGAGCTCGCCATCGCTGCAGCCACGGTGACGGACGTACCTCCGCCGAGAGAGAGGTGCCGCTCTCAGAGGCAGTTCAGATGCTCACAGGCGGTGCGAGAGCACGGGCGAGACTGCAGCTTCGGTTCAGGGAAAGTTCACTAGGTTGTCTGGGTCGGGAAGCAGATTAGAGGCGAAGAAAAAAAGCAAACAATAGAAATTTAGAGATTGAGAGGGGGCAGAGTGGGGAAAAAATGTTCTGTTCGGCAAAGACAGAGAGACAGGGAGATGGAGAAGCAGCAACTCCAATGAGTCAGGCCATGGAAAACAGAACAGAGAGAACGAATTTACCATAAGCAAACAAACCCAGACAGGATGAAGGCCATGAAAAATCTTCAAGATAAAGCATTCACAAATAACCATCTTTCTCTGGAAAGCCCACAGAAACACACGTTTGTGGGATGGAGAGGGTAGAAAGACCAGCATGGAAAAGGCTGTGAGGAGACAAGCTGAAGAGACAGACACGGACCAAACCCCTGAGAGCACCAGAAGAGCAAATACGATGATCACTCCGACATCTCGCCCACAGGCTCTCCCATGCGAAGAGAAAACAGCCAAAGACCACCATCTGCAGTCAAAGATGTTCTGGGTGAAGATTTTCTACCGTCTCTAATAATTCACTTTTCTCAGTGACTACCGATTTGCAGCCAGCGCCCTCAGGGAACAGCAGGGCTGGCATTAGCAGGAACTGTACTGCTCGGTCCCCACGTCCCGCCTGATGCTGGTGCGGCAGCAGCTGCCAACGCTGCGCCCTACGCACAAATCACTAGTCCCCGTCTCCATCAAAGAGGGGTTTTCAAGCTCTGCTGGAAACACTTCACTGCAGAGGTAATGAGCGCAGGACCAAAACCAATGTAGGAGAAGAAAGTGAGCTCCGAGGAGTCAAGAGATAAAATGGATTAACACGATAAAGCAGATCGGCACCTTCCAGAGAGCCCCGGCGCAATACGAGAAGGTCGGGAAGGCGTGCGGTCGGTGCCCCACCGTCCCCCCGTGGCAGCGCGGGTGTCGGGACTGAAGTCCTTCAAGTTAATTTATTTTTGAATGAGCCAAAATGACAGGAATGCCGAGGTTGAAAGCACTGGATTGAGTTCAAAAGACATCATTTCCACTGGGAAATTAATCTCTCACCATTTTGTATAATTAGACAAGGAAAATGAAAAACAATTTCAGAAAGAATTCCCAGAAGCAATATCCGAGGAGGAGGCGGGAGGCGAGGGTGCTGCCTGTTGGACAGGAATGCAAGGCTGGGCTTTGTTGTTACGCTGGGGTTTGCTACAAAAACACAACACGACATTTCCAGAGCAGCAACGCCGGCCGAGCTCCAGTGCCGCCGCGCAGCCGCCAGACGGGGAGCGCGGCCCAGGGGCCGGTACTGGGACCGCAGCGGTGGGCGCTCCAGAGGCGCTGGTGGGCGTCATCCCACCGCCGAAGGGCCGCTGCGCCCGGTGCCGCATGGTCCATGCGGAGGAACCGCTGGAGACCCTCGGGGAGGAAACGCCATGGGGAAGGCTCCTGCCCTGTGGTCGCCAGGCCAGCGGCGGGGTGGAGAGCTGCTGCCCGGCAGCCATGCTGCCAGGTGCCGGCTATTTCGCTTCTGTTTCCCGCACCAAACCAAACCAGCCACCACCGCGGGCCGGCTCTGAGGAGGGTGCAGGCCCCACCACAGCAGGGTACCATGGCCCCCGCCGCAGGGACCCTGGGAAAGGCCCCAGGACACCCCAGGCCCCAAATCGGAGCGACAGAAGATGGTGGCCATGGAAACGCCCAGCCTCGGGCCTGAGGCCATGGAGAGACAGGCAGGGGGGAAGGACCCCCATGGATGGGGAGGGACAGAGCGAAAAGCCGAGGGACCTGACAAGTTTTGAAGGTCTGCGCTCACCTCCCCTCAGTTTACCGTGATTACGCACTGCCTGCCCCCAAAATTATCGGTTGCTCGTTTTGGGGCAGCAGCAGAAGGAACACAGAGGAACAGAAGAGGGAAGCGGCTCTAATTTCGGGCTGTGCCGGGTTTGGGGGACAAAACCGGGAAGGGAGCGCTTTCCCCACGCCGTGCAGCACAAACGGCCCTGGCCGGGCGGCAGAGACGGGCAGCGCGGCTG
>RSEF01000013.1:18940608-18973373 GCA_003993805.1 Himantopus leucocephalus
ACAAACGGCCCTGGCCGGGCGGCAGAGACGGGCAGCGCGGCTGCGGGGGGCACGGCGCTCCCCCAACCCTGGGTGGGCCGTGGCAGCCCCGGACACCCCCCTGAGCCCCGGGGGCGCTGCCCTGGCCCCACTGGGGCACAAGTGCAATGAGCGGGCTGGTCTCAGCTTGCCATCTAGTGGAGAGCGGCTGTACGGCCTCCCCCCCCCCGCCCCACGCCGCCCTGCTCCATTTTGTGCTGCCCGCGGGCCCAGGGCGATGGGGGACGACCTCCACTCCCAACGCAGCGCAGAGGCAGCACCGAACACCTGAGATACAACCCCGGCCAGTCAGTCGGCACCGGGGTGGCCGCCATAGCCCCAGCAAGGGTCAGGGTGGCCCACACAGCCACAGAACCGAGGAGGAGCTGGGCTCTGCGGAGCTGAGTCATGGCCGGGAGCCTGGAGGCGGCTGCAGAAAGGGAATCGAGTCCTTCACGCCCACCATGATGCGTCTGATGGCCCGGAGCTCCTGCTGCCTGCAAGCAAGAGCCCTCACCACCCTGCAAAACCAGGCAGTGCCCGACCCCCCGCCGCCGAGGAAAGGCTCCGGGCGCTTGTGCAGGTTCATAGGTGCTTAGACACGCTGACCTCACCTGGCGCCTAATTTCATTAGGCTAATAAACAACAGACCCGCGGTAAACTCCAGGCCATGACCTACAGCTACCGGTGGGAGCCAGGTCTTGACTGAAGGCTAAGACAGAGTTTGGTTTGGGCGCAGAGGGAGGAAGAGAAATTAAGGACAAGAAGGATACAGCGTGCTGCTGAAGTGGCGACCAGGAGCGGGTGCAGGGTGCTCCTTGCCCAAGCCAAGGAGTGGCACATCGAGGCAGAAGAATGCTTTCAAGCAAAGGGCTGCTGGTGCCTGCAGACCTTCGGCACCTAGGGAAGGTCTAAGAGAGTTTAAGTGTCTCCATAATATCTCAAAAATGTGGATCTTGCCCTCTGGGCTTCCATTAATTCAGCTGTAACCACTTCTGAACGTCGCGAGTTCCCAGCACTGACAAGCAGCGTCGCATTTCCAGCCAGGCCCAGCCCCTGGTTGGGAACGTGAACGCGGCATCTCAGCGCCCGGCACAAACCCCAGACACCACGGCTACCACTCAACTGTCCCCCACGGCCCTCAGCTTCACGCAGCTCGATGGCCGTGCAGCCCAGTGTCATCACAAGGAGGAGCGGACACGACTAAACCTGGGTGGGTGGGAAACCCTGGGAAGGTTTCCAGACATCAGAGCAGTCAGGTCCTGGAAATGCCTTCCAGAATGGGAGCAGAAACATTATTCGCTTTCCGGAGGATGGAGCTTCATCACCCAAGGACTAAGTCACGCAAGTGCAAGAGGAACAGGGCCCTTCCAGTACAACAGGTCCGACCCCAGGGAGGTGCCAGGACAAAACCCACCAGCTCTGCAGTGCTGCCTTTCCATTCAGCGACCAGCCTGGAGCCTCACGAAGCAGGCAGGGGACTTCGTACTTTGTTCTCGCTTTTGCGAACTTGCAGATTATGTTATAGAACTGAAAAGAGGTTAAGGGGAGCAGAAGGAAAGGAGAAAGCACTGCCGCTGTGTCTCCATTTCAGAGTCCTCCCTCCCTCCCCTGCAAGGGCATGAGACCGACTGCTCGCGCCCAGCCCATAGTGCACTCGGCTGTACAGCACTGACAAAACCAACTCCGATATGAAATGCTGGCTGTATTTTTATAGACTTGTATTGCTTTAAAGAACAAAAAAAGAGAAACAAAACAAATCGAGCAAAGGGCAGCATGATGCGAGTGCCAGAACAGCGTTGCTCAGATCACATCCATGTCTTACTTCCTCTGACAGGATCATAGGCTGTTGCATTTGCCATTTAACACTAACTTCTCCATCACCAGTCAAGGTTATGGGCAATGGATTAACACGGCTCAACAGGAATGTGATCTAACACGTTTCATATCCTTAACCCTCTACCTCCCCTTACATTGCGAGGCTTGCTTTCCTGGAGAAACGTTTTCACGCCCCAAACACTTCCAATCCAGTACCCCGCTTCTGCCCTCACTGATGCGAGAATGATTTCCAAGATTACCGACCTGCTCGGAAGGTAATAGCAGGAACCGCTGACACCGACATCTCTCTTTTGGCTGGCATGCTCGCTGCAGACTTGGCAAGCAAAGCCACAACCATACTCAAATGCTTATCTTGTTCAGTTCTTTGCCACAAAGCAAACAGCCTAATTTGCGCCTCTCTTAATCCTGCAGCCTGCCACAGCTGCTGCTACGAGCCAACACAGCTTTCATTCTTGACTCAGGCTCCAACGAAGTTTCAGAATCACTTTGGCCTCCACCATATACATTTGCAAACTGCACCACCATCACCAGAGAAGAAAAACCATTGGAAACTTATCCTGAGTATCTTAACAAAAACGAATGCAACTGCTCTGTTACGGAGTTAGCATTTTCTTCTATTTCCAGCCTCTGTAACATAAAAGAAAACCCAAAGTCAACGCAGGGGTTTTAGTCAAATTAGTAACAAGTGGTAAGAGTTAACAGACTGATGATAGCTATCTGGAGACTGCTTTGTCTGTAAGATATATAATAAATCTTTTCAAGTTGTGACAAATGTCTTGGCTAATGTAGCCCACATTCTATGTTTAAATCTTACTAAAATGTAATACAACATTTGGTTTTAGTTTTTTAATTATAATTAAGAAACAAACTCCAGTCCACTTTAATCTCTCCACAGCCTGAGTTTCACATGGAATTACTGTCCCCACCGTGCCAATCTTTCCCACACTCAATATTCAAATCAAAGGAAAACCAGACATTCTTTCCAGTAGGGGCTTTTTGGTTGCAGAAATATAGTCAAAGCATAGAAGGGATATTTCTAGGAGTCCAAAGGTTAAATCCTTGTCTCTTGCTCAAGGAAATCTCTGCGGAGTAGGTAACATCCCACACCCTGGTGTTGCAAGATGAGAACCCAAACAGAACAGACCAACAACTCCACTTTTGATGGATCGAGGAGGATAACTGAGGACAAGGAGCTACCTTGTCTGTCAACATGCACCATCTTCGTCAGTAAAATGCCTCTCGGATGCATTTCCATACAGGCTTCATTCCCATGGCTCCCACACCACACCTGGAAGGCCAGGTTTAAACACCATTAGCATTTAAGTGCCATGAGGTATTGCATTAATGCACAGCAGCAATCCTTGACGTGCTGGATGAGCAAGCTACCCTAAACTGATGGGCATGATAGGGAAGAATAGAAATACGCAGGCAGCGGCACGAAGACCTGTGTGTGTTTGAAGAAGTTCACATAACCAGATCCTGAAACAGGATAATCCAGGTAGTCCTGCATTTGTTGCTTCATAGCACCTTTCGCGTGCATAGCACTTCACAAACACGCAAAATCTCTTGCTGTACTTCTGCAACCCGATCGTAACAGACTGGCTCTGCTGTTGTGCCAAATCCTGAAAACATCAGCAGGTCAAAATGCAAGTGGATGACCGTATTCATGCAGCTCGCGTTGCAGGTGACTGCGTTCCACATCCTTGCAACAAGAGTGCTCAGTGGAGGTGAGGCAGTAGCTGAGCAGGCTGAAGGAGGACAAGGCTTGATTCGGAGTAGGAGCAAAAATGCGCATTTTTTTTCTGAAGATATTGAAAATATTATCCTGTCTCCAGGTGCCACCACAGAACCAAGGTAGGGGTTAATTTCGGAGGGAACGAGACAGCTTGCACGCTGGAGCTGGAGAGGTTGGTACACCTTACACCCGAGTGTCCCCCCTCTAGAGCTGCCCCAGGACAGGGCCACCCGGGTCAAGAGCCGAGGTGGAGGAGCAGGCTGGCTCTCCCAAACAAGGCTCCCTTTTCAACACGTGGTAGAAAAAGGGAGCAGAGTCTGTCCTGCGCACACAACACACATTCAGTCCTTTTTTGCCTCTGTGCCTGCACCTCCTGCAATGCCTGTTCTTGGAAACGGTACGTCCACAGGCGCAACTGAGCATTTTTGTCCCAGAAACACCATTTTGCTGCAGGGAGGAAACCAACGTGGCAGAGAGCTGTGATCACCATCAGAGGTAGGTCCAAGCTACGCAGCACATGCCCTGTTAGGGAGCAGCATTTATTCAGCTTGGAGAAGGAACAGCTTTGTGGGGACCTGACGGCGCCCTTCCTACGAGGAGGGCATCAGAAAGACAGAGCCGGCTCCCCACAGCTCCGCATGGTGGGAGGACAAGGGACAATAGGTGTAAATTGAAACAGGAGAGATTCAGAGTGGGTATCAGGAGGCCAGTGAAGGAGCAGAGCTGGAGCCCAGGGAGGCTGTGCAGTCTCCTCTCTCGGCTGCTCTCAGCACCCGACCGGATAACACCCCGGGCAATCGGCTCTGAGCAGGAGATTGGACTAGAAACCTCCTGAGGTCCTGTCCCACCTGAATTACCTAATGGATCTACGATTCCAGGCTGAGACCTGGCTGTAATCCACAATGAAATCCTTTACCCAAAGTACAGAGCAGCACCCTCACACACACGCAGCCTTCCCGACCTCCGACCCGCAGCACATTTCAAAAGCAAGTTGCTCGACTAAGCCCACCATGTTCTTTCCAGCATTCACTGAACAGCCCGCCTGTATCCCTGTCACCCCTGGCTTTAACGAACATTTTTACTGACAAACAAGGACCTCTTCGTGGATTTGGGGGAGGATCTGCTCAAATCAGTACCAGTCTGTGGCAGTGGGGCTGTGCTGGGACAGGACACTCTGCTCCCCGCATGGACTCTCCTCTGGCGGCCAGAGCCTGACTCGAGCCCAGAAGCACAGACACCTACTCCAAAAATGTACGGGCTGTCCTGTAACAGCCCTGGCTGCTCTCTCTATCCGCAAAGTTTCTTTTCGTATCCTGCTACGCTTTTGGCCACGCCGAGGCACAGAGGCCCACAGTCTGGTCTCGCTCTGCGTACAAAGGCTGCTCGGCGGTGCTGTGTTTGCCGTTCATTGCTGGACGGCCGCCACGCCGAAACCGGGCAGCACCGCGCCACCGACGCACAGTGCCCGCACCAGCACTCCTCCGAGGGAACCCAGTCAGAACCAGCCGCAGCTCTTTGAACGTGGCAGTAAAGTTTGCATATCGTTAAAGAATAAAAAACCAACAACCATGAGTTTTCTGAAAACCTCCATAATCCATTCCAGAGGTGAGGAAGCCTGTGCAGCTTTGGCACGGCAGGAGCAAACACAGCAGCAAGGAGGCTATCGCTGAGTACGGGGAACAGGGGCTACACTCCTCCGCTCACACTAAATCTGCAATTCTCTACAAGACCCAGAAACGGCTGCCAGACGAGTTGCAGGACTCAAAAAGCCCTGGAAATCTACAGCGTATTTTCTTCCACTGCTCTTTTTGCCATGTTTTCCTTTCAGCACAGCACAGCAGCGTGTTTGTGCTGGCCAAGCCTACCCTCCTCCTTTCCACCGCACCTTCAAGCAATCCAAGCACAGGAGATACAGTATTACCTCAAATATTTAACCAAGGGATTAAACTATTCTCTTGGCAGAAGGCGCGAGCTGCCCCACGGATACAGCTCTCGCACCGGCTGGCAGGCGCTGCGTGACAGCCTGCTTCGCAGCAAACAATCTGCCCCAGGCTACGAAAAGCTCTCCACAATTTTCTCCAATGCTTTTTTGCTAATATTTCTGCTCACCGGTTCCCGGCCATCCATTGCCTCCATCCACAGCCTTCGGTCCTCTTCTGAAAGCGCCTGCATGGTGATCACGCCAGGCCTGCGGAGATAAAGGGAACGCTGTAAATAAGCTGCAGGATGGAAAACCAAAGATGACAAAGATAAATTTCCCATGAGAGAGACTGAGAAAGATGACAACCTTCTTCCTAGTTAAGTCCCAGCAGCATGGAGCTGAGCCCAGCCTGACCTCTCCAGGGATGCCTGTGCAGGTCCTAACCAGGACCAGCAAACGAGCAGAGGAGATCTCCAACAATTGACACACATTTTCAGTGTTTTTAGTGTAAGACAGCTGGATGCCAAATTACTCCTCTGGCTTTCAGCCAGACAGCTCACCTGCACTTGGGCTAAGCACATCCATGCGACAGCAGGAGAGGGCAAGGAAGGTAACCAAGCAAGCAGGAGACCCACGCATCCCAGCCCCCCAGGTCCCACCACCACCCCAAGCACCGGTTCCTGGTGGGGGACCTTCTGCTGTTTGAAGAATTTCATCCCCGACACGTTCGTGCCAGCGTGGCTGCGCCACTTCCCTGACCACGTCCACGCACTAATGTATGTTATATGCAGTAATGGCAGCGATGTGCCCCTGGTCCGCCTGCCCCTGCCAGCGGCGCTGCGGGGGGAGCACAGCGAGGGGTCCCGGGACGCCCCGGGGTGCTCGCTCCTGCACCGGCTGGTCCTGCCCAGCCCTGCCATCCTCCGCCGTTACACACACACCAGCCCATGAGCTGCACTGTAAATCCAGCCTCCAAAAAATAACTGTTTGCTTATTTATTGTAATGAGAAGGGGAAAGACCAGGCCCAAGTGCCTGCAAACAAATCACGGGGAGCCAGGGGCCACCACCAGCCCAGCCCTTGCCCTAGGGCCAATGCCACCTCCACCACTCCTAAGTGGACCCTGAGTCCGCTCCTGGACTGCCCTTCCCATAAAAGGACTTAAAACTTAAATTACCTAGCTCTGATAAGCATGACCACCAAGGTCATGATGGATTTAACACGGTGGAGAGTATTTGCACAGCTTCAGCTGTGGGTGTGTGTTTGCACAAGAGAGGAACATGCCACAGAGGGTGAAAGCCAATGCTGCACCCCCACGGGTCACGTCGTGGGCTGACAATTTACTGCATCTGGTGTGGCTGCAAGCTGCCAGGCTGTCCACCCGCAGCATCCCAGCTCATCTTGCAGCCAGCAGACCCAGACACAAAAAGCCTTAGCTAGCCCTACACCTCCCCAGCCTTGGGTCCGTGTCTCCAGCCTGCGACGGGGTGGCCGCATCCTGCCCCACCGCCGCTCCCAGCAAAGCCCGCAGCGGGGCTGGGCTGCCTGCACGGCGCCTGGGGGAGCAGGCAGAGACCCCGGTCTCGGTGAGATGGCCAAGATCTATTCTGTTTGTTTGGTCTAGTCGTTCTGCTTCCTCCCAGGCTATTTTCAGACGCATTAGCAGAGCGCGGCAGCTATTTCTGCAGGAGGAGAGCGGGCAGAAGCCCTGGCAACGGGGGAGACGCAGGCATGGCCAGAGCGCTGCGCGACTCAGCGTGCTCAGGGTGGATATCGGCGCTCTCTCTGCAGCAATGCTTGTGGGGTTTCATCCATTGAAAGTATGACAGCAGAGAACCTCTGACGCTGCTCTTCCCATCCACAGCAAAGCGCAGCGGCTCCAGAAGGGCAGCGGAGAGCCAGGATCACCGTTCGCGGGGCACCGGGCTGCCGTGGCACAAGGCGGGGAAGTGATTTAACCTCGGGAGCTGCAATTGCTTACGGACCGCTGTGTTCAGCAGAGCACGTAGGTTCTTTTCAGTACTAAATCCTCAAGAACTGATAAGGCCTGGGAAGAGGGGTAATTTCGGACTTTCCCAACAGTGATTCAGCAGGAGAACGTGAGCTGCAACAACACTCTGCAAAAGTCTTTTGGTCCTTGATAAGAGCTGATCCCCTGTTCAAAAAGAAAACACAAACCCATAGCGGTGGGTTTGGCCTGTCTTCTGTCGCTTCTGTGGTATGTATGGGCAAGGAACAACGGATTAACCCTTCTCCCTAACTCCGTTCACCAACCAACCAACCCAACAGTTGGCTTTCAGCATGCACACGGCAGCTTAGCACTGTTTCACCAGCGGAAGCCATGCATTCAGGCTTGCAATGAGCCCAGGTCCAAGTAAACCAGACATAATGTGTTTGATCTCCACTAATCCCATTGGTGAGTCAGTCAATACTCACCAGCTTAGTGGTTTGGAAGTTTACTCATTTCGAAGGGAAGAGGAAACCACTTAACCATCACCCCATTTGAGAAAGAAAATGTTCAACATCCAACGCCAAATATTTTCAAAACACTGAACAAAGCTCCTTGTTGTGGAGAGACAAAGCGATTCAAGAGTAGTCCCTGGTACCCAAGGAGCTGCAGTGGCACTGGCTACGGGCTGACAGCAAACCCATCCCCAACGGCAGGAGCAGGCTCTTCCCTGGTGAGCCCCGGTCTCAGCTGCACCCCTTTCAGCCAGGGCTTACGTCTGAGCTTACGGCAAGCTGCCGCTGAAGGCACAGACATCCCAGGGAGAAAGCCCTGGAAGGGCTCTAGCTCAACTAGGGAGACACGGGAAAAAGAAATATTGGGATTTCTGTCTCTTTAGCCAAGATATTTAAAAAAAAGACATTTAAATTGTTTATTTGTGTAAAACTCAACACTGGACTTCCAGCGGAGCGACGAGGTCCTAGGGAGACAATACTGGTATCTGGCGTGCCAGGTTCCCTCACGCACGGGGCAAAAAGGTGATAACATGAAAATGTTTGTTCTGCCTTGGAGCAGATAACAACTCTTCGGGCTCCACTTCAAAGTCAAACTTATTTAACAGCATGAGGGGAGGGGCTGTGAAACTGAATTAAAAACCTATTTACATTGCAAATAGCTCTGCATTTCCTCCCACAGTGCTCGTTTGCCAAGGCATCCATTGCACCACTTTCCTGAGCAGAACCGTCTTCCTGGTTGGGACGCGTTTAAAATGCACCCCACACATTATGCCTCATTCATTATTTATTTGGATGATGCCCACGGGGTACCACGTGCTTAATAGTCAGGTAGGATGGCTGGCGCTGAAACAGCATCCTACTAACGCTATCAACAGGCAGCCGCGTTCGACTCGCTGCCTGCAGCCAGCCTTGTTTTCACGGGGTTTCCTTGAAGATCAACCGTTTCCAAAAGTGTGCTCATTAGATTACGGATATCTCAATTATTCAGTGTGGAGCGTGAGACTGGGAAGGCCCTTCTCTGACTTCCTTTCCCAAAAGATAAACAAAATGTACCTATCTTTGCTCCCTCAGCTAACACACAAATGATCCCGAACACTGGAGCTTAGCTAGGTTTTGCTGCCGGGTCGCTCCCGGCCCCTTCCAACGCCTGATGTGGCACACGGACACGCACCCGAGGAGCCTCCTTTCCCCTGGTGGCTCTGCCCAGCCCAGCCAGCCCTGGGGCCGTCACACTGGGACAGCAGGACACCCTCCTGGATCTAACGTCTAAAATACACAAATGTGAACCGTGGTGGCAAACACGATAAAGGACCTGCTGATTCATTTCTACATGCTGCATCACACATTTCAACCTCCAGGCACCAAAACCCTTTGCCTTCTTCTGGGGTGCAAGGCGGGGAAAGGGACATTTTGTGATCAGCAGGAATCCATTTCTGAACTGAGTGGAAGCGGATGCGTGAGACCAGAGAAGAACATGGCAAACACTTCGCAAGAAAGTATATTTTCAATATGCTGCAATCTGAAAACTAAAGAGATTTTTCCATACGAGACCACACAGGAAATTTGAATTTTCTCAATATCTCAGCTTTTGTGAAAAACAGCCTGGTTTTAAGGAGCTATGACTAAGCAAGCAGAAAAAATGAGAAAGTCCAATAGCTTTTCCTCCTTCCAGAAAAACAAACAAATAATGAAAGCAATAGAAACAGATAAGAACTTTCAACTCCTGTAGCAGCTTATCATACCGAGACGATCTAAACTGCTGAATGAAAACACATAAGAGTGGATTAATAACAGGGTCTCGAGGGATGAGTGGAGCTGAGCGCACGGAGAAGTTTGCCGTCCCAGTCTGAGCAGGGCAGTGCACCCACACGCTGCTGGCGCTCCAGAGAGGACCCCACGGTGGTGGGGCGCTGGTCCAGGCACCGGCAGCCAGATGTGGCCCCAAAATGAAGACGAGAGAAGATGTAAATAAGGGAGAGACTTTATTCCTGAATTCAGAAAGTCTCACTTGTCCATGTAAAGCTTAACGCTCCGTCAGTACAACCGCCACCAGCACGTTCGGCAGGGGCAGGGGCTGGCGTGGCTCTCCACGGCCACCAAGGGGGGAACGAGCTCTGCCTGCTGCTCGCTGCCTGCCCGCCTGTGAAAACCCCATGAATCGCTTTGTTTAAAAGGTCACTGGAAAGGCAACACCAGCAGAGGAACAAGTACAAGTTGTATTGCACGTGCTGTCCAAAGCACCGGCGAGAGCCGCCGGCCGGCATCGGGGAACACCAGCAGAGGTGGGGTGGCCACCGGCTGCCCGGCACCACCAGCCCCGGCACTGGGAAGCGGGGAGCATGCCCCTCCATGGCCGGGGTGGCACTCAGAAAGAAATACGCAGATCTGTAAAGCGCGTACCCAGAGGAAAGCCAACCACCTACATACCAAACACCATCTGGTCAGGGAAACGCTCGGGCAGGTGCCTCGCAGCTCACCCGCCCCGGTGCCAACCATTGCGCAGCCCGACCCAGCGCGGTGCCAGCCACCTCGGGGGCACGCAGGCAGCAGCCCAGGGGAATGGCATTACGTGCAGAGTTTCCTGCCTTTATGAACGCCTAAGAGACCAAAACCCCCAAATGTTGAATATCTCCTGTTCCCATAAAAGCCAATTGGTATGAGATGCACTTCGCTTCTGGCCCAGAGCAATGACCTACATTATCCTAAATTACAAAGCCTTTGTCATCAGCCAAATGACATACTCCTCCTCCTAAGGCTCATTTTGTAAGACACTGTCTGTCGTCCCTGTTTACCTTGTTTACAAAACTAATTTAATGCACAGAGACTACAAATAAGTTTAGCTTTTTGAAAAGAGCATTAAGAGTAAAACACACTATCCATCACACTGGGGATGTACTTCAGCCAGACACCAGAACACCATTCTGGGGCTAATTTTGCTGTAACAAAGCAATAAAATACTCCCAACTTCCCACAGAGAAAATCAGAACTATTTGCAAATGCAGCGTTAGGCATTTCTTAGACCTCTCACAAACACCTGTACCACAGCTTTTCAGTCAGCGTTAAGAACTTCGGCGTCTCCTTATCAGACAATAGGAAAAGGAAGCAATGTTGTAACGACAGATGAGGCTCAAGATTTTCAGCTCAGTACTGCTGAATCATCTTTAACAGGAGAAAAAACTTTTTTTTCCCCCTAGCAAGCAGCAGCTTCTCCGGGTGTTATTTAAAAAGCTCCGAGCCTGCACCCCGTGTCGCATGTATACCAGTTTCCCAAAATGCAACGCTGACGACAAGCCCATTTCTGTGCCAACGAACATAACCGGGGAAGAGCCAGCCGAGGCTGCCACCTCTAGGCTGTACGGCACTCCGGGAGCGTCTCGCTCCTGCCTCGGTGTCACCACCAAACCCCGGGGTTACACCGCGCCCCACAACACCCGGCAAGGTAGTACGGGCAGAGCTTGAAGAGCTACACATATTTCGTGGTGACAGAAGATAAAATACTTGAGTAGAAAGTGAAATTTCCTCATATGTACTTAGAGGTGTGTGTGGCTGTTCGCATGGGATTTCACACATAAGTGAATCGTAATTAGTACAGGTTTTACCCTGCCAGCACCAGCAGGAGCCAGCGGGATAACCCCGGCGCCGAGCCCCGCCGCGCGGCTTCCTCCTCCCCCCCCAGTTAGTAAGACAGACACAACTTGTCGGGCCACAATAAACCCAACTGGTAACTAAGCCAGTCTGTGCGCAGAGAACTTACAAACAATTGAATACGCTTCAGGAGAGCCTGGGAAGGGAGCGGACTTCACGCTGTCCCACGGCACCAAGGCAGGCACGTAACGCACAGGCCACCTGCGCCCGCCGGGACACGGGCTTGTAGGTGCCTTCGCAAGGTTATTTAAGGGTAAGCTGCTGCAGCAAGAAGAGACGTTTTGGACTCAGATGGTGGGAGGCAGTGACATGTCACCTATCCAGTGCCACTGGGGACATCAACGGCCTTTGGCCATTGCACAGTCACAGGTTTCAACCCGGAGCCCGCGGATCACCAGAGCATGACGCTGCTCCGGAGGAGCCCGCAGCAGATAGCCCAGAAAAGCCGAGAGAACACCAACGGGATGTGTATCCGGAAAGATACGGAGGGGATGCACAAACTGAAACCTGCCGAAACCCCCGGCAGCGCAGCAATGCCCCTTGTCCCTGCCGAGGAAGGCACACGCGTAGCCCAGCGTATTCTCGCTCCACACGTGCTTCGGAAGGGACAAACCAATTGAATTGCCCACAGGAAGCAAGCGATGTGCACAGAAAAATCTTCCTGTCTCTTAATCCGCCTGTTTCCAAACTAACCTTTTGAAAGGCAGTTTCAGCCTTCAGGAGAAGCCCACTCCGTGGCATTGCTCACCCTTACCTCTGAACACCACAAACACACACGGTTTTCTCAGTGTCACAGTGTTCTCCTGGGCTGGCTTAACCACCGGTGACTGCATGCACCTATCGGTTACGAGACACTTGACTCTTCCTGGACATTGCTTGTAAGTCTAATTTTCATTTAGAAGTTGCATACAGAAAAAAAGGGGAAAACTGCTGTAAGTCAACACACAGTACACATGTGAGACAGAGAAGCATCTTGGGGATGTTTGCCTTAATCATATCCAGACTTCCTGCATGGGGCTGACAAACAAGACATCAAGTTTCTAACTTCTCTATTAGTAGAGACAATAAAAAAACACAAAACAAAAAGAAAAAAAAAACCAGAGAAAAACCCCAGCCCAAAACAAAAAGCCCACTATGCAAGTCAGCCTTCTCCATTCCGCAAAGAGACACAGGCACTGCTCCAGCTAGCCTTTGGTCAAAGACACCCGACCATTGGTGGTCAGCGGACTTGCGTGGAGAGCGTGGGCTGAGGCTTTTGCCTGTGCTCAGGTCCTCAAGCCAGAGCTGATCTCCTCCAGCATGAAACGGAAAGCAACGCCTCCGAAGGCGTTATCTTCCCGCTGCCGGAGCCTGGCTGACCTCCCGAGCAGCGGGCACGGTTCTCCCTCCCCGCAGTGCCCAGGTGAGTTCCAGTACCTCTGGCTGCAACCGGGCACTTCTGCACGAGGTGCTCCAGGTCACCCGCGTCCCCAGGGCCACATGGCGAAGCCAGGCCAGGCTCTGGCAGGACAGCTGCAGGGTGGCACCCACATGCTGCCAATCCCCGATAATCCCGGGCTGGCAAGGAAACCATTCCTCGATACACACCGCTTTGTAAAAGAGGCCAAATCGTGAGTGGCAGGCAAGGTGAAGGTGATCTCCAGCAAACCCTGGCCACTGACGGCGTCACCTGGAGCCCTGCTGGTGCCCAGCTCCCCCAACGCTCAGCATGACTGTCCCAGGGAGGGGGAGACAGGCTGGGCACATCACACTCTCTTTTGGCTGTGGCAAAACCTGTTGCCTTCTCTTCCTCTTAGCTGAACTATTTTGGAAATACCATTATTTTAGACAACTAATGACAAATTCTGATACCAAAAACATGCAGAGTTGCCTGTATATTGGGGTGAAAAGCAGCCTTTTATTTCATGTTTTCTGCTCTCGCTGTCCTCTCGTGCAGAGGCAATCTCCTGCAGCAGGAGCGTGTACACGAAATGAGCAATTTCTCAGGTTTCCCCGCCTTTGCCGCTCCCCTGCCATTATTTACATTTAGCAGACATATTTCTGGAGTAGCTCTTGATCCCATGCCTAGCAGCCTCCAGACATCAAGGGAAGGTTCAGCTGCCTCTGAGCACGCTGCAGAAGAAAACCATTGTGGTGGCTGGCTTCTCCTCCTCCCAGTTTTATTTTGATTTTCACATTAAAAAAAAATATCCTCAGGGCATAGGAAAAAAAATCCCCATGTCAGCAGAAATACTGCAGCTTTCTGGAGGAAAGCACAGCTACAGAGAGCAGGATGCAGCCCTGGGGTTATCTTATCCCTGAGCCAACACCAGCAGAGCTCCATCACCCCAACCCCTCCCTGCCCTGGGCTGGCAGCGAGGGGGGCTGGCACCGAAACGCTGCGGAAGCACAGGCTGGGCAGGGAAAGGTACCGCGGGGTATTCCAGCGTTATTCAACACCTCGGGTTTTGATGAACTCGGGCTTTCCCAAGACCTCCCGGGCATTCCCGCAGTGGCCAGCGGAGGGGAGGACAGCTGGAACACGAACAGGCACACAACTAGGAGGGCACAGACATTCAATGACTTTGGAGCGAGCTTTTGTAAACCATGTAAACTTCCTGCAGGGAGGAAGATATGAGGCAGTGACTAATACTGCTCGGAATAGCAACCCCAGCCTGGTTTTCCTGTTTATATATGTAAGCCATGCGTGATGCTAATTAGATATGATAACAGGCTCTCACTCCTAGGCGCTATAGATTGAATCCACACATACATCTGGTTCAGCTGCTACGTGATAAACCACACCAGAAAACATTTTACTCCTTCAGGAAAAAGAAGGGAATGTAAAGTGCCCGGAGGAGCAGGCCGGACTGCCGTTATCGCCCATCCATAGCGGACCAGCAAGAGCCACTCTCCAGCACAAAAGCTGAAGTTACTCCAACACATACCCAATGCTGGAAAGAGGCACCATACCCCTGCCAAAACACCCACAGAGCATCTTTTCCATACTTGCAACCATTTACCGTACGTGGCCAGAGACTGCAGAAGTGCTAAAAGTTGGAGAGACTTGAGTAAACTCGGCACCTTGTAAACCGAAGCACTAACTCAATATACTGAGAGTACCTGGCTGGAACACCAGGGAGAGCGCGTTTCCATGGACTAATGCTTTCCATTCGCGGAGGGTATGACTAAAGGAGAAGAGAAACACGGAAACTGCACAAGACCTACCCAGGAAAGCCAAGTACACAGGAGTGTCACCTTTCCCTACACGTGGCTAGCGTAACCCGTCCTTTCGGCGCCGGGCTGCAGGTACGCTGTGACACCCCTTGGCACTCACCGATCCACAGCTTCCACATCAAAGCAAAACCTCTTCTCAATTGAGTCGGTTTTCCGCCGTGTGCAAGATTTGAGGGTAACAGCTTCGTCTTCTCCCTGAGAAGAGACAAAATCGCAGATAAGGCTGAGACCAATCAACCAATCGTGCGCCTGCCCCCGGCGCTCACTGCGCTTCCAACGAACATGTTCAAACCTGGGGGGATTTGGCAATATCAGCCTGCTAGAAATGCCTGTTTATATATCTGACACGAGGACTCATCTCGTCACCCTTGCAACCATGTTTAGCCCAAAAACTTTCACGAGGAGCCTTCCTTTCCGAATGCACACGATTACATTTCTGCACTAAGCACCACGTGACCCGTGCTTCAGGCAGGCAGGGAGTGTTGGACCACAACTTTTGGGCAAAGTCAACTTTATTTTCCATTGCTGAACAATGCATCATAGACCTGGCTGTCATTTTTCACTCCAGGCTGCATTTTTGGCAGCATTCTGCACACAAGAACTCTTAACGGGAGCAAACATGTCTTAAAATGTTTATTATATAACAAAGCAACGACAAAACCATTCTCCCATCCAGGCATCTGCGTCCAAGTTGTACTGGATTTCCACATGCCGAGCAGGATCCGGCAGGATCCGCGTGCACTGCTGTCCTCTGCTGGAGGAATTCCCTGCTCAGTCCCTGCCAGCACAGACATTTCTCCTTCTCCAATTTGTAAAATCCACTGATGACTCAATAGAAAATTAATTCTAAACGAGTTCCTGGAGATGGCCACTTTTCTGCGCTCTCTGTGCTGTTCTTGATGACACCTTGGCTGACCACCCTGTTCCCTGACATCACCATTTTTCCAGGAAACACATTTAGGGACCCAGAACAGACCGAGGAAGACAGACCTGAGAGAGCTCCCTGCCGGGCTTCTCCCCAGGGATCAGCAGAGGCTACCTGCACCCGCTCCTCCCCAGCCTGGCCCCACTGCTGGCCCCAGGCTGCTCCCGAGCTGCCCAACTCCCCATCCGGTATTCCGGGAATGCCCCCACTTCAAACCCACTAATATCCGGCTCCAGCCACAGCCCGAGGGGTGTTCACGAGGGGCTGATACTACGCGCAGTGTGCTTTGTGAGCCACGAGCGATGGGTCTCCTGCAGCACCGACATCGCCTGTAACTCGGCGCCTGCTCCAGCCAGACCCCGAAATGCCCGGCGGCGCGGCTACAAGCCCCTGGGCTGCTCCACGCTGTGACGCCCGTGCCGGCCATCACTGATAGACTCTGCAGCTCAGGCAGAGCTGCCCCAGCTTAGGCTGCGTTTCGTGCCAGGATTCTGCAAGCTACAAGACGCCGGGCGAGCAGCCCCACCGGCGCGGTGGCTGGCACGGCATGCCGGAGCAGGGCTCCTGCCCTGTGCGAGAAGGGCTCGTGGTCGTGCCGGCATGAAATGGGAAGAGACCACATGAAACACAGTGCAGCAGCTGATGATTACAGGGCTGGGATATTTTAATGCTGAGTTATAATGAAGATGCTCCGAGGCAAGAGGAAATTAATTTTAAAAGTTGTCCTCCTCGCAGCCGGCTCCCTTTGCCAGCAGGGAGCCATGCGGCAGCCTGTCCCGCTGCCCGCGCTGCTCCCCTGCATGGGGATAATGTTTGCAAACCGTCCCAGCCGGGAACACTCCGGAGGGGTCTATTGTTCCTGCTGTATAGAGGAGCAAAGCCAGCGACAGCCAGGCTCATGCTGCCCCGGCAGCAGTGGAGCAGACGGCGCGCGCTGGCCCCGCACACCCCACATCCACTGCTCCCCCGGCTCCTCCGCACCCCTCGGGGCCCAGGGGAGCTCCAGGCTCTCCGGTGGCTCTGTCCCAAACAAAACAGCTTCATTGGCCAAGTCACAGGCATTGCGGAAGGAGCAAAATAGCGAACAGGTTCTCTTCTCCAGGTCTTGGAGCAGAAACTGGGGACGGGGGCGCAGGCGCCCCCCGAGCTGGAGCGTGGTGGGTGTGCGTGGCACGGCCCCACTCCGCTCCCAGCCGCGGCCACCCCCTCCACCCGCAGAAACAGCCGCAGCCTCGCAGGGCACGGTGCAGACGCACGCCCCCCGTGTGCCCAGCATCGCCAGGGACAGCGAGAGTGGACCTGAAGATGCAACTGCGCACACTTCAGCTTTTAAAGGTCTCTCCTTCCACAAACAGAAATAAGTAAATAAAGGACAGACTGAAAGCAAGAGGCAAAGGCCCAGTCTCAGCCCGGAGGCAGCTGCTGCAAACTCGTCCTTACAAACACCGGCCTGGAATATGGAGCTGGAGCATGAAACACAGCGATGTCCAAGGGGCTCTATCCACTTGGGAAACCAGCTCTGCTCTCAGCACAGCTGACAGTTTCCACAGAGCTGTGGGCTTTTGGGGTTTTCTTGTCTTTTTTGGTTTTTTAAACAAGGTGCAGAGTTAATTGCCCGTGTGGCACCCGCTCAGCCTGGAATGAATCTGTCCCACTTCACTTGCGTTTGTGTCACCTTGCTAGAAATGGATCCGTTTGAGCACCGGGACAGCGTGCAGCCGGCAGCTCCTCGGCAGAGACCCCCGGCACACAGACCTGCTGCCTACCAGCACTCACCCCTTTTCCTCCAGATTTCTGGTCAAACGGCACCATCGTTATCCGCTTTGATTCCCTCTGGTACGTGCAGTAATGCTTCACCCAGGAAGTCCCAAAGTGACCTGCAAAGCAAATGCAGTTTTTATTCCCAGAACTAGTACAGTTTCAGTGCCCTCCCATTAATAACCTCCGTGTTTAACAGCCATTTAACATGACAGATTTCTGTACCTGCAGTTCTCGTTGGACTTTGCAAGCCGATTAAGCATTATCACCCCCCTTGCGTTCAGGGGAAAAGACTTTTATCAGGCACTGGCAGTGATTCTGCCTCCCAGGGAGAACCTGGCTCCCACATTCCCATCTCAATATGCCCTGCGCTGGGCCGATCCCTCTCTTTCACGGATTTTGTAGCCTGCTGAACTAGCCTTTGTGCCCCACGCCCCGATAAACCCCCTTCCGCAGCCGCATTGCCCCAGGAGGCATCTCCGCTGCCCCGACACCTACGTTTCTCCTGCACGTAGAGATAACCCTCCATCGTGTAAGGGCTGATGTTTTTGTGCTCGTGAGGATTCTCCTTCATCTTCTTCATCAAAGATTCAACCTCTGACCTCGTTCCTTCAAAACGATTTCTTGTCTGCAAATTAAAAGAGGAATCCCTCCTCCAGTGCGTGGACCCAGCATGGCCTCCTCTGCAGCGAGGAGGCACCGGGCAGGGATGGGACCCCAGAGCTGGGTCACCACAGCCCCTGTGGGAAATGGGACCAGGGGAGCCCACTGGCAGCCACAGGAGAGGTTCTTCTCCTGGGACTGGATTTAAGCTAAAAGAAAAATACTATGACAATTGGCAAGTTGTTTGTATTATGAGTTTTGTGAAAAAGTTGTTGCAAAAAAATGAAACAAGTCTGAATCCTTGGTAGAAAAAGAGTAATTTTATAACAAGAGAGGAAAGCAAAGCTACGATGCCAAAGCCCTGAACACACGTCTGACGCGCGGGCACCAACCGTGCACTGGCCACGGCTGCAGATGGCAGAAGGGCTCCGCTCCACAGCCCAGAGACTGGGACAGCAAAAAGTGCTGCACTTCCCAGAACCAACAGCGCTTTGAAACACTTGCAAAATGGTTTGAAACGCTCACTAAAATCACAGGGCACACAGCAACGTCAGCCCGCTGGCCGACTCCTGGGGCAGCTGGGCCGCTGCGTTTGGTGTGCCACAGGGAAGGAATGGCCATGTCGGCTGTGGGTGCCATGTAGTGTTTACAAAAAAGAACCTGCTTTTGACAACAAAGTCAAAGTCTTTGCTTAGCAGCACACAGAAAAAAAGGAGAATAAAACCTTTATTAAAATATATCAAAAGTGTTAGCTAGCTCTGCAGGACAGTCACGGCGAGGGGCACATGGCGCAGTGGCACGGGCACGTGGCACACTTACGTTCTGGATGCTGATTGTCAGCTCTGTTTTGAAATCGCTGAAGTCCTTTGCAAGCTCATAGCCGTGGTGGTAGAAGGTGAAAAGCCCCTGCAGAAAGGCCAGCAGCTGCGATGGGGTAAAACGAATCGAGATGGTCAGTGGAGACCCACAGCCACTTTCAGAGCAACCGCAGTGCCCCGGGGGCAGAGGAGCTTGCTGGCAGTCCCTAGGAAGATGCTCTGTTCCTTGTTTCACTTTCAAAACCTTCTCTGAACTGACCCCGAAGCTGAGTCTGTGCTCCTTTCCCCCAAAGCCAAGGCAAGCCCCGTCCCAGGACCCCTCGTCCCCTCTGTCCCCCCTCCCTGCATCACCGAAGCCCTGGGGTCACTGAGAGCAGAGCCGTGAGGTGCAGGAAGGAGCCAGGAGGAAAAGCAGGCAGCACACTGCCTTCCCTGCGTTGCGCCTCCCCTGACTCCAAGTTACCCTTCACTCAGCAGGAATTACCTTTGCAAAGAGCTGGCGAGGTTCAGCACTTCCCAGAGGAGCTTTAAAGGATTTAGCACCTGAGCACAGGTAGATCTTAGAAAACTCTTTTTTTTTTCCCTGTTTCTGTCACTCCTGCACTCTTTCTCCCTTGTGAACATTACAGTTCTATTTTTTCTTCCCCAGTCAGGCCCGTTTTTCTTTCAATTGCTGGCAGGCCCCTCAGTCCAGCCCACCACGACAGAGATGTCCACACAATAAGAAATGAAGTATTCCAGCGTGCATGTGGCCACCCAGCTAACAGCTCTGTGCCCCGAGGCTCACACGGGTGCTTCCTCCCCTCACATCTCCCACTGAGAGAGGGGCTGTGGGGTAAGGCTGGACCCCCCAGCCGTCCCGCCGCAGGGATGCCCCGCACCGCAGCCCCGCTCCCCACGAGCCCTGCTTCTCCACGCAATCCCCCATTTTCTGCAGGCTGAGGCGGCTTGAGCGCTCACTTACAGGTTCCACGAACTCGAACATCTTCCTCTCCTGGACCTCTTGCACCTTGAAGACATATTCCAGGGAGACTTCGTAGAAATGCTGTCGAACCAGGTCCACCTGGCTGTCTGCCTGCAAGCGCCGGGGAGATTAAAGAGGAAATATGAAGTTACTACTGACCGGGAGAGCTTGGCCTCGTGACCAGACACATCTGGGTCTAATGAGAATGTGTCCGTGCAGAACAAATTCAGCTTCAGACCCAGTCCAGAGCTGGACAGATGGCATGGCGATTAAATATAAACCTGATTCACATGAACAGGCTCTTTCTTCAGCTGAAAAATGACTCATGTTCTCACCTCCCTGACAGCTGTGTAGAAAAGCACACATTAGAAGCGAGAAAAATGAGAAGTCACTGCATACTTGACAATAAAAGGCAATTCTCTGCTTTCTGGAAAGCACCACAGTGGGAGCCTGCCCGGAGCGTCCCAGGGCTGAACCAGGCAGTGCACGCACCCCACCACCCTCTCCAGTGAGCGAGTCACTTCGGTGGGTCAGCAGACAGCAAATCCCCTCTGCTTTGAAGCTAAGGCCCAAGTGAGCAAAAATAGGGATATGCCCCAATCCAGTGCATAACAATAACTTTGTCACGTCCAGAGCGGCTGTATTGAATCTGCACGGGTATCCCCGGCTGCCGTCCCCGGCACATGTTGCTGCTACAATTGCAAGTGACGCATTGCGTAGAGCAACCTGGGGCATCACAGACGCCAGTGGTGCCCACGGGGAGGTCGGTCTGGATGACCCACCACCCCTCTAACCTCAGCGCCAGTAAACTCAGCTGGTGAAGAGCCTCACCCCCAGCACAAACTGGCATCGAGCCATTGCTCAACAGGAGGCAAATTCTTCTAACCCAGCCGAGGCCAGCGGGGCGCCCTCGCCAGCGTGACCCTCGCTGTGCCTGGAGCAGAGCTGGACCTCCAGGGAGGAGGATACGCCGTGCTGTGCATCCCGCCAGGGATGGCTGCTCCTGCACTCTGCAAAACCAGCTGGCAAACACCCGCTTGCATTTGAGCAGCAGCTTACTCCTGATTTTCTGGGTGACACAGCCGTGAAATGGCCCGTTTTGCCCGTGACCTGCCACCAGCATTTGTGCTGTGTGCCCACGGCGCGCAGGCTGAGGTATTTAGCAAACTGAGTTCTGAAAAGCAGAAAATATGATGCAATCAAATAACTTTGCCAGGAGTTGAACGGCAGATTAGACTCTGTGTGTTATTTAATTGGTCAACAGCCAAAGCAGCAGAAAATTCCCATGGCTTCCTCCTCTCCCTGCCTCGCCGCAGCAGTTGCACATGTGGCCGGTATCACCCTCCAGATGTAGACAGAAAGAGAAGGTTAGGAAATATAAACCACCAAATCTCCCAGACACAAACCCTTGTCTCTCAGGACATCAGGGCATCTAGTGAAGCTTCAGACTGCTCATAAACGGGTGGAGTTAACTTTCCTAAAACGCTACCATACCTTTCCCACGCACATCTGCCGTGGCTGCAGCCCCCTGCCCGGAGAGCCCTGGGCAGGCAGGACCGCGGCGGGCAGCCCCAGGGGAGGTGCCAGACAGGGCGAGCGCTCCCACGCACCGCTGGATGCCACATCCACATTTCACAACCTCCATGCTGGACTGCTCTTTCAAAGGCACCCCCTCCTCGGTGGGGCTTGAGCCACCCAAACCAACGCGTGCTTCCTACCGCCCAGGGGAAAAGGCGCCAACACCTGAACTTGGGAGCAGGCGCTGCTGGCTCCAGCCTCCTCCTGCCTGCGCAGCAAAAGCCGAAGTCAACATGTAGGTGGAAGATGCCAGCAGATGGCACCAGCAGCCAGCGCTGCTCAACATGCACTAGCAGATGCATCCCGCACACAGCCACTGCCTGCATCTCGCACCACATCCCACACACAGCCACTGCCTGCATCCCGCACCGCATCCCGCACCACATCCCACCACCCCGCTGCCTGCATCCCGCACCACATCCCACCACCCCGCTGCCTCGGGCTCCCGCGTGGCCCCGCAGGGCCATACGCTGGCCAGGGCATGGGATCACTCCTCTGAAAGTCACTGCTACAACCCAAGAGCCACAAGTGGCTCCTCCCTCCCCGGAAAGAAATCCTTTCACTCCTGTGTCGCACAATAGTATTTCAAACACGAACTAAAACAGAGTTTTAAAGGGTTATTTAAAAGCCATGAGAATGGGACTGTCCTTCTTCTGGGATGTATGGGTGCTTCCACATGGTAAGGGATTTACACCTATGCAAGGACAAAGCTGCCTGCAGACATGTCATCCCCGATTCCTACTCCTCTTCAACCCTAATTTGATGGAAGATGATTATTTGTGCCACAGATGCACCCGCTCTCTTGAGCCCCCAACTCTACTGGGCATCACAGCACCACCTGAGCTATCCCAGTGCAGGAAACACCACCTGTGCCCACCAGTTCCCCCAGAAACGGCTCAGCCACACACCAGCATCACACCCACAAGCAAGGACGTGCATCCTGCAGGGACCAGCCCAGCTCTGGGCCAACACAGGGAATTCCAAACTTGGAAGAAGTGATCGAAAACTCGGTGTACTCATCCATTAAGAGCATTTGGCACAGCAGCTAACTACGTCTCGAGTCAGTAATAGGCTCCTAAAGCAGTTTAAAAGCACTAAGCCTGATCACTCCCCCCATGAAGCCCAAAGCCAGTGCAGCCTCTTTCAGAAAAAGGAACTAAAGACATCCATGATTTGCAGTGGCACAAGGGAAGCCTGCAGCAGAACCAGTTCCTTTCTGTTTCATTCTTTAATTACGAACTCTCCCTTCTTGATTGCTATTCATTTTGGAATCTCTGATTTGCTCACCAAAACAGCTCCGTCCCCTTTGGTTACAGGAAGAAGGGAAAACCACCACTCGCAGCCAGAATGAGGGGAAAAAAGTGAGTTTACAGCCAGAAGAACCAATGCCATAAGCTGTGTAAAGCATTCAAAGAGCTCACCACAGTTACCGCTAGACATGGAAAACCAGAGGTTGCTCTCACCTCCTGAAGCTGGGACTCTTTCTTCTTCGAAGACAAGTTTAAGTGCTTTTCTAAGACACCGCAATACTTCTCTGTCTCCTTGTCATACTTCTTTTTGGCATCCTACAAAACAGAACAAAAAGTGACACTGAACACAATTGCTGCGAGGATCCACAGCATCCCTACAGCATCGTGCAGGACTGCAAGTACCAGGAGGGAGCTAACCCCCTTCCGCACAGCATGAGACAGGACCAAGGCCAAGGGGCATCCGCAGGAAGTGGGTGACCATTGGGCAGCTACAGAAAAGCGGCTTGCACTGCCAAAATCCAAGACTTTGGGGAGCCTCACTATTCCCAGAGCCCAGGGCTCGGCAAAACATCCAGGTCCAGGGCTGGTCCGAAGACAACACAGCGAGGAAGGCGCTTGCTAACCAGCTGAGCAGCACATCCTCACAATTTCACACCCCTGCCACCCCTTGCAATGGCTTACCCTATGTGTCACTCAGGACGATGACACAGTAATTTGGCTGTTTGCGGCAGAAGTGTTAAAGGAGGATGTCAACCTTAACTCTTTCGCACCTCTCATCCAGCCTCGCCACCCCCACACGCCAGTACGAAATCCACTGCTGACACCCACTAGTAACTGGCTCCTTTCTGAAGGATGGACACCTTTTTGTCTTTTTTTTGAGCTGCACGAGCCAGGACAGCCTGGGCTGCACTGTGGTGCTGCTGCGGCTCCCATGCCAGTGGGGAGCCGGGCACACGGCTGCCATGCAAACACGGCCCCGTCGGGTTGGCATGTGCTTCTTGCAGGCAGCAGCAGGTTGTTATAACAACAAGAGAGCCGCAGACAGCGGTTTTAATTTCAGAACAAAGGCAGGAAAGAAAGGGGGGGCCAGGCTGTCTCACAGCCGCCCTCTGCCACACCGCTGCTTCCCCGGGCTCGCCCGTCCTGCCACAAGCCGTCCAAATTCCCATGCAGCCGCCCAGCGACGCACTGGGGGCAGGGAGCACAGACCGGGGGGCTCAGGCAGCTGGGAACCCCTCGAAGAAAATGCTAATTCTTGCTTGGAGTGTGAAAAAAAATTTCACTCCAACTGCCCCGTGGCATGTTACTTGGTTGTGGATTAACTCGGAACATGGAGGCACTTTCCCGGGAGCAGCACGCCACCTTCTCCCACGCCCGTGCTCAGCAGAGCCCATCCCTGCAGCACCAGGTCCCGGCCACCACCACAGCCATCGCCGCACGGCCCCGGGCTCTGCTCCTGAGCCCGAGCAGGGGCTCCCAGAGGAGACAACGGCTCGGTGCAGCAGCAGCTTACCTTAGCGGCCCCGATCTGCTCCTTGCGAAACTTCTCCAGCGGCGTGATCAGCACCTCGCTGGCGTTCTCGATCTACGGGCAAAGACAGGCACAAGTCACCTTTTGCCCAGCTCAACCCCAGACATCCGTGCCGCTCAACAGCCTTTCCCATGGAAACCCGCGCGCTTCGCCGCCTTGCTCTGCGCTGGCCGTGGCCCGGGGGACACTGAGGGGCTTGTACCAAACCTGCTCCTCACCCAGTGAGCCCCACCAGCACCAGCGCTGGCCACTTTCCAGCAGCAAAATACCATTACTGGTGCTCCTCAAGTGCACCCCCCACCAATTTCACCCTCCCCTCCCTCTGCTCCCCCCTTGCGGCTCTGCCACGGGCAAGGGAAGGGGCACTGGGGCTTGCAGCCGTGGGGGCCACACCACCCACCGTGGGGAGAGCCACCGGTGGCAGCAGCCGTGCCACCACCCACCCCGCTCCCGGCGGACAGGGCCGTACCATGCGCATCCGCTCGTCCTCCAGGTTCCGCAGCACCGTGGCGAACTCCTGCAGAGACTTGGCTGGAAAAGACACACCCACACGGTCAGCATTTGACATTTTATTTTCTTTTTGAGTTAAGAAACTGAGCAGGGTTTTTTTTGTTTGTGTTTTGGGGGGCTTAGGGGGTTGGTTGTTTGGAGTTTTTTATCATCTTTGCTCTCTCCCCAGAAAGGCTTCCCGTTGCCTACAAAAGCAACTGGTAGCGGAGCATCCCCATCAGCGTGTTCCCGCCTCCAGAGAGAAACACCGCACCGTCATCTCAAACCTGCCCTACCCACCGGCCGGCTGCTGACCAGCCCTACGGCTCAGCACAGGCCTCAGCCGTGCTCGGCGCACGACCGCCGGCTCACCAGCGTGAGCATGGCAGCAAGGGGACTTGGATGAGAAAGCTATTTTTGCTGCAAGACTGGGCACAAATAAATAAGCAAAGTTAAATCAGGGCTAAAGCTCATTTGCTCTCCTGGCTCCAGATGATGCGCACAATAAGCTCTAAAAAAGCGGGATAACATGGAGTGAAGTGGCTGAAGCTGCTGCCAGCACCACAAGAAGCTCCGTGGTGGAGCTGGGCTCGGTTTGGGGANCGCACAATAAGCTCTAAAAAAGCGGGATAACATGGAGTGAAGCGGCTGAAGCTGCTGCCCGGCACCACAAGAAGCTCCGTGGTGGAGCTGGGCTCGGTTTGGGGAGCGCTGCCAGGCTCCTGTCGGCACCGCGGGTGCCTGCGGGGCCCTTTGCTCCTGCGAGGCTGCTACTGCTCCTCTCCTTCAGATCACAGCCCCTTGCAGTGTATTTAGTCACGACCACAGCTCCAGATCCCTGCTCTCCAATGCGAAAGGGCCGGATAATCTAGATGGTTTCAGATACGGGCAATCTTCTTCCTCTCCTATCTGGCAGGGATAGATTTAGGCCAAGAAGCAACAACCGATTTCCTTGAGAAGGCTTTGCTCATGCNACTTTGCTGATGCTGAACCAGGAGAGAAATGCCATTTCCGGAGAGCAGGAAAGCACCCAGGCAAACTCCCAGGCCCCTTGGCATCCTCGTGCGTGCTTCTCCCCTGTGCCCTGCTCAGCTCGGGGGCCTGGAGCTTCAGGGCTACCCCCAGCACCGGCGTCCAGGACTCACCTATGCAGATCTCGTCATCCGTTTCAGCATCACCGATGCAACGGAATTTAAACTCGTTGAGGGAGTCCGCAAACTTGCGCTTGGCGGCCGACAGGTCTGCCGAGAGAGCGGGAGATGGGAAAATGCAGATGTTAGAAAAGGAAAAAGACCACCAAGAGCAGGTGGACACGTAATCCCAGCCAGCAAGTCCCCATCGAGGGACCCGTCCAGCAGCACCCCCCCAGCACCAGGGCAGCCCCAAGAGCCCTGCCCTTCTCCTGCACCCGCCCCAGGGACAGGGATCTGTGGGGTCCCCATGGTTTTCATAGCCAGCACCCACCAAAATACACTACAGGAGAAGCAACCTCACAATGCCATGAAAACCATGCAGGAGCTCAAGCCCAGTGCCACAGGGCAGCAGCAAACAGTGATCCAGGGCGGCGCTGCCCCCCAGGAGACGGCACCTCCGCACAGGCTCCCCGTCCTGCTGAAGGAAGGCACCATGTACGGGTGATAATGCAGAGGTTTATTGCTTTCCAAGCTGCAGATTCTCTCAGAGATCTGAATCCTATTAAGTTCTTACTTGCAGTGACCTGAGCGGATCCAGGATTGGCTTTTCAAACCAGCCCCACAACCCCGCGCACGCAGACACACACGCTCCCGGGCACTGCGAGGCCGCCGGCGCGGAGGGGAACTTGTACTTGAGCAGCGCGAGGCACTGCAGGCACACGGGCGGCGTTAGGAAGACGTAACGCTAATTCCCCTGTGCATTTCTTCACTCAAAAGTCAAAAAATTCAGTGGTTTTTTTCCTTTCCAAGCACAGGTGGAAAACACGGTGTGCACACACAAAGGCCATTTCCTCCTCTCTGACACCAACAGCCAAAAGATAACCGCAAAAGAATTCAAGTGTTTTGCTTTCCCTGCGGGATAAGAGAATTTAAAGCTTTCTCTGAGCATTAAAGCTGCTCTCCGAGTGTCTCTGCTTAGAGCCCTGGGGCTAATCCTGCCCACAGCTCAGTCCCGGCTGCCTTCACGCAAGGGTGCAGCTCGCCCCCCTCTCCCCCACATACCCGCGCTGCTGCCGGCCGCGGCGGGGCAGCCCCCCCTCCCTCGCCGGGGCAGCCGGGAGGGCTCGGGGACTTTAACCCGGTCCCCAGAGCCGGGTGGCCTCCTGCCTCCTCCAGAATAATAACGAAGATGACGTTAATGACTTAAGGAGCAATTTCCTCTGCCTTGGCTCCGTGCTGACTGTCAGCCACGCTCTCGCCACTGCACACCGGCCTCACCGATACCCTGCCCACGTTATGCGCGGCAGGAACCACGCATGAGCCACAGCGAAGCCGGGAAGCCTTCGGAACCGGCGGCATCCATCAGCACTGGCCCACAGCGCTTATAAATAGTCGAGGGAGAGGCAGGGGGAAAAGGAGATAATTCCCTGTGCGACAGCGATAAAGGAGGATCGCTGGCAGCCGCTCGCTGAACGACACGGCCGAGTCGCAGGGCGAAGCAGATGCTAAAATTAGCAGCAGGCTTGGCCAGAAAAGGAGAGAGGGGCACCCACACCCAGGCCCCCATCGTCCTCCCTGTGCCACCGTTACACCCACTCACACTCCTAACATCCCGTTTTCTTAAAAGCTTGAACCTCGCATCTACATTTTGGGGAAAAACCCCCTCCAATGGAAGCAGCCAAAGCTCCCGGCTGCACTGCAGGCAGGGGCGCGTGGGGAAAGCAGGGTGGCCCCTCCATGGGCAGCTCAGCTCCTGAGGTTTCTTCTTCCCCAGGGATGTGGATGAGCAAACCCAAAAATCCCACAAAGGCTTGACAGAAACTTCTGCTTCCTCTTGTGCACGAGTAAAACCACCCAGACCCCGCACATGAGTCACTGCCGGGCTGCGCCAAGGGCTGTGAAAGTTTTGCTTCCAAGTTCTCCAGCTCACTTCATCAGTCAACCGCAACATCAGCGAAAACCACCACAATGCCAGAAAAATCCTTCTGCCTGAGCAACGCGACCAGCTCGGGGTCCGGGCACCACCGGATGGTGGTCCCGCACGGGGAGGAGCTGGGCAGGCCGGGATGGATCCAGGGATGCGCAGATGCTGGCAGGAGCGCCGAGGTTGCAACGTGCCTGCGGGGACAGTGCAGCGGTGGCCAGCCCAGGGGTGCCCAGAGGTGGGTGCGCAGCCTGCAGCCCTGCTGCCGATGAATCCTTCCTGTGCCCATCGCCCCATCGCGCCTCGGGGCTGCAGCACAGAGCACTGAAGACCTCCAGGGGCAGCAAGGAAAGCGCGATGTCTGGCAGAGGCATCCCAGGAGGTGAAAAAAGCCCTGCGCAACCTGCTGAAACACCGGGAGGGCAAGCGGTGGCCCCTGCCACCCCAGGGCTGCAGCCATCTCGGGAGGGTCTGGGGTGCCGCCACGGCGGAGCCACATGCCTGCCTGGGCACAGGATCCGAGATAAAACCACACGGAGAAGGCACCGGCCAAGCAGCACCAAAGCAGATCTCCATCCCACCGGCAAGGGAACGCCCGCATACCCGCTAACGCAGCCCGGGCTCCTCTGCCCCGCACACCGCAGCGCGCGGTGAGCGTGCCTGAATTACTGTCTCCGGTCAATACACGTTGTGCTCGAGCAACAGCTACACCGCTGTCGGAAGCCCCACCATGCCCTCCCCACCGCTCCAACGCAGGACCGTCCTGCCCCATAGCCCCCACGGCCATGACTCATTCCTTCCCCCCTGCAGGCTGACCGTCCCGCAGCGGGGTTGCTATCGCAGTCCTCCTCCTCATTGTCCCCTCCCACGGCTCCCTGTGCACACCCCCGGCCTGGCGGGGACAGGACGATCCCTTCGGAAAAGTCCACTTGACAGAAAACAGGCACACGCACCGCATGCCGGAGGTCCAGCTGCGTAGCTACAGCAACCAACAATCAAAATATAATGCCCTTTGAAAAATGGTGTATGGGCTCGTTACTGCGATACGGCATCACCAGCTCAACCGTTGAGGGGAGCAGCCCGGCAGCGCTCCCCTTCCCGAGCACTTTCCCCTCCTGGAAGAAGGTTTATGACCTCAACCAGTTGCAATGGAGGAGAGAACTGCAGAGGACGGGGACAAGTGATGTGGAAGGAGATGTGACCTCACAGAGAGCAGACGTACCAGTAGGGGCCTGTCCCGGCAAGGAGGAAGTTCATAGAATTATAAAATCACAGAATGGTTTGGGTTGGAAGGGACCTTGAAGACCATCCAGTCCCGCCCCCTGCCCCGGGCAGGGACACCTCCCCCCAGCCCAGGTTGCTCCAAGCCCCGTCCAACCTGGCCTTGAACACCTCCAGGGATGGGGCAGCCACAGCTTCTCGGGGCAACCTGCCCCAGGGGCTCACCACCCGCACAGTCAACAATTTCTTCCTCATATCTCATCTAAATCTACTCTCTTTCAGTTTCAGAGTTGGAGCTGAACTCCAAGGTCTGATCCTGTCTTTCCCGGCAGCAGGTCAGAGCACGGTGATCACAGACGGAAGGAGGTGGCCTGCTCCCACCGACCTGCCCTTCTCATCCCCAAAGCACCCAGCATCGCTCGTCCATCAGCACGGCAAAGCTGTAGCTTGAGGAGTTCCTGCACAACTCCTGAGCCACAGCTTTGCTTTTTTTGTGGATAGCCCCTTAGGAAACGATCAGGAGCCAATGTTGGCCGCGCCTCTGAAACGCCACCACTCTGCCCCCGTGGCAGGGGATGGAGCATCTCACGGAGCCCTGACGGCACCCAGGGTCCTGCCCTAGCATGCACCGCAGAGGCGGCCACTTGCAGAGTCTGAGCACAGGCACATGACGTGCCACCTAACACTGCAGCACCCATCCCTCGCACAGTGGAGACACACTCAGCACCCTCACCACCCACTGCACCCTCACCATCCAACTGCATCCTCACCATCCAACTGCACCCTCACCACCCAACTGCATCCTCACCATCCAGCCCACCCTCACCATTCCACTGCATCCTCACCATTCCACTGCACCCTCACCATCCACTGCATCCTCGCCATCCACTGCATCCTCGCCATCCACTGCATCCTCGCCATCCACCACAGCAACAGCACAGAGCGGGGATGGCTCCCAAGAGGGCAGAAGGCAGCTGCCTGTACGTGGACGCAGCCCCAGTTAACCCCTTTGCCAGTCCCTCCTCCCTCGTGCCGGGCTCGGGGGTCACCCCGCTTCTCCTCCGGCACCCCACCTCTCTCCTCCTCCCTCCACCAGCCGGGTAACTGCTGGCTGAGGTCCCATCCCAGCCTCACACCTCCAGGCTCCGGGGTCTCTCCAAACCCAGCTGAAGCCCACGTTACTCCAGGCCGCAGCAGCCCTGCCACGGGGGAGCACATCGCGCTTCCGCTGCCTGTCCTCCCGGTGTCCCTCTTCCTCCTCCTCTTCCTCCTCCTCCTCAGCTATTGAGAGCTAAATCTTCTTTCTGGGAAGCGGCTGCTGTTACCGCAATTAGACTGAAGTGGGGTTTTTTTACATAGAAGTCCCCCTCCAAAGGAATTTGGAACTATTGAAAAAGGCCATTTATAGAAGGAAGATGTCATGATTTCACAACCCTTCTCCATGCGTGCAGCACCCCGGGCGCAACGGGGACAACCCCATCCCAGCCAGGTCCGCAGCCAATGCCACACAGGGGCAGCCCCCACGCGCAGGTCTCCCCCACGGGCACACCGCGTGGGACGGGGCAGCCCTGCTCCCCAGGGTGCAGGCATCAGGTCTAATGTGTCCCCGGTTCAGGTGACTCAGCACACGATGCTGCGGCCACTTTGGGGCAGTCTCTGGCACCGCAGCCCTGCCACGAGCCGCTCTCCCCTGATCACCAGCATCCAGCTCTTTCCCCAGTTTTATTCTTCAGCTGGACATCTCACCCCTGTGCAACACCCCTATCACTCCCTCTCTTTGTGTTCAGTGTTGAAAACATTTTCAGGCTTTCCCGAAGGGACCACAGAGGTAAGGTGTGCCGAAACCCGAGGCAGATGTACGGCGGGGAGCTTTCCCCTCAAATCAAAATTCGTAAGGGGCTGAGAAGAGATTGCAACTCCTCCACCTGCATGCTTTTCCTGGCTGGGATGGACAGCTGGGAAACGCGACCACAGGATGCAGAGGAGAACCACGCAACATCAAAACGAGACATCAAGAAGACAGATGTCCCCTCCTGCCCTGTCCCACTGCCCACTTGGGAGCGTGGTCCCCCGGCCCCACAGAGCGTGTCTGAAGGATGAGGTCGGCCAGGGAAAGAGTTGTACTGCTGGCTCAGAACGTGGGGGCTCTCCCCAAAGCTGACTTTGCAGCCAGCTTGCTATTTAAGCTGGAAAAAAACAAAAATAGCGCTGGCTCAGCTGTGCTATCGGGGCAGAGGCAGGAGCGGCAGGACGCTGCGGGAGGTCCAAGTGAAAGACAAACCTGCTGCCGAGTCCGGCAGGGAAGGGTTAACGCTGCTGCAAAGGGGGAAAGCAAAGGATGCTGATGAGGCCAGTTGCACCACGCAAGGCTCTCGGTGTCTGACAGAGGTTGTGCTCACACAGAGCAGTATTTCTACACTTCCTGCAAAGAAAATTGCTTAATAGCCTATATTTAATGCTCAATTGGACAACAGGAACCGAGACTCCTGCCCCTTCCTTCCCCCGCGGCAGGGAACAGCAGGGAACAGCAGGCTCGGGCTGTGCATCCTCCCCCATAAGCCCCTGGAGAGGGACAGGAGGGTCCCCAGCAGGGCAGGAGCCTGTCCCCTCTGCCCGGCCACCAGCAGTGGCACTGCCTGTCCCCTCCCAGCAGCACCGGCAGCCCCACCGCCCCAAGGGGGTCGCCAGCCCCCTCGCTGGGGAGGTGACTACACTCCCACTCACAACCACAAGGACAGAAGCCACCAGCTCCCCCCTGGTGGGTTGGACAAGTTCCTGAAAGCTCCTCAGAAAAGATCCGCATCTACTTCACGGTCCATCTTCTGGCTGTTTTTTAAGAAGATGCCTCCAGCGCTCCACACAGCGCTTGTGCCCCGGGGTGTGCAGCAGGGATGCCTTGAGGGGGGCTGCCAGGTCTGTCCCGCTGCTGGCAGCACCCCCTGCCCGCTCCCTGCCCACCCACTCGCATCTCCCCCCGGCCTGGAGACGGTCCCATTCCCGTGCCAGTCCCCGAGGCAGTTGCCGGAGCACCGCTCAGCAATGCCACCCTGCCGAGCCCCTGTCGGGTGTTTTGGGGCCCAGGACCCCATTGCGGTTCACAAGGGGACGCACCTTCGCCATGACAGGAGAAAACGAGGGGTCCCTCCTCCCGAGCACAATGGAGGTGAAGCCTTGGGGTCTGCAAAATGCTTTGGGATCTGCACACAGCAGACGCTGCAGAAGCGCAAAGTCCGACCATCATCAGGTGTCATCTGCCCGGGCTACGGTGACAAACCGCACAGGCACAGAGCCCCGGGCAGCGCGGGTGGGTGACAGCCCCAGGACAGAAACACTGCAGCAGGAACGGTGCAGACCACGGAGCAGCAGTCCAAGCAAAGAGACCGGCCTGGGCTCACTGTTTGCCGGGATCTCACCGTGCGGGTGCCGCCACCCCACAGCTCCTGGGTTTGAGCCGTGCAAGCTGCTGCGTGCAAGCCACGAGCCCGGCGTGCAAGCCGTGCTGCTGCCAGCCCCGGGGAGGGGACGGGGGACACCGCAGCAGGACACAGAGCAGCAAGGGGCAGCTCCTCGCCCCGCACTCCCTACGGGGTCACAGCAGGGTCTCTGCGGGGTCTCACCGCGCGTGGCTACGGCAAGGTACACAGTTCACCTCCACCACCGCCTCCATGGTGTGCCGGGAGCCTCCGCCGCCGATGCCAGGGCAGGATCCAGCCGGGGGATCTGTCCTGTGAAAGA
>RSEF01000013.1:18977049-19002514 GCA_003993805.1 Himantopus leucocephalus
GGGGGGGGGGGGGGGGGGTATTTTTATTTTTGCACCCTCCAGAAAGCATAACACTCCTCTTCCTCCAGACCCGAGTCTGCAGAAGTGCAGCATTCTCCTAGCCAGGAGCCCATCTCTAACCGTTAACGTCTGCACCTGACAAAATAAGGGTCATCCCTGGAAATGCCAAACCTAAACCTCTGTATCTCAATCCCTCCTCTGCTCTGCGCGCAGGCGATGGGAAGGTTTGGCCTCTTACTGCTTTCTCAAGGGACCAGAAGGGCAAAAGGATGACAATAATTCAAGAAGGGCTTTGGGTCTCTCCTCCGCAGCGCTGGTGGGCGCCTGTGGCACTGGGGCTCCAGGACGCGTCACCCCAGACAGCACCGGGTTGAGAAGCACCCCAAGACACGGCCTTTCCTCCAACACACCCGAGGGCTTTCACCCTGGAGAGGCAAACGAGGACATTCTGAGTGTTAACCATCTGCCCCTTGAGCTGGGCGGCTCTGCCCACCCGAGCCAGGGTCCCCCCCAGCCTCGCTCCGGTCGGGGCGCCTCTCCCGGGGACACCGAGCACGCCGAACCGGGGGCGTGCAGAGCGGGCAGCGGTAGCAAAGTCGGCTGGGGCAGAAGGCAACTGAAGGTATTGGCCAGAGTCCGAAACGTTTCCTTATCGCCCGGCTAAGCCTTGTTTCTATCAAAAGGGAATTAAGTCCTCAGGTTAAATACTGGACAAAAGTTTCACTTTCACTTCCAGGCGAGCTGCGGAGTCAGTGCCAGCTCCAGGCACGGCACCGCGGCACCACAGCCACACAACCACATAAAGGCTCGGTTTCAGCAAGAAGCTGCTGAGACGTGGAACCAAATCCACATGCAAGCACACCTCAGAGCACACGGTGCGCGGGCAGAGCCCGGCACGCAGACGGCACCGGCAGGAACCACGCAACCACCCCACTTTGCTTTCTAAGCTGCACAGCAGCCACAGAGAAGGACACGTCCCAGGAGAAACCCCAGGGCTGCAGCAAAAGCCCTCCTGGTGTTGCCCGTGGTGGCGGCACAGGCTGTCTCCACGACCCCGGTGCTACGCAGGCAAACGCGGATCGTCCCACGGGGCAGCTCATTAAAATCATGCGCTGAGTGCACGGGCCAAAGGGCGACCGCGTGTCCTCCGACAGCCTCGTGTGGAGCGTGCCTGCACCGGGCGGCGCAGCTGGAAACACCAGCGGGGAGCGGAGGGCCAGCCCCGGTTGATCACCAAAGCCGGCACGGGGCACGCCGGCGGAGGGCAGAGCCGGTGCGAGACCTGCGGGCTGTGCCAGAGCATCCAGCCTGAGAAGCCGTTGAGGCCGGACGAGCTCCCAGCCGCCGCAGGGCCCAGGTCCACCCCAACATCACCCCCTCCCCGCATCCCCCTTCGGTCCTGCCCCTCCTCACCACCCGGCGCAGCTCTGCGGTGACCCGGCTGAAAAACAGCCAAAGGAAAAATGATCCAAAACCCCAAACCGGCCCGACTGTGCCTTCCAGGAGCTCGGGCATCTCTGCCCTTCCCATCCCACGGGAGCCCCGGGCATGGCACAGCCCAGCCANAGCTCGGGCATCTCTGCCCTTCCCATCCCACAGGAGCCCTGGGCATGGCACAGCCCAGCCGGGGTCCGGCCCTTGCACCCCTCATGGGGAGGGGGTTCGCGGAGCCCCCGCCGGCCCCAGCCCGGCCCCGCCACACAAATTGCAGCCTGCGACGTGTGAGCACAGCAGCGGCCGGGGCGTGGACGCCTTCGGTGGCTTCAAATTAGTGCTTGGGAGTTGCAGGAAGAAGCAAAACAAAACAACAGCAGAAACGTGGCAGGGCACCGCACCGCAGCCCCGGCACCCACAGGAGACGACAGCCCGCACCCTCCGCAGCCCCAGCGCCACGGGGACACGGCCCCCCTCCGCGCGGGGAGACCTGGGGGCCGTGGGGACGAGGAGGAAAAGGAGGAGGAGGAGGGTGCCCCCGCTCAGCCCCCCGCAGTGGCACGGGGGAGGCGATGGCTGCCAGCCGCCTGCACCCCCACATCCTCCATCATTACGTGCGCTGCTCGTTCTCCGAAGCAAGCTGCAGAGCATCTTTGCATCACCATCTGGGCGACTGGGCTTGATAGCCCCCTCCACCGACACGGAGGGGCTGGAGGCGATGCCGACACCGCGGGCAACCGCCGGACCAGGACCAGGCACCGGGCGGGACGCAGCTCCCTGCCTGCCCCGTTTCGCAGGCACAGGGGACACGCAAAGGGGCAAAAAGCTTCTGCATCCCTGGTACCGACGGTCACCACGGCTCCTTTGCTGGAGAACAAGTTTCACGGCATCCAAGCTTCGAGTTCATTATTTATGTCTCACTTGAGGTCTTTGCATTTGCAAAACTTTTTGAATAATTTATGTATGGTGTATAAGGGAGGAAGAGGGACACGTTTTGCTGAAAACCAGGTCACTCCTAATACCAGCCAAGCAGCAAAGGGAGACAATAGAAATAGGCACAGATACTCACTGGGGGGAAAAAAAACAGTATTTGTATATATATATACACACACACACTCCAGAGATGCCCTCGGCATCAGAGGATATTTAGCAAGACCAGCCCTTCAGCAAATGAGGATTATTTTCAACCTTCTGAATTTATCTTTTTTTAAATCAAGGAGAAAGCGCTGTGAATCAGTCCCATTTCTTTCCGTACCTTCACAGATGGCAAAAGCAGAGTGGCTGCAGAGCAGCTCCTCTACCAAATCCAGAAAGAGACTTTCTTACGTGCCTTTACACCGGCCTCACCGTCCCTGCACGCCGCTCCTGCCGCATCGGTGTTGGCGGCACAGGGGCTGCGAGGGGCCAAGCAGGGCGGCGGGGAACAGGAAAGCGCTTCTGCCCAGAGCTGCGGAGGGGTCCTCCTCCCTCCTGCATCTTCCTCCCTCCTTCATCTTCCTCCCCGCTGCGTAACTGCGCCGCAGCCCCATCCAAGCCTCCCCTCCGCCTCGCTCCACGCCGATACACAAAGAGTTACGTTCCCCTCGCGCCTGTCTTAAAACAAAGAGGATGTGAAACATTCAGCAAAAAACGCAAGAGGAAGGAAAATGAGAGAGGATATTGCCAAGACTTCAAGTAACTTTGGTTGCAGGCTGCCTCGCCGTGCCAAGAGCGTGCCCCGAGCCGGGGGTTCGCTGCTCCCTGCCCAGCCCTGCATCCCCTCACCCACCACGACAGCCAAGGGATGCGCACGGAGGTGATGTCGGCAGCGACATAACGCCGTCCTGCCCAGCTATGGGGAGATGAACCGCTTGGAGACACTGGAGAAATATAAATGCTGGGTAAGAGAAGCGAGTGCCTGGTCATTGCCAGGAATGGCCACCAGGTACCACCTGCACCAGCTCCGGCTCATGGCAGTGCCGTCCCAAACACCCGCGGTAGTGAAATGGGAACAACACCCGGCAAGAGGCAGCGCAGCAGCTCTCCGCGCCTGGAACATCTCCATCCGCGCTCAGACAGACGCCCAGAGGGTCTGCAATGGCCCCCGCAACACAGCCAGACCTCAGGCCCATCGCACACCCAGCGTAACGCATGTGGAAAGGGCTGGGATGGGTCCCGTCCTGCGCCAGGTCTCTGCTGGAGAAGGCAGAGGCATCACAGCTCACCAGCGGCTGCGCAGGCAGTGAAGTCGCTCTTACAGCAAGAGAAGGGGTCACACGCGGGAGAAAGATGCACAGAGCGGCCGAGCATCCCAGCCAGGGAGGGGACACTCATCCCCAGCTCCCCCGGCAGCGCCCTGCCCCACGCGCCCCCAAAACTTCCCCCAAAGGGCCCTGCACACCACCTCCACGGAGAGAGTGCCACCGCGCCTGTGGCCGCACATGCATGGGACACGGCCACGAGGCCAGGCAGCCCCGGTGCTCGGGCGTTAATTAACGCTCCAGCAAAATCCTCATTATTCATGTCCCTACCGACAGCAGCCTGGGCATCAGTGGAACACACCCCCCCGGTCCTGCACAGGAATTAAGGTCTAATCCAGGAACGCATTCAATAGAGGCTACAAAACAATTCAGCCATAAAAACATCCTTATCTCCGGAGGCCGGCGAGCGTTCTTCCTGCCCCGGCGCGGGCAGCCCGGGGTGCGGGGGCCGTGCAGCGTGGCCACGGCCGGTGGGAGAGGAGCCCACCAGCAGCCGGGAATACGCCGCGGTTCAGCACACCCAAAAATACCTGCCGTGCAGCGTGACCGGGGCGAGGGCACAGCCGGCCCCCTCGGCCAGCAGCTGCCCAGCGACCCGCTGAAAGTGCCCGCTGACAAAGCCCAGAGACGAACACCCTTGGGACCTGCCAGTTAGTTCCTAAAATCTATTTCCAGTGAAGAACGACGCTGCAGGATTTGTTCCGCAATAAAATGAATGCTCCGGGCAGGGCCGGGCACAGGCTGCCTTCAGCTCGACAGGCAAACGCACCGCAGCGAAAGGCAGCGCAGACCTGCGGAACCATACATGCACCCACAGCTGTCGGGTTTGGGGTTTTTTTTTTAACCCAAAATGCCAAGAATTGGTACAATGGGGGTCCCTGTAATCCAGACATTACCGGCTGCTACTCCGGCGCAGGGGAACTGCACGCGTGGGGCGTGGGAAGGGCAGGGAGCCGGAACGAGCCCTCCCGGCGTGGGACGGGGTGGTGGGCTTGGACGGAGCATCACCTGTCTGCGCCTCAGCTCCCAAAACGCCGCCACCGCATCCCTGAGGCCAGGCCGGGGCATCACCGGCGATGCCGCGGGGGGCTCCACGGCACGGCTGTGCGTGGACGTGCCCCTCTCCTGTCCCACCGCCCCACTGCACCCAACCGGAGCGGGACAGGGCGAGCTCGGCGAGGTGGCAACTCACGCTGCCGGCGCGGCTCATACGGGAAACCCACCGGTGGGGGAAGTGAGCTGTGATTTGGGCCAAAGAAGCTTTAAAAAAAAAGATAAAACCCCAAATGACCCTGTGGGGGGAACAGCAGGAACGGAGCTGCGGCTCCCAGGAAGGAGGTACTGGGCATCCCCCACCCCGAACACAGAGGGGACAGAGGACAACGGGGAGGGGGGGGGCACAGCACCTACCCATCGTGCCAAACCACCCCCAAACCACCCCCCCCACCCCCTGAGGGCCACGGACCGGGACCAGGCGCACCGGGACCTGGCGGACCAGGACCAGGCACGTCCAGCGGGACGGTGGCCGGGCGCATCCCGACGGACCACGCACGTCCTGGTGGACCAGGACCCGGACCGGGAGCAGGACCGGGAGCAGGCACGTCCCGACGGACCAGCCAGACCGCGCAGGGCCGGGGGGACGCGGGCGGGAGCAGGTGGTCCATGACGGACCAGCACCGGGAGGCCCCGCACCAGGGATGGGCAAGGGCGGGCCGGGCGGGCCCGCGGGCAGGCGGAGGGCGGCGGGCCGGGTCGGGGGGGGGCCGCCCGGGGGGCGCGGGGTCCGGCAGGGCCACCCCCGGCCCCTCACTTACTCTTGAGGGCGGCGACGAGCGACTTCCCGTCCTTGATGAGCTCCTTGATGAACTTGTTGGTCTTCTCCAGCTCGGCCTCGTGGGAGCGGAGCCGCTCCCGGAACTGGGGGCTGTCCAGGCAGCACTCGCTGAACTCCAGCGCCGGCAGCCCCATGCTGCACCGATCCCCCCCGCCCCCAAAAAAAAAAAAAAAATTTAAAAAAATTAAACGTGGGTTTTTGTTGTTTTTTTTTTCAAGCCGAGGCGCGGGCCCGCCTCTGCGGGGAGCGGCGGGTCGGTGCGGTGCCGAGCGGAGCGGAGCGGAGCCGTGCCGGGCCGGGCCGGGCCGGGCGGAGCGCTGAGGCGCGGCGGGCGGGGGCGGAGCTGCCGCCGCTCTGGGGCCGCCGCCCGGGCCGGTCCCGCGCGCTGCACGCCCGCACGCGCCGCCGCCGCCGCCGCCGCCGCCGCACGCCCCGCCCCGCCGCCGCCGAGGCCACGCCCACGCCGCTCGTTGAGCCAATCAACCGCCGCGCTCGCGGGGGCGGGGCGGGGCGGGCGGTGCCTGAAGGCGGAGCCCGCCCGGCGCGGCCTGCGGGAGCGAGCGGCCCGGGGCGGCCGTGGCGGTGGGTGAGCGCCGGGCCGGGCCCCGCTCCGCCCCCGGACACTCGAGGGGGGGGTCACTCGAGGGCCTCCCCCGGCCGGGCCCCGCGTCTCGCCCCGCTGCCCGCGGACCTCCCCGGCCGCAGGGCTGTGTGGAAACCCGCACCCCGGCCTGCGGGAGAGCCGCCGCCGCCGCCCGGGCCGTGCTGTGCCCGGCTGGTCGGGCCCCGCCGGGTTGCGGCTTTTTTCCCCCCCGTTAAACGCCTGTGTCAGAGCTTACTCCGCGGGGTTTAATAGCGTGAGTCGAGGAAATAAACCTTTAATCTCTTGAAACGGCCGTTGGCAAAGGGGCAGCAGCCCGGCCCCGCGGGGGGACTGCGGATCCCCATCCCCACGGAGCGCCTCGTGTCCGTGTCCGTGTCCAGCCCAGCGCGGGAGACGGTGACCGGCAGGACAGCGCTGCGGAGCCGTGCACGAACCCAACCCGTTTCCTTCAGGAACGCGCCAGGAATTTGGCCCGAGCGCAGCAGCTGCCTCGTCACCTCCTTCCCTCGGCAGAGAGCAAAGTGCAGCCCACAAAACAATCGCTCCTCCTCGTGGTTTTGGCTCTGGCTGCCGTAAGGTGGATGGTGGCTAACCGGCGATAAAACGGGAGAGACCGTCAGTGCCGGCCCCACAGATTTGGGAAAATCTATTCTCGCCATAAAATGATGGCGCCAAGTCCAGGGGGAGCCACCCCCCGGGCACACGCGCACACGTAGGTACGAGCCGGCGATGGCCTCTCACGCCAGACTGTGACAAACAGACAACATTTGCGGATAATCCCCGGATGACTGGAATTCCCCCGTTCTCCCCAGCTCAGCCGTTCAGGCTGGCGAGGAGGACGCGGGGCGGCTGCCGCTCGGCAAACACGAGCCCGTGTGCCGCACAGCGAGCGCGTTCCGGATGAAGCGTGGCGACGGGGCAGCATTCCTGTCAAGTCAGCCATGAAACGCGATGCGGAGCCGGTGCCAGCTTTATGCTTTTTTGCAAACGGGGATAGATGGACGGTCTTGCACAAAGCTCGGGCTTCACGTAGGGCTGGCAGAATGGGATCCAGCCCAGGCCCCATGTTAAAAAGTTAATCCACCCATGTTTTTGAGCGGATGGGTCCGGGCGCGGCAACCTGATACCAGCTCAACCTTTTGTCTCTGCTTTTTTTATTCACTGGCAGGTCTAAAGCACGATTTTCTCAATCTTCACACCACAGCCTAATTCAGGCTGAGTCACTGCCTTCAAATATGGTTTGCGAGCCACATTTTTTTGCATGAGGTCTCCTAATTATAAAAAAGGATGTAATGCTAATTACATGCTTATCTTGTAGGCAGGATATAAAGTTTAATTAGCTGTCATTTACGCCATATGCATACAGCCCTGTAAAAGCACTAGTATTATTTGGATTACACTTCTTAATTCTACACCGTACAAAGCCACAGGAGCACGTATTTTAGTTTTATCCTTCTACATCGCCATTGTTCAGGTTAAAAGAGTGTTCCAGCACTTACAGCTAATACAGAAGGAACCTGAAACTAGATTTGTAGGACACTGCCTTAGAGGATCAGTATATTTGGGACTGGAAACAATTTCTTTCACCACCTTTCCAGAACCACAGAAAGTAACGATGCTCAGACTCTCATTTTCTGATGCGGACAGAATCGAAGCATTACAAAGCACTGTCACACGAGAAATACCACACACGCCACAGGTCTGGAACTGAGGCCTCGGGCAGGCGGCAATTAATGCACCAGATCATGGACTCGTGTCCCCTTTTCCTGGCTTACGCTGTGTTTGTCAGGATACTCTCACTGCGTTTGAGCTCTGAGGGTGGGAGCAGAGCAGGGCAGCAGGCACTGGGGAGGAACAGCCATGGACATCTTCCAGCCCAGTTTTGCTAGGATTGCGCGTCCAAACCGTAAAAGAATATCACCGAAGGGGAAAATAAGCAAACAAACAAAAAACCCCCAACTTCCACATCCTCCTGCCTGTAGCTAATAGCTTGCATCCCTCTGCAATCACAGCGTATTTGCCTGCCTGCTTTGATTTATTTTTTTTAAGCCACTTGGTTGTCTCACCTCCAAGTGAGCCAAGTCAATTGGACCCTGTGTAGGGGTCCAGTAATTCTGCCATTATAACCAGCAGAAACCTGCCCGCTGATCCCCGTGGGTGCAGAGCTCAGCCCACCGGTCTCCAGCCCACACTCCTCCGTGCCTCTCCAAGGCTGCGCTTACACATACTTTCAGCAGATGAAAGCTGCGGCCGCCGCAGTCCCACGCTCCCACCGGTGAGCACGTCCTTGACCACACATTAACACGTTCTCCCTTGATCGGTCACCAACCCGCACCCCACAGCTCACTCGCTCAGGGAGCAAAGTCAGCAGAAAACTGATCCATCCTGGAAAAAAAAAAAGAGAGAGAGAGAAAAGTGAGCAGTTTCTACCTAGTTTAGCTCACTCTGGGATCAAATAACCACCGGTGCTGGTGCAGGGGTGGGGGCCACCCCAGCCACTGCCAAGTGGGAGGAAGAGGGAGGCTGCAATAGCATCAGCTCAGCTCAGCCCCTGCTGCTCTTCCCAGCCCTCCCTCGCGCCAGTGTTACCTCTGGGTGGGTCACAATCAGCTGCATTAAGCAGGTTTGTTTGAAAATTAACAAATTTTTTATTTTTTTTTTTAGAGCTAGTCTTTGGCTGGATCAGCTCCCTAATCTGTCTGGGCACAGCATCTCCCCACCTCCATTTTCCTGCCCCCATCCTCGTGCTGGCTGCAGTGGTTACTGCACCTCCATGAAACAGTCATTGCTAACACGTCAGGAAGGAGCCACTTCTCCTCCGAGAAAGCTTTCTGCCAGTTAAGTGAGACCAGTCAGGTGAAGCAGGACCCGGAGTGACAGCAGGAGCGGGAGGTGGGGAACCAGCCCCGTCCCCGCGCAGCAGCGCTGAGCCGCCGTGTCAGCTTGTGGCATCTCCTGGCCCCGTCTCCGCAGCCTCGGAGCGACAGGCGCCCGCGGGGAGGCCGGTGCTGCGGTGCGTGCTGAGCATGGGCATCCATGCACAGGGACTGCGATACCTGCCAGGAGACATTAAACCTAATTATCCTGCGAGTGTCTTGCGTCAGGGATTTCGGAGGCTCCCCTCTGACAGCTGACCCCCAGTCCCAGCAGTGCTTCTGCTGCTTGTGGGAGTGAGAACCAGTGTTACAGGGGGAGGGAAGGTGGAAAACCACCCGCTAATCGGGTCTCGAAACACCAGACACTTGGGCACGCTAATGCATTTCTTTAAACCACAGGAGACTACAATGGGCATCTTGACTGCGAGAAACCAGGAGCTACATGAGAGGTTTCTTGGAATTGCCCTCGAGCAGCAGTGTTCAAGGTCTATTTATTATGGGACTATATATCACACTCACATCTTTCTTGCTCTCAAGGATTTTTATTGAGCTAGGCACAGATGAAGCATTGTATAGGGACACACCAAAAAAAAAAAANAAAACCAAAAAAAAAAAAAAAAAGTGTTCCAGATAATACATTAGACTATCACAATGAATCTGCATGAATTCCCTGTTGTAAACCAAAAGGCACACATTGACCTATTGTACTGACAACCTCCCGAGAGATCAGATCCTTGAGCTTGGACCTTTCCTTAGTTGTGAACACGACTCCGGAGTAGACACCAAGAGCTTCCCCTTCTCCAGTGCAGCCGTGTCAGCCTGGAAGTATGCTCTGGGTATCTTCTTATCGGATAGGCCCTTTCCATGTGGTTGCAGTAAATAACCTTACAGAAACCTACAACGTGATAGAGTGCTCCCTCCACTGAGCATTCATGAGTTTTACATACAACTAACATGGGGTTTATATAGATCTTACAGCAGAACAGTACCTTTCCTTCCCAAGTTGTGCCTCTAGCAATCACACATGCGTTTCCACCTCCTTGATTCCTCTTTTCCCTTCTTCAGCTAACTTCTTTTCTCCTTGCAGTCGCTCCTCCTGGCCTTCAGGCAGGGCTGCAGGGGCGGGTGAGACGACCAGAAGACAGGTCTCTGCACTGAACAGCAGTGACATAAGTGAGCCTCGGCACCGGAGCCTGATGTGAAAAGTCAAGCCGGGCTGGGGGCCCTGCTCCAATCTACAAAACCTCTGTGGCTCCCAGCNATACAACCACTCATTTGAATTTTTTTTTTTTTTTTTTTTGCAAAACTCCTCACTAGCCACTTGTGCTACCAAGTCTTCCTGGGTTTCACGGACACCCCAGGTTTGGTAATTATTATTGGAAGCTGGCTTCTTTTTGAATGAAAATATCAGTGCGAGATGCTATTAGCCTGTCTGTGGCGTCCTACTTGCAGCAGAAATGATCTCCACATCTATTTCCTTCCAGGTCCCTGTATCTGTTGTTTGTGCCTTGGGCAATCAGTTATGCTCCCCCGCAGAGAGCATATTACTATAACTATAGCTGCTACGAGCCTGCCGTCTGTCTTGGGCTAATTGGCTTCTCCTCCAGCTTTTGCTCTGCGGCAGTCACACCCGTTCGTACGTGCCCAGGACATGCCAGCTACTTACAGCGCCGTCTTTGCCAAGCCACTCGCCCGCCACGTGCCTCTCGGGGAGCGCTGGGAGCACCGGGAGGAGAGAGGAATCACAGTAACAGAGCATCGTGTCTGAGGGGAGCCGTCTGAAGCAGACAGCACCGTTTCCTTTCATCTTCCTGGCAGGTGGCAGAGCCGATAGACCAAGACCCGACTTCCAAGTGCCACAGCAGCACGTCCGGAGCGAGCACGGGGACACTCCTCGGGCTTGAGAGTTCTCTGGTGCTTCTGCTTTTAGCCAGTTTAGGGGGTTGGTTTGCCTTGATTACTTGTTGAAAATAAAAGAAAACCTTTTTCAGTAGTCTTTAGCTAATGCTGAGAAGCTATCTATATCCTTCACCCTTCACCTGACCCCTCAGTTTTGTGAACTGGGCCAGTCCTGGAAATAAGGACTAAGGCTTGTGGCAGGAGGTGGCACATTTCCCAGCTCCGTTGATTTTTGGCACACTTCTCCAGAGTGCTGCTTGCCTCCTCCCTCCCCAGTTTCAGTGGCAGCTTGCTTATTTTTACTATTTCGTTAAGGTTTATACTCCGCTCCAACACCTGCCCTGACTGCTGACCTGCCTTCTCCTGTTCAAGTCTGTGACCCCAAAGCCAGCCGGCTGTCAGGACCCCGAGCCAGGACCCTCCCCAGAGCACAGGGATACTCATGAATCCCTATGGCTTTTCCTAGCCTGATGTTATGCTTTGACTTTTGTTCCCAGGATGATGATCCCCATGGCGCTGGAGCCGGGCTTCTACGCTCAATGTCTCCTTTGTCTTCCCTTAATTTGGTGGTGGTGACGGTATCGATGAGATGCCGATCAAAAGCACCGTGAGATCCTTGTGCTGAAGTACCACAGAAGAGCGGCTTTTAGAATCGTCATGCTTGGGCCTGTGGCCCAGGAACTGGCCATAAAATAACTTACAAAACAGAAACATTATTTTAAAGAGTAATGCCTTAATGGGGAGATTGCAGAGGCTCAGTTGCCCGGCAGCACAAATCCCGGTTTGATTCAAGCCACAATGACCCCTTCTCTGTCTCATTTTAGAGCACCATTCACACTGTAAATGTTAACGGCACTGTGCATACATGTAGAGACAGAACAAAGCACTGCATTATTATGTTATCTGCGGCACGATTTAGTCTGTGTTACGAATCATAAAGACAGTGACTGTGTGGTCACAACTTCTGGAGATGTGACGATCATTCAAGCACAAAGATGAGGGCAAGAAATCACTGGGTGAGGGAACTAGCACGTCTGGAGGCATTTAGCACATTTAACATGATGCAGGAAGAACACGCATCAAGGAGCTTCACTGCTTACATGTGTACATTTGTATATATAATTACCTTCCAGGCAAAGACGGGGTTAATTGCACTGAAGATCATCATTTCCTTGCTCATGGTGGAGGTGACATCTCACCCTGAGAGAAGGATGGGCTTCCACCTTCACTGTGAGCTCCATCCCTGGTTTTTCACTGTGCTGCCCAGGAGTTCAGTAGCTCCTTTCCCGTCCAGGCCTCACCGGCGCAGGGATCCTGTGGAGCAAAGCGGCGGTTATTTAGAAAGCTGGGGGGAAAAAGAAAATCTGCAACTGGCAGAAGCAGCAAAGGAAAGGTTACTATGGGCCCTGCAGGGAAGTTCTTACTGACAAAAAAATGACAAGTGAATCATAAGACGAGTTTCAAGCTTGGGATTTTGTGGGTGAAGCCCTTAAGAGGAGAGGAGACACGTGGCACACTACAAGGAAAGTGCACCACGAGACCTAGTGCAATTGTCCCGGCCCCCTTTTCAGCCCCACAGATCTCAGAGGGCTGAGAGCATCCCAGGTCTCTCCCACAACTGTTCTTGCATCTAAGCAAGCTCAGGTAACATCCACCAAGAAGAAGAAAGGCTCGGAGCAGCCGGATTCCCCGGGCCCCAGCTGACACGGCCATAACCCCCCCGAGCGAGCTGTATTTGCCAGTGTCCGCAGAAAGCCCTGCTGCGGAGGCAAGGTGCCCAGCGCTGCCGTGGCACCCCTACCCCAGGGCGGCTGGAGAGCACACCGGCTAGCACCATCGGATGGTGCTGGTGTACGCAAGGCTCCAGCACCACTGGCCCGGCAGCTAAGGGCTGAAGTTGAGGATTAAACTCACAGCCACGATGAAATTCCTACAGGACTGCATCACTGTGATGAAAAGGTTTCTGAAAGAAAGAAAAGTATTGGTCATGGATGTTCTCTAAATTCCCTGGGAAGCTTTTCCTAGAGGAAAATAAAAGGACTGACAGGTGCATTTTGGGCAGGGACAAGGCATCGACTGGGCTGCCCGAGCTACAGCTAAACACACAAAGGCAAAGTCAGAAACAAGTTCTCAATTAAATGGAAAAGTGAAATTAGTCATGCCCCTGGGAGTCACTGTAGCACAGGAAGCCGAAATGGAAAAGTAATAAGTGAACCAAGGGCTATGAAATCTTCAAAGATGTTCATGGAAGAAGTATTTAAATAACAGGGTTAATTATAGATATGACAAAGTTTCATTGTCAGGAAAGGCCAAACAGTCTGCCTATTCTTACTCTCATTTTGGGGGGAAATAAGAAATCTCATGGAAGGCCCAGCCAAGCAGCTGCCACTCATTTCCTCTGCAAACACAAAGCATTACCCTCTATCCGTGTTCTACATGGGAGCTTTGGTCTCGTAATGCTCTGTGGAAAAACACTTCCACAGGTCATTGCAGAGGAGTTTGTGGTGGGGAGGGGGAGCAACAGGCAGAGGAGCACAGGACCCCGGCGAGACGGGGATGCAGGAGCGGGGCATCCTTTCCCAGACAGACTTACTGGTGTGCGCCTCGGAGATGGAATAGCAGCAGTCAGCACCCGGAGACGTAACCTACCTTTTTTATACCTAGTGCTTACCAAAGGCTGGAAGTCAATTGCTTTCCATCACACACACGCCACGTATCCCCTTTGAAAACCATCACACAGATTAATGCCAAGGAATTTGTACGTTCCTTAGCTCTCCTTTGTAAATGACACCCTTAGAATCGGTCAGGTTAAGGGAGAAAATCACAGTCCCTCACAGCCCAGGCATTGGATTCAGCTGGAGCTGCAGCCTGAAGATCCCTCTTGTGCCAGACGAACCGCAGGCTGCGTAGCTGGGCAAGGAAAGGAGCATCGCCTGAAACCCCTGAAGCAATTCCCAGGATCTGCTGTTTGCGCAAAGCTTTCAAAACCCTCCTGGTTTGGAGGAGACCCACCGCCCTGCCTTCCTTGGCAGGATCTCCTTGCAGGAGCCCGGTTCAGCATCTTGAGGCTGAACACGGGAGGGGTGCCAGGGCCCCCGCAGGGCACTGAGCTCTGGTGACACCGAGGTACGGCAGAGCCGCTGCCAGCTCACAGGGCATGGGCCGCCGACAGCGCCTTGCTGGCCACGGGAGCCAGGGCATCGTAAACATAATGCGCATCCCACGCTTGGCACGGCAGGCTGCGAACCAATAGCTGGGAGAAGCAGCTCAGAATTAAGATTGTTGAATTTAAGTGACTCTTTTAAACCTAAACTTTTAAGGCTATGAAGATTTGGCCTCTCGGGTTCAGAGCAGGGCAAGGGAGCAGCCTAGGACAAGCAGGGTGGGATTTTCAAGGGCAGGCAATGCCCACAGCTCCCTCTGGGCTGCAGGGGCTCAGCGCCACAAAAAGGCCGTGCTTTGCTCTGTGCCACGCGGCACCGCAGAGCCGGCCGTGAGAGCCTTCCCGCCCACAACAGCGGCTTTTGCAAGGGTATGTACCAACAAGAGTCACTCTTGTGGCAGAACCACCTGCCCTACGCTGAGCCCAAGCCCAAGGCAGGAAGGCTTTTGGCCACCACCGGCATTAAACACCTATTTGCTCCATTCCAGTACACACCCCTTCTGCTGCACAGGAGCTGGAGACAAGTCCCAGCGCTGCGACAGCAAAGATTCCAGCACGTACCCCTGCACCCAGCACAGCCACCCCAGCCAGGAGCACTGCAAAGCCCCCCTCAAGGGCACAGCCACGTGGGGCAGCGGCACTTGAACCCCACTCCCTCCCATATCCCGTCAGCACTGACACCCTGCAGCTGGTCCCTCTCCCAGCGGCACCCGGGGAGGGTGAGCACTTCATGGAGAGCACCTGGGAGCCCAGAGTCATCACAGAAGGGACCTTGAAGCCCACCCAGTGCCACCCCCTGCCCTGGGCAGGGACACCTCCCCCCAGCCCAGGTTGCTCCAAGCCCCGTCCAACCTGGCCTTGAACACCTCCAGGGATGGGGCAGCCACAGCTTCTCGGGGCAACCTGCCCCAGGGGATCACCACCCTCATTGTAAAAAATCTCTTCCTTATGTCCCGTTTAAACCGAGCCCTTCCCTTGGCCAGCGCCAGGGGCAGAAGAGCCTTCACCTGTCCTGCAGCTCAGTTTTCTCCCAGTTTGGCGTCGCAGCCTGCGTGCTGCTCCCTGCTCTGCGTGGCTCGCGGGGACCAGAGGCGGGATCCAGCTGTGAAAGAGCACACCGCGGCGTGCTCAGCCCCCGGTCCAACAGACGCTGCGGGCCCACTTTCTTCACGTGTCAAAGTACAGCGGCAGGCTGTAATAAAACTGCAGACACACAGTGGATAAACAGTCCCTAACGATCCCTCTGCCTGCCTGCGAGCTGCTGGGGCGCGCGAGGCAGATGGGCACTACTCCTCGCAGGCGCCTTCTGGGGTGGTTTAAAGCCATACAAAACCTCCGACCACTTAAGTGGGGTTATATTATCATAAGACAATTCCAAGGAGAGGAATGTTTTCCCAAAATTTGTATAACCACTGGAAAAATGTCACAAACCACTGTGAAATTGAGCCGAAGCTGTGTTTCCAGGAATTAGAACCAGAAGTTCCCAAACCAAACTCCAGTTTCCTTTTTGGAGGGTTTCCAGAGATGTCTGCTGTGCATTAGCCCTGGTGCGACCCGTGAGATGGATGTAAGCGCTGGCTCTCCCTGTGTAAATATTAATTTCCTCCCGGTTCTGCTCAGTGGTCCCAGACCTCGGTGTTCCCTCCTTTTCTGTCTCTGCTCCTGGAAACTGGATGGAGACTTTCCTCTCCCCCGGCACTCGGTGACCACCCCTTACACACACTTCTTTTGCCCCGGTGTCAGCTTTACATCAACCACTGTGGGCTGCAGTGGAAATCGTTTTGATTTTCATAATTACAGCAAGGCTACTGCCTTCCCTGGATAAAAATATCTTCAGAAGCAGTTAACAGTATCTCCAAAATCCTGTGGAAATCCCCACTAACTATCCTAACTTTGCCCAGAAACCCAGACGAAGGGGTTTGCTCTCGGCGCTGGGGTCCGGAGGCAGGAGCTGGCCGCTGCGGCTCCTTCTGCCCGACTCTGCCGAAGGCTGCAGACCCCTCAGCGTCGCCGTGCCCCGTGCCCACGCCGCCTTTGCCTTTCGGTCGCTCTGCGCCCTTCTCTGTGGTCTCAGGGGTTGACATTTCCTTTTCCTTCTGTCCACAGAAGACGGGGAAGGGCAGCTGAGCGGGAGGGTGCCTCTTCTCCTGGTCGGCCGGGGGGTGCCCAAGGGGCTGGGTGTGATGGGGGACCTGGGGGGCTGCGGGGAGCCAGAGCCAGCCGGCCGAGGGGAACTGGAAGGGAGAGGAATGGGGACGCTGCAGCCGGGCTGGCTTACAAGAAAAAGAGAAGAACCACCAGGAAACAGATTTGCATTTTGTTAAGTTAATGAAGGTAAGGAGGAAGACGAGGGGCTGCCCTGCGGGGAGGTGTGCCAGCCCCCGTCCCTCCGGCCGGCAGCCCACCCCGCAGCCAGAGAGGGACTGCGGCTCTGAATTCAAGGATGTTTTGTCCCGCTCCCGGGAGGCGGCTTCTTCTGAGCCGGGAGGATCAGAGGCCAAAGCTCGGCTTTCCTTCTCGGTGTCACGCAGAGGTGCCCGCAGCCGGGGGCTCGCGGCGGGTTGGGAGCGGGGACCGCAGTGGGGCACTGAGAGCGAGTCGGGTGCCATCCTGCATCCGGGGGGGGATGCAGACCGCATCCCGGTGAACGCGTTTTGCCTGCAAACCGGGAGGGCTGTGTGGGAGAGCGGCCCCCGAGGAGCAGTGTGGGGCGGGAGATAGCCACAGTAAACACCAGATTGTGTTAAACTGATTGTGGGGAGGTGTGAAGATCAGTGAGGTACCAAAACCCACCGCTCTGGGGTGTTACGTTGCTCTGTACCCCAGAGCTCTCCGAGGAGACGGGCAAGGGCTGACGGTGTGTTTCAGCGGCGGAGGCACGGCCGGATCCTGGCACCTCGCTTAACCCGCTTCTACCGTGTCAGCACGTAAACACACCGCCCGGCCAGAAAACCCGCCTGTCCCCACAGATTGGTACGGTGGCTTCACTGTGCTTCTTGGGGACAAAGGGACTGAAGCTGCGCCCGAGGTGTGCACCCCTGGGAGCAGGAGAGCAAAACTACCCTCATCATCTCAATTATTTTTCCCGGCATGTATTTAGTCCATTCAAGGTTACGGCGTGAAGTGTCCTCACGCGGCACAGCGCGTCTCAGCGAGCGCAGCCGGCGGGGCAGTAAGCAGTAAGCAGTAAGCAGTAAGCAGATCCACCTCCTCGTTGTTCACCTTGCCAGAGAAAACCCCATTGCTGCCTCGTGTTTACTTTCACGGCAGTGTTTGCAGAGGACATGCCCTTGAAGCATGCAGATAAGATACTGACGATTGGGAGCAATTTCATTTGCTATTAAAAACACTAGGTGACTGGAGAGCTCCTCATCTGGTTACCTGCTGCAAGGGCACGCAGGGCACGGCAGCCGCCACGGGAGGTCCCGGGGACATCGCTGCCCGCGCCCGGCCCTTTCCCTGCAAAGCTGTCCCTCTGAAACCGGTAACAATTCCTAATGAATGTGTCTGGCCCCATCCGTTCCTCTCCAGTTTGGGTGCCTTTGCTTTCCCCTTCCCTTGGCAGGACGCGGGAGGGCGTGGGGTGTGTGCGAGCCGGTTGCACGCCTGTTTATATTCACTTGGCTTGTGAGATACGGTTCGAAACGGGCCTCTCTTCAAATAAAAATATGTTATTTACTGTACAATTAAATATTTGTTTCCTAGTGGGTTGGACTTGAGTGAACTGTATTTTCTACAATACTGTTTAAGCATGACTTACATTCTTTCCCATTGCCTTCGGTTTTGTATCATTAATTTTCTTGCTCATTATGCCTTTATTAGCTGCAGTGAGGTTTTCCTGTGACTTTACATAGTAAAAAATGAAATAAAAAAGTTTTCAAAAGAACATTAAAAAATGACTTTGAAATTTAATTCCTCTTTCACTAATTTGATCTGTAGGAAGTACAGCGGCAAACCGAACACAGAATATTTCTTCATTATTCAAGAGTACTTCCCCGTGCAAGTACATCAGCCCAGTCTGGGCACGTAATTATTGTATTTTATAATAATAGTACCGTGGCATGCCGAAGCGGACTGTCGCAGCCTTTGCCTGCAGATTATCTGGCTCACCAAACGCTTCCCAGGGCGGCCGTGTTTAGCTCTGGCCGGGCGGTTATTTACAGCAGGAGCCTGGCAGGGCAGGGCTGGGCTTCCTCCGGCCGCGCGCTGGCCGGGGCTCCGCGCGTCCCCTGCAGCGGCTGCCACACAGGATGCGTTGCCCTGCGGGGATGGGACCAGCTCCACGGCTGCGCCGGCGTCTCCTCTGCCCTGCCTGGCTTAGCACCTTAGAGCAAAGCGTGATGAGAGCCCGGGAGGGAGGGTGGGCAGAGCCCGGTTGGGAGCAGCCGGTGGTGCTGGAGCCAGGAGGGTCCGGAGGGAGAACCGCCCCAGGAACCACGCAGGGATCTCTGCCTGGCCGTGGAGGACCGGCCACCGCTGGGCGTTGGGTCACCGCGTGGAGGTTTTGCCTGAAATCTTTTTGGGGAAAAAATCAAATACACCAAAAAATACAATCAAGGAAAACCGTATGTTGGCTTCTCCACATTTGATCCAAGGTGGCTCCTACTTCTGCTGTTTTCTGGACATACATTTCTTAAAAATAATTCAGTGTAAAAACCCCAAATGATGTTCCTCACTTCTCCTGGAAGCAGGCGAGTTCCCCATTCGTTTCACACTTCCCAGTCGGACGCTGGCGGCTGCGTTTCCCCATGCAGCCGCGGCCACGGCGCAGCCAGGCCCCCCCGGCCGGCACAGCCGCCCCCTGCGCACCGCACAGCCCCGCACTCAGCGCCCAGGACAAGCTGCGATTTTCTGGGTTAATTGCCAGGATGCCAGCGAAGGGGAGAGACAGAGATTTCTTTGTGCCGGCTCCAAGTGCCTCTGTTCCAGGAGAACGGCTTATAACCGACCTTGCTTTGTGTGGCCAGCCCTGGCTGACACCATTTGCACAAGTGGCTGAGCTGACAAAGACAAAATCGGGAATTCTTGGAGATTTTGGGCAATGAGGTATCTCCTGGAGCAGCCCCCAGACACTGCAGCCCCAGTCTTGTTTTCCTGCCAGGGTTCAGATCGGAATATCCAACGCCACGATGACTAGAGATGATGTCCCAGAACGAGCTGCTGCACGGGGGCCCCCGGGCTGCCCTCGCCCCCCTCCCGCACACCCCGCGAGGGAGGAAAAACCTTCTTAAGCAGCAAAGCAAAAGAAGAAAGATCAATGACTGACACACAGAGAGACGGGCTCCTTCATGCCCATACATCTGTGTGACCTTCTAGGGTCCGGCGCAGTCCTGCCAGGTCCGGGCCCCCCGCCGCGCCTGCACCCCGCACCCCCAGCACCCGCAGCGCCTGCACCCAGCACCCACAGCCCCGCCGGCACCGCAGGACCGCGGGCTGCAGCCTGTTTACGCCAAAACGAGGAGAGAGAAGTCTGCTTCCGTTGTCAAACATGTGGGAAATAAAATTAAAAGCAGTCAGTAAAATATGACAGTGGCAGGGCTGGTGATGCGCATCACACGCTTTCCAGATGCAGCAAAATGTATTTTAAGGCGTTTGCTGCCCAGTCCTTCTGGGCGCGGGGCTGACGCCTGCAGCACCCCGCGGGGCTGGGCCAGGTGCTCGGGGTGCTCCGTGGAGACGCCGACGGAGCGCAGCCCCACGGTGCTCCCCCGGGAAGGTCCTCATGCAGCTCTGGAAGCAGCTGCTGGGTGGTGAGCCCTTCCCAAAACGGGATGGGTTTGGGTGGGAGATGCTGGCAGGCGGTGGGAAATTGCACAGGATGCATCCGGAGAAGGCGGCTCTTCCCAGGCACAGTGTTCTCCTCCAGCCCCGAAGCCACGGCACTCGCACCGTGACCCCTGCAGCACGCCCAGCAGCGGCACGGTGCGGGGACCAGCTGGGACAGCCCCAACGAGGCACGCTCTGATGGGGCCATACGTAAATGGGACTCTTCCACCTTTCTTTCAGAGCCACCACTGCCGGTGATGGACACCGCTCGGGCTAACAAAGCATTTTCCCAAGCGGGAAGAAAGCTGCCTTGGCTTGGCTTCCAGGGAAGGGGGGGCAGCTGTGGGAGCTATGGAAACCACATAACAATCAGAGGAAAGAGGAAAGTGATGATAACCAGCAGATATCGGCTACGGGCCTTACCTTGGGTGGGTTTTGTAAACAAACGCAGCTTGGAAAAGTGCAGATGTAAGAAGCAGCGGGCGATGCACCGCTTCCCCGCCCCAGGAATTACCTGGGTGTCAGCAGCTCCCAAAGTCAGAAAGGTGACAAGCAGGCAGAGCCGGGTAACCTGAGCCCGGAGGAGCTTCCCGGGCTCTTTGTGGTAATGTTCGGTAAGTTTTGGAAGACTGGGACGAGTGAAAAGCGAGTGTGCCGGTGGGCTCTCGGCAACGATGGCCTGCCAGCCCAGTGCGGCGCTCGGGAAAGGGCTGCGGCAGCGGGTGGGCGCTGGGGTTGACGGAGCAGGAACCGGAGGGATGAAACAACACCGGGCAGCAGGGGAGTAGGAAAAATGGATTCTGTCAAGCTAATTTGATCTATTTTTAGATAAAACTGTAATTAAGTCAGTACTTGATAACAGCAGTACTTTTAAGGTAATAGGGCTTCTGTTACGTATCTGATTTGTAACAAACGCAACATGGCACATATTAAATGAATCAGAAAATGTCTGCTGTCCCCAAAATGTAATTACAGGAGAAGATTCCTCATTTGGTTAGTGTATCCAGGGGAGTCCTTTGGGAATCAGCTCTTGACTCTAAACTGGTGCTGAGCACAAGTAAACAACATTTGTTTCAATATATAAGGTCATCCGTTAAGACACAAAGGATGGGAGTCATTCTTCAGGAGGCGGTGCTCCCTCCTGGGAAACGGTGACTGGAAAAGACCAAAGGGATCCTGGCGAATGAGCCCGGGCTGAGCGCGATGTGCACGACCACAGGAAAGACAAACAAAATTACTCTCCTGCGCGTCTGGTTGGGAGGATGACTGGTTTTGACAGAAATCAGGGTGAGTGAGATGATCTTAATGAGGACCAGTCTTCCTGCCTGTCTTCAATTCCTTCCTAATTACCTCAGCCCCAACCTGAGCGAGCAGAGGCCTGACACCACCTGCGCGTCACGGAGGACGCAAACCCCAGCCCCGAGCCGCTGCCGCGGCTGTCGGGAGCCAGCGCAGGTAACCGGGGCCCTGTCTCCCCGTAGGTGGGTGTGCCGCCAGATGTGCGCGGTGCCAGCTGTGCGTGCGTGCTGCCGCCTGGGCCATACTGCCAGCTCCGCTGCCACCCCGACGCGCTCCAGCTGTGGATCCGCAGCCACGAGCACCATCACCTGTGAAGGCCTCAGATGCCCCGCGGCTGCCAGCTGTGCCACAGCCACTCCAGCTGTGCCCCGGCCCCAGCTGTGCCCCAGCTGTGCTCCCCCAGCGGTGCGCGCTCCCCTCCTCTGTGCCATACCCCTCCCGCTGCGCCGCATCCCCCAGCCGTGCCCGCCCCCGAGGCGCTCCCAGCTGTGCCCAGCTGCGCCCCCCCTCCAGCTGCGCCCCCCCTCCAGCTGTGCCCAGCTGCGACCCGCGCGCCGCGGCCCTGCGGCGCCCCCTGGCGGCCCCGCCGCGTCCCTCTCCTGCTCAGTCCCCTTATCCGTCCCCTCCTGTGCTAAAACCTCTACTGAGTTTATAAAGGAACAGCTTTTCCCCTTGAGCCCACCCGCAGAGGTTGGTCCAAAGGGGACAAGTGGCTCCACAGGAGCTTTGGGTCACACATCGTTGTCACAAACACTCCGATTTGCAGCTAGTGCAGGAGAAAAGCTTTTCCCCGGGTGGTGTTCCTACAGTGAGAGTTCCCGTCCCCTCTCCCCCAAAGAGAACATTTCATGGGTGCCGGAGAGAAATTCCTTCTTTCACATAAAACTGGTGCATGTGAAGCAGGAAAGAAAGAAAACAATTTTACATGTTATCTAAAGATTAGATAACATCTAAACTAACACCCTGGAGGTGTTTAAAAAAAGGGCAGACGTGGTACTTGGGGACATGGCTTAGAAGGGGTTTTGTCAGGTTAGGGTAATGGTTGGACTTGATGATCTGAAAGGTCCCTTCCAACCTCAACGATTCTATGATTCTGTGATTGTGAAAGAGACTCAAAAAGGGAGTGGTTTCTAACTCTCGGACCCGAATTTTTCGCTTACCTAGCGTGCATCTGGAATAACCCATTGCTCCGTAAACCAGATCATACCTACCCCTCATCAAAGTTTCACATCGCGGGTCCCATCCTTCACCCGGCCCGCGCTGCCTGCCTGCGGTGCTGTGCAGCTCAGTGCCAGGTGCCAAAAACGGCTTCTTCCGTAGCTGAACCGCGGAGGCGGCCTACGGAGAAGGAAACTCAGGTTCCTCTGAGACTCCAGCTTGCCTGGGCACAGGCGTGTCCGTGCACGTGCCCTCTCTCAGCTGCTAAAGCCCCTCCTGCCCTGTCCCCGCTGGGCCGGCTATACAGGACGGAAAGTCCCCAGCAGGATCAGCCCCGTTACACGGGCACCTCTGGCCTTCCGCACAGGAACCTTTAACCATTTTTATTCATGCAAAGACCCGATTTTACGCCGTGACAGCATCCACTCCTCCCGCCACCCAGCACGAAAGGGCACGGATGTGTCCGCATGAGATTCATGCACATGGGGACAGGCGAGACGCGGTGTCACATCCCAGGCATTCATTTTCTGCCCCGCTCCTCCCCGCGCAGGGGCACCTCCTGCCCACCAGCGAGCGGGCAGGACTGGGCTGCCCTTCCCCAGCGCCCACGGGCACCCCTCAGCTTTCATCCAGAGGGCTGAAAGACTTAAACGGCATAAAAATAGTCCGTCCGAGCATGTGGGGCTGGAGGCACCACAGTGTCCCCGAGGACGTGTCCCCAGAGGAGGCCCCAGGGCAGGGAGGGACAGGACACACGCGTGCTGCAGTGCGGGCTCTGGCCTCCACACACCCTGCAGGGGGACCCCCAGCAGCCCCCCCGCCTCCCCCGTGTCCATGCACACCATCTCCTCCGAGCGCTGGTGGGATGCTCACAGCTGGCACGGCGGGGGGGGACGATGAGCGGTTTGTGGGGTCAGACCTCGCATCGGCTTACGTCAAGGCTGCTGCAAACTGCGAGCATTTTTTTAATTTATTTATCTCCCCACCGCTTCCTGACAGACTGTTTCTGGGGGGGAAACGGGCAGAAAGAGGGCAAACGGTGCTGGGGAGACTTGGAGTCTGCAGCTGTGCGGAGCCCTGGGGGGACACAGGGCAGAGGGTGCCCGGGGGACGGGGCAGAGGGGCAGCCGGGCACGGCGTGCGCCCCGCAGCCTGTCTGCCATCACCCTCCGACCGCAGGGGAGCAGTCCGTGGACTTTGCAGCGAGAGAGGGAAAGGCCTGGGAAGCACACACGGATCCGGCGCCGGCAGTAGGGTTTAACCCCATCCTCCGGGCGGGCAGGCAGAGGTCCTGGGAGGCCCTGCGGGCGATGGGGGAGGCAGGCTGGATTAAATCCTTGTCTTTCACCTGGGCTGGAGTCCAGCCCCGAAATAGCAGTCCAAAAACAAGATCACATGAGAGGAAAAAAATAGCAAGGCGAAGGATTATCCATACTTCCTTGCCCTATGTGGGTGCAGAGCGGCGGCCCGCGTTGCCAGCCACGGTGCCGCTCCGCTCCCCGTGCAGCGCAGTGCCCGCTGGCCGATGCCAGCTTTTGCCCGGGATCCGGCACAGCCCCGGTGCCCGCACCCGTCTGAGGGACGCTGCCTTGCGCTGGAGCCTCCCGTGAGTGGTGCGAGGGCGTGCGGGTGTGGGTGCGTCGCTCCGGGAGCTGCCTGCCCCGGGGGGAGCGGGGCGAGGGGCAGGGTGACCCCAGGCAGCTCCTGCCCACCCCGGGGCGGGTTGGCAGCGTTGCCTCCTGGCTGCCCCCACCGTGCTGCTGCCACTGCCGCCCCGTCCCCGGCACCGCGACCCGGCAGCTGAGTGTCTCCTCCAGCATCCCTCGGTGTCCCCCCCGGGGTACAGTGTCCTGGCAGAGCCGCAGCCCCACGGGGGCTTTGCGACCCCTTCCCAAATGGTCGTTCCCGGTTAACTCCTGGCCAAGTTTGTGGGCTCGGCCGGGTGTGTGTCGCTGGGGGAACAACTGGGGTTTCCTTTTCCTCTCTCCGGGCTGGGAGGCAGGGAGCCGGCAGGGAGGCAGGAGGGGGGGACTTTCCACTTCAGCGCTGTTCCCAGCCTGGACTGGGCTGAGCAGCACTCGCTGAGCCGCTTCGGCCGTCCAGCTCCAAGGAGAGGGGTGAAACCACAGCCTGGGTCCTGGGGGATCTCATGGGTCTCATTTTCAACCAGGCTTGCAGAAAGCTTTGTGTAAATCGTCTCTGGTCACGTTGTGGTCGTGGTTCGGGTGGAAGAGGAGCCGCTGGGGCCGCGTGTGCCGGCGCTCGGCTGCCCGCATGGGCGCTGCGTGCGTACGGCGGGGTGCCAGGCAGGGACACGCACCTACTGCTCCCGCGGGGCAGAAAGCGGCTCTATGGGTAATTATTCACTGTGCTTCCAAACAACCTCAAGAAGTATATATTATTTATGGGACTCACAGCCAAGGAAGCCAGAGGACGTTCTCGGCCAGGCGCAGGTCCCAGCCGTCAAAAGCCATCCCGAGAGCCTGGGAAATAACACGGGCATCTGCTGCAACTGGGGCGTCCCGGGCAGGGCTGGGCAGGGAGGGCCGGAGGAGGCAGAGCTGGCTGCGAAGGCAGCGACCCCCGTCCCCGCCGGCTCCGGGAGCAGAGCAGGGCGGCAGCAGGGCCTGGGGGCCGCTGCGGCGCCGTCAGCCTCTGGGCTTCGGCCAAGGCAGGGACTTTCTGCTCGTCCTTCTGGTGACCAGCGCCGGCGCCCGCTGCTGAAGCGAGTGTTTGCTCCGCGCTGTTGGCTCCGTCCCGGGGACGGCTGCCCTCGGGACGGGCGGAAAGGACACAATGCTGAATTTGGCAGGATGCCGTCAGCGGTGCCCCGCGCCCCGCACGGCGTCAGAGCTGCCAGTTCCGACCGCAGGAGGGGTGTCAGGAGAGCCCGGCAAGCGGCAGGGAGGGCTGGGGGTGCCGGGAGGGGGTGCAGCCTCCCCACAGCTCTGAAACACGGGGGATGTTCTCTTGCGTGAGAAAACGGAGCAGCATTTCCTAATATTCCTCATACCCTAATAACCCAAATGCCTCTCGTCCGGGAAAGCCTGAGCCAAAGCCAGGGCCAGTCTTTTTTTGAGATGCAGCAATGTTTGGCTCTGTCGTTTTTATTTTTCCTTTCTATTTTCAACATGTGGCTGAAATGGCAGGAGGGAACCTTGTGCGGGCTTGTTCAAACTGAAAAAAAAAAAA
>RSEF01000013.1:19003128-19018128 GCA_003993805.1 Himantopus leucocephalus
GCCGGGGCACCCCCCCCGCCCCGCGCCGCCGCTGCCAGCGGGCAGACGCCGGAGCGCCAACATCTGGATCGGCATCTGGCTGACAAATGGAGCCAGAGGGAGCTTAAAGGGGCCCGGGAAGCGGTGGGTCCCCCGCTGCCTCCCTGCCCGCATCCCCTGCGGTGAGGCCAGCCCGGGGTGCGGGGGGCTGCTCCCACCGCGGGGACCCCCAGCCGCAGCCCCCCCAGGGGACCAGCGCCGGCAAGAGACCCCCCNCCCCCCCCCCCCGGGGAGCGGGAAGGGTAGAGCGGGGTTACGCTCCTGGCAGGCCTCGGGGGAGGGTTTGATCACAGGCAAAACCCTCATCCCACAAAGTGGCTTCTCCTTCCTCTTCCTCTAAGCCAGAGGGCTGCTTTGCCCATGAGGCAGCGCTCAGCCCCAGCCCGAAAAGCCAAAACAACTGAAGCAAGGAAGCCTGAAATAATCTATTATTAAGCTCTGGGAACTGATGGGAATCCAAGCAAAAGGAAAGCTTGGGTTTCCGCTGCTTTCCTGTGGTTGGCATTTTGGAAAGGCTGCCGGAGGACACACACGTCTCGGGGCGGGCGAGGCTGCGGGCGCCGCGGGACGGCGCGGCGGTGGGCGGCCAGGCCCAGGGCTGCAGGACACCACGATGCCCACCACGATGCCATGGAGCATCGGCCCCTCCGAGGCTCCGGCAAGCGCCGAGGGAGCCCCTGCAGCCACAGCCCGAACTTGGCTCTTGGTGATGCTCATCCCTGCAGCTCTCCCTGGCGCTTGGGGTGCAGCAGTGCTATCTGTGCCCCCCTACCCCCCCACCCCATCCCCAGCAGCCCCCCACTGCACCCCAGACCTCCCTCCCCACCATCCTTGGCCTTCCTTGAGCACAGACTGTGGGTTGTGCCAAACCCTTTCATGATGTGCTAACTGAAATACGCTCTTGGGACAACACCTCTATTCCCACGTGTGACTCTGGTTTCAGAGCCAGTGTCTGCAGCACTCTGAGCTAAGGAGGGACTTGGGGTAAACCTCTGGGCAGGGCACTGGGACGGTGTAAATCAGTTATTTAATCAGGAGCGATTTCCATGATGAAGGTCACATTAGGAAGAATGGGGGAAGGTCTGGCAAACCTCTGCCTCGAAGCATCACTATGGTTTGCGCAGACTGGGCTGTTTCTAAGCACGTGCAGCGATTTGTTCTGGCTAGTATGGGTGGCTTGTGGCAACTGCTAATCCCAGCTCTCAAGTTGAGCCCCTCAAGAGGAGGGAGGGAGGGAGGGAGAGGCCCCTGCTCGCAGCCCTTGGTCCTCCCGAGACACTGAGCATCAGGAAGCTGCAGCTTAAACCTCAGCCTAATCCCCACACAAAGAGGTGGTCACTGGTAATGGGTTTACCTGCTTAATTCTCCCCGGACGTTCCTGGCTCTCAGGGTTTTCCCTTCCCCACTAACTCGGTGCTGCAGGAAACTCTGCTTCCCACATTAAGCAGATTGTCTGCGACGGTACAGGCAAATGCATTTATCACGCCGAATTCCCGAGCTGTTACACCGCGGAGTTTCCGGGATATGAATCCTCTGTCGCTCACATCCTCCCCTGCCCTGTTTCCGGAGCTGGGCCGCGACGCATTTATCACCCGAGGCACAGAGCATCTTCACCCCCCCTCACCCCAGAGGCTCTTCCCCTGGGACCATCTGCTGTCACCACCAAACGCACAGGGGAGCCCTGGGGCATGCGGTGACCCTCAAAACACCTCCCACCCCCACTGCCAGGGCTCACGTCTGCCCCGTGCAGCCCTGCAGGAGGGGGTCCTTGGGACAAGCTCAGCCCACTCCCGACCACACCAAATCCACTATTTCCCTGCAGAATGCCTTCCCGCCCCATCCCAAAATGAATTTCTTCCTTGCAGGACAGGAGCTGGGAAGGAGGGCGGGTGGGCACCCGCACCCACACATACCAAAAGAGCCAACCTCTGCAACGTGCCTCAATGAAAAGGGGTTTCTAGACTCAAATTAGCAAACAGCAGCCTAATTCTGGAAGGAAAGGCTCTGTTACAGCACTGCTGGGCAGGACGCTGCCCCCGGCCGTGCCTGTGCAGGGCTCCTGGGGAAGCAGAGCTCACACCACTCCATTTGCTGTTTCGGATGCGCCCGTGGCATCCGAGGAGCCAGCAATGGGCTTCTCCTCCGGGCTGCCCTTCCTAAACCATTCGAACCGCAGCTATCCTGCAGCTGATGTTCGTTTGGTTTTTTTTTTTGTCTTCCAAGATGCTAACAACTTCTGTGGATCCATCTGGATGTTATTAGAAAAACATGTTGGGTGCACCGAGGCTGCTGGCAGCAGGCTCCTTCCTCGCTTCCCCTGTCCCGGACCCCGGAGGCCGAGGAGCCGACTCGCAGGAGGAGCCGCAACGCCAGCGTACGAGGAGCAGCAGGCAGCACTGCTGAGGTGCTGAGCACCCCGCACTGTGCTCCCAGCACGGTGCTGCGCTCCCCTCTCCCAGCACAGAAGGCACATGCAAAGACCCACTGTGGTGGCACACTCATGTGCGGATGAGCAGGGGAGCACCTAAGGGTGGAAACCTTCTCCATGTCCTGCCCATCGCTGGCTCTCCCCAAGCCCTTCTTCCCAAGGCACCTCCAAGATCGATCGGGTATTAACAGATTTTGGCTGGTGAGACCTCAGCAAAGAGGAGGAACGCTTCACAGACCTACCGGCATAACCAAAACTGCACCCAGTCTCAGGAACCACCGTGTGCCTCAGTTTCCCCACTGCAAAAAGGAGCTAAATACCTCTCAAGGTGATGCCAGTGAGAAACCAATTCCCCGGCAGAAGGGATGAGCCCCTGTGTCCTACGTGCCCCACGCGCTCGGTGCTCGGGGCTTTGGCGTTTTCTGAGCACCCAGGCTCCAGCCTCAAGGAACCGGCGTGGCCTGATCCTGCGTCGTGGCCTGGCACAGCCGGCTCTGCCGGACCCAGAGCAACCACAGAGCTCGTGTCTTCCTCTCTTCGGCCATGCACCTGCGCAGTCACCTGCGGCACAGAGGAAATTGCGCCATTATTGGTAAACGCCAGGGCTCCTCGCTGCTGATTTCAATGCACCGTGAATGTCCCTCACCAACACGCCCACCTCCCCCCCTTCTCTCCGGTCATTCAGTCCTTTTCCCTTTTTGTGAACAGTTTCTTGCAATAGTCACGAAAACCCGATTCCCCGGGGCCGTAGCTGACGGCTTCCATCACTTGGGGTATGGTTTTATTTAGCCATTAAAGCTACATCCTGAATGGGGCCATAAAGCACATTTATCCTTTATGACTGAACTCAGTGCCAAATTAGTCTCAGTTTACGGCTCGTGCTCTGTACGCGGTGTTCACCGTGGGCTTTGCCGTGCCTGAGCCTACGCGAGCTGCCGCCCATCACTGGGAAATGCAGGGGAGTAAGAGAGGGAACAACGGGGGGAGCAGCCTAAGTGCGGGGGCTGTGTTCCCCTCGCGGGGACCGGCGCCCCTCGGAGCACCGCGGCAGTGCCACAGGCACCCTCCTGCTCCCACACTGCCTGTGCCGAACCGCCGGTGCCCCGGGCAGGGGACCGTGCCGTGCCACTGCCCAGGAGCAGCGGCATCCCCACGGTGCCACAACCTGTCCGAGGGGTTACTGGCGGGCAGCACGGCTGCCCCGGCACTGCGCAGGCAGAGCAGCCCTGGGAAGCGTTTTTTGGGAGAGATTAGGCAGTTACCCGGAGAAAAATGCACCTGTTGGCCAAGAGCCCACGTCCAGATCTACACACAAATGCTGGCGAACACAGGTCAAGCCTTTCGAATGACAACTGCGATTGCCAGCCTGTTGCCCTAAAAACACACCTTAAGCACAGGATTTAAAAAGGAGGACAAAAATTTCTAGGCACAGCCATGAAAAAGCAAAGAACTTAGATAAACCAGGCTGCAAAGTTTTTGCTCTTTAGAGAATAAGGCCTCAAGCTCAAGTCCAAACGCTCCTCTCCAAGGACAGTTCCAGCTTTCCAACACAAAACCGATCGCAACTCAAAGCCATCTGAATCCAATCGCTGCTCACTCAGGCAGATCCATCCTTGTCACCAAGCACGGAAATTCAATATATGGGAAGAACTTGCAACAAAAAAATGAAATTCTGTTTATTTTCATAGCAGTAGGTTTGGCCTAAACCCTTTATTCTTGCAAAGAGAGTCAGTAACTCTGCTGCTTCTTTTTTTACCCTCTTTTAATTACTTTTCTAAACTAAATGGAAACCGGCAGGAAGGCTGAGGGGCACGATCACAGCATCTTTGGCGAGATGCACACTAGCTGAAGGTGCAATTCCAAAACAAGACACTGCAGTAATGAATTATAATTAAAATATGCTTTTACCAATTTTCCTCAGAGTCTGGAGAGGTTTTCTGCAACTTCCCCAATACAAAAAAAACCCTATTTTTTTCCAGCCAAACAACCTTTCTAAGCAAGAGCTTGAGACGGGCATCCATAAGGAAGACAGACTGTGCCCTTACCATGTCTGCCCATATCAACACTCAGAAGATGGGAAAAAGCATACAGGCAAGCCAGGTTTCCCCATCCAGGTTCCTCCATACTCCGGGCGTAATCCAGCTGGAGCAAGAGAATTTAGGAACTGGAGGTTTTGCAGGGTGATTTTTCACAGAGAGCAAACAAATCAATGGCACAGGTAGAAAGGCGCTAACGGGGGTGGTTCACAGCCCCCAGCTGAGCGAGGCTGGGGCTGCCAAGTGGGGAGCAAAGGTGCTGCAATCCCACCTCCCACTTCAGGAATGGGGAAACATTCCCCATATACGGGGAGATGTCAGCTGCGACGGTGCTCGGCGTGGCCCAGGTAAAGACGGAGAGAGGGAGGGATGCATCACCCAGCCGAGCAGAGCAGCACGATGGGCAGAGCCGGACCATGAAGGAAGCCGTCGGGAAGCCCGCTCGCTCTGGCGTGGCTCGCCTCTGCTCCCGGGCTCCTTTCTAGAGGGTTTCCTTCCATTCTGAAATCTAGTTATGGAAGAAAAAAAGGATGGTGACAAACTAGGAGGAAGTGAAAAGCAACCTGAGCGTCTCGCAGGCTCTGAAACCTTGCAGATGCCTTTCTGCCGGAAGGCAAAGGCCGGGGTGCGTGGACGTGTGCTTCAGCACCAGTTCCAACCAACACCGTGCAGGAGCACCACCACCCTCCGCTCACGTCCGCATTGCTGTGCCGGGTCACTCCAGCTCCTTCACCATTTCAGGCTTTGACTTTCTGCGTGTACCGTGTAGTTTATATTGTGTTAAGCCCATCTAGACAGCAAGCAATTTCCTCGTGCTTAACAGCCCTTCTGTTCCTCCCCGACATCCGCCGCACGCTGCTAAGCCCGGCCGATTAACGCTGTCTCCACCAAAGAGCAGAGAAAAGTCCCCACAGCTCTTAAACACATCCGCTCCTCCAGCCTGCCCGGGCAATTAGGCCTATATGCTCTGGGGCTGTGTTTCTGTAACTTACCTTCTTCCCTCTTAATGCTTGTTACAGACGTTAATTTATTTATTTTGTGGACACGCTATGGGTGCCAGTGTGCGCACCACAGCATCATGGACCAGCCGGCTCCCCCGGCCAGGGACTGCGCCATCCCGTCACTCCAAACCCTTCTCTTCTTCCACACTGAACCACAGGTTTTAACCCTCACTTTTTTCTAGATCAGACAAATAATTTCTCCGGTTGCACCTCACGGGTCACTTCCCCGCTGCCCGTGTCCCGAGGGCCCCGGTGCTGCCCACCGCAGGCTCCAGCCCCGCTGCCCACCTCTCCCAGCTCACCACCCCCTGCGACCGACCCAGAAATTACACCCCCGCAAAAGGGTTAAACGCCAGCCTGGAGCATTGCTTCTGCCCCACTTTGGTGCCTGAACATCATCCAAAAGCAATTAGGCAGCACACAATAGCTTCGTCAGTAGCAGCGAGGTTCTGCACGGACAAACGATGCGGCAGCCGCAGCACCGTCCACCCCTGTCCTCACCAGGGTTTTCACCCAAAGCCGTTCCCATTCACAAGCACAAATTCAATTTTTTTTCCCCGCAAGCTGCCGGCGCTGACCCCCCAGCCCGGGCTCCCTCCGCCTGGCACACAGGGGTCTGCTGCCACACAGGTCCTGCCACCCGGCACCGTCCCCCCGCGCGCTCCTCGTCCCCCCAGGGGCGCAGGTACCCCGCGCAGCCCCGCTCGAACGAGGCCAGCCTGACAACAAGAAAGCCGAGCTTTCTTGCAGTGCTTTTCAGGGACAGGAGGGATCCAGCAGCCCGCACGAGAGCGTTGCTCAGATTTAATTAAGCCTGTTTAGAAACTCTTGCTGTCTCGCTGGTGCCATTTCCGCGCGCCCAGCAGCCCCAGGCGAAGCTGGTGTTTATCTACGGGGCCAACGCAAACTGCCACCGGGACACAACCCTTTAACTCTGACAAATCTGCAAATAAGTAAGTGTCAAAAAGAAGAAGAAAAGAAGAAAGCGCAGGACCCAGAGGAAGGAATCTGCACAGGGAACGACTCCATCTGGGCTTGGCACCGGCGTGCGCTCACCACATCGCTGCTAAAAGGGACGACGGGTTCTGGCCAGTGACAACGCTACTGGCTCCAGCGCCGCGGGGATGAGGCCAGTTGAAACGCCGAGGGCTGCAGGCAACTGTCAGCCGAAACGGGGGCCACACAGCTTGCTGCCAGCGATTCCTGAAAAAATAAAATAGGTGGGCACTTTCCTGCCCCGGCTGGGTCCCGAGCAGTGCTGCCGGTGGCAGGGAGCCGGGGGGGCTGCGACCAGCATCGCCTCTGCTTTCTGTCCTGGGAAGCCATCGCTTCCTGCCTGCGCTTTATTTATCCCCTGTGTTTATTTTCTATACGGTTTGTCCTGAAATATGTCCGTGTGCGACTTTCTAGGCTTTCCCATCCCGCTGGGGTAAACCCAGCATATGTGGGATGACACAGAGGATTAAATCAGCCATCGCTGCTATTATTGTGCTCCCGCTTCTGCCAGCTCTGCAGAGGCTTTGTGGGGTTTGGGATTTTTTTTTGTTTGTTGGCTTTTTTTCCTTTCTTCGTTTTTTTTTTTTGTTAACTGAACTGGTGCTTTTAACGCTTGCTCTCATCAGTCTTTTCAAGTTAGAAATGAAAAAAAAAAAAACCCCACCTCTGCTCAGATCTACTTCTCCACATTTTCATGAAAATAAGAGACTTGCTCGGGGTGATTGCTGGGGCGTGCCAACGGAGCAGTGACCGCGGGTCCTGTTCTGCGGGAGTGACCGTGCTCCTCAGCCTCACCAGGACCTTAATTCTGCACCTTTTGGGACAGAGCATTTACACACAGAGCTTAGTCCAGAAAGAGGCATTTTTCTACCCACCAGCTGGTTTTGCCTGTGTTCCGCAGTGCCTTTGGGGGACACTGGGACATTAGTCCAGGACTTTGGAGAAAAGCCCGTCCATGCCCCACCCCAGAGATTCAGCATAACCATGGGGCAGACACGCCAATGTGGTACACTGGAGATGTGTTCCTCTCCCCATCACAGGGAGGGATAAGGACAGAACACCGGCACTGAAACCCTTCCGCAGTCCAGCGGTCCTGCAGTGACCTTTATTTTTCCCAAAAAACTTAGTCCTGGGTCCAAACTAAGCACTGGTTGCTCCACAGGAGACGCTCCTTTGCTGGTGACCTCATGGGAGGTCAGTGACTCCAAAGCACCGTTCCTTTTCCAGAAGGACGCCATGGTTTTGCTTGCCATCGTACCACCTCCCGGGTGCCTGCTGCCGTGGGCAGTGACCACAGCTAGCCGGGTGCCAAGGCACGCTGCCGGGGCAGCGCCTGCCCCTCCGCCCGCTCCTGCTGCCCTGCCCGTCTCTGGACCATCGGCTGCCCCGGGGGCGACAGCAGGATGCTCGGCCCCGGCTGGAGCGGTGCTGAGCCACCATCACCGCCGCAACCATCCCCCAACCCAAGGATCAAGAACAAGAATTAAAAGAGAAAAAAACCTCTTTGAAATCAGTTTTAAGTAAACAAAAAATTGATCTCACAAGCTTCAGTAACCACAAGCATAAATTTGGGTTTGGCTGGGTTCTGTGTTTTGCTTGGGTTCTTCTGCATCACATATGAAGCCTATTTTAAGATGATTTGCTTGAGCGGCTCAGCATATCGCCAGGGCTCACACGCACTCCACAGTCACCTAGGAGCCACCGCTGTCCCCATGGCCACCAGCTCCCCCGGAGCGGTGGGAGGCAGAGCTGGCCTGAACAAAGTCCCTTATTCCTTGGGCTCCTACTGCCACGGGCAAGCTCTGGCATGAGCTGGCTCGGTATGCCCAGGAAATGAAAAGTGGGGAAAGGTAAAAGCATACCCATTCCAGAAAAAAAAAAAAGACAAAAAAAAAGAGGAAAAAAAAGAGAGAAAAAGAAAAGGAAAAAAAAAGTAATTCTATACCCTCATTTTATGCCAGCAAACAGCACTGTATTCAGCGAGCAGACTGGAGGAAGTTTTGGGTCACACCAGGAAAAACAGCGTGCTTATGAGCATTAGTCCAGTTCCTTTCTGCCTCTGCACCAAGCAGCGGTCACGCTTCATCCCTCGCGCACAGCAAAGGCATTAAAAGAGGACAAAACTGCGACGGGGACGTACAGAGCTGCAGTTTTGAGCTGGCCCCTGTTTGAAACGGGGCTCAGCACACAGCGAGCTGTGGACGCAAACCTCTCCGGGGCTCGAGGCAGGAGAGGATTGCCCAGCCGGATGCTGGCTTGGCTCCACTCATCGTTACAAATAACAAAAATAAAATAAAAGCAAGCCAAGTCATTCTCGCTTGTTGGGCAATTGCCCCCGAATCAGGCATCTGCGTCTTCAGCAGGCGGAAGAGCACCAAGAGGAAGGGAAATGAGAGTTTCTGGTGTCTGTTCGGAGATTGGCCTGGGCAGCTGGAAGAACATTATGACATATCTGAAATTTCAGAGAGAAAAGAAGGGAAAAAGGAGAAAAGAAAACTAAAGAAACAGGATGTCTTGCTTGTCTCCCTGACGTGCCTGTCAACCACACAACCCAACAAATGGCTTAGGAGAAAAGCAAGGAAAAACACCCTTAACTGCCCGGTGGTGTGCTGCGGCTGTGTCCCCCCACGCCGTCCCCGCGAGCTCCGTCCCTCCCGCGAAGGCACCCGGCTGCCGCTCTGCCAGGCCCGGGGAGAGGCAACTGTGGAGGAGGACAGCAAGCAGACGGATTGCTAAATGAAAAGGCAAAGGAGACGCGGCGCGAGGCCGGAGAACAGCAGCAGGCGGGAGTCGCAGAGCTTCGGCTGGCGGCTCTTTGGGCAGCGAGAGAAACCGTCGGGTTTTTGCAATGCTTCCTGAGCATTTCCATGTTCGATTCTGCATCCCTCCAGGCAAAACTCCTGCCAAATCATGGGCCTTGGCTCACACGTGAACATCACAAAAGCAGGAAAAATGCACGAAGAGCTATCGTTTCTAGCGAACCATCTCTTGTTTCCACGTGGAGAAGCTCTGGAGGTTATTTGCAGCCTTCAAACCGACGAGCGGCCGATGCGGCACAGGCAGTGGGGGAGGATGGCAGCAGCTGCCAAGTAATGATACTTTACACTTACAGATGCTTTTATCCCTGTTTCCCTGAGCACTTCACAGGAGATAGCAGGGTGTTATTATCACTCCCCTATTTACATGGAAGCTGAGGCGTAGCTTAGAGTGAAATATTTTGGTATTTCTTAAGCCTGGGTACCCTGGAGGCTGATTTGGGAAGGGGGGTAGGGGTACAAGACCAATCACCTTCCTTTGGCTGCGCTCTCTGCCGTAGGCACAACGGGGGAAAGCAGACTGCCCGGCAATTCCCGGCAGGACCAAGGCTGGAGCTGCGGAAAGGGACAGCCTTTGCCCGGGCTGCCTCCCCCTAAAACGCTCCTGTCCAGAGTTGCACAGGGAGGTTAAAAGGAAGGAGAGGAGAGCACAGGGAAGTTTTCATTTGTTACCAAAGTTTGCAGATCTTTAAGGCTACTTTTACTAAAGGCTTTTACATTTTGCAGAAACTTCTATACAAAGCTGGATGCAAAGCAAAATTAAATCCTTAATGATGCCTGCAGTATGGATAAGTAAGAAAATACCTGTTACTTTGGTGTCTTGCTTTGGAAAAGTAAAACCTTTCAGGGGCAGCCTAGTGAGCCACAATGATTTAACGCTGTGGATCTGCACGTGGGCTTCCACGCGAACACATTCACCTACACTCAATACCTGCTGGCTGCGGCATAGCACAGCATACCATTACACCAGCTTACACACAGCTCCCCACATTCCTGCCTCCAGACAACGCTGCTTCTGGTGCTCGTTTGTACCACTGAGAACGATTAGCAATACACGGGAAATGACACTTTTGAGGGACCTGAAACGATCTCACGCTAGTGAAAACCACGCTGTCAGATGAAACGCGTGTCCAAGTGCAAACTGCCAAGCCCCTTCCCCATCCACACTCCGGACGGTGCATCCAGGGGACGGCTGTATTTGCACATCACAAGTTCTCTAACGTCCCTTCACCCCATCAGGGGATGGATGGGACATTAGAGCTGGGGTCCCTCTTGCCCCAGCTCTTTCACAGACCCGTGCGCTTGCCCTCAGCCGGTTGCTTCTCATGATGCTGGAAAAGTTCTCGGCTATGCCAAGTGCGCCACTTGGTTTTACCCACAGCTGAACGAGGCTGGCGGGGGTCCCTGGGTGCCTGTCCTCGCCCCAAGACAGGCAGTGGTGGCAGCCCGTCACCCCCCAAGGGCGTGGGGACAGAGGCACAGCTCACACCTCACCGAAGCGTCCGCACATCCACATCACTCCGACCGTGCGAGCGCAGCTGCGGCGGGAGGAAAACCAGAGCGCGCCAGAGCCCTGCCTGACGAGTGTTAGAAAAATGACAAAGCTGCACAGAAAACTGTCTAAAACTACTGCACTTCCCTGGGAGATAAGGGCCCGGGGGTGGCGTTCCTTGGCCGGGAAGATGAGTGCTTGTGAGCTTCCAGCCAGACCGAAAGCAGGGACTACGGAACGCCTGGCCACCGAAACCTCCTCCGTTTCACCAGCTCTGCCATCGGGTCCAACAGCAGATATTGCCTCCCCATGTTAACCTCAGCGCTCGCACACCCAAAACGTACTCCTGCCGTCAAAATGTACAGCTCCTCTGCCCGCTGGCAAAGCACCCCGCTGCTGGCACTGCTGGGGCAGGGCGGCAGGGCGACCAGCTCAGCCCCACGAGAGAGGAGGTCGGTCTCTGCTGGGACCAGCAGCACAGCGGCGCGGGCGCAGCACCGCGTGCTCTGAGCTTCGGGGGGCCGGGGGCGGTGACGAGGATGCTGGATTGAGCCCGCTGCAGAAACACAGGTCCAGCACAGGACACAACGATGCAGACTGCTATGAAATAAAAGTATTGGTTACGCTTGTTGGGGCTGACATGTCAGTGATGTGGCTTAAAGCCATATACCGCTGGGCTTTACTTACGATGAAAAAAATTACCAAACCAAATTCACGCCCATGAAACGCTGACAGCTCATCCCCAAGTATTTCATTGGAAGAATGGCTGTTGTTATCACTCGAAACTAGGGTGCTGTATGATTTAAAAAAAAATAAAAATAATCTAACTGGCATGATTGCAGTTTGGCTTTATTTATTCATTCACCATGAGTGAATTATTCAGTTTTCCAGAATCCCAACAGAGAAACCCTTCCCACTGCCTACTCTGAGACGTACGGTACGTGCTTTTAGTGGTTTAGCAGCTGTGCATCCCGTCTGTCCTTCGTGACGACCGTGAGTCCAGCTGCAGCACAGTTCGAGTGCTTTAAGTACATTTGCACTTTTGTAGTAGCTTAAATATAAATATATATTTACGTTTGCCATACATTCAGGAAGGCTGATTTTTTTCCAAGGGCTTGGAACAAGCAACAATTACAGTCAGGAAGTGAGCAGAATGCGGTATCTCCCATGTTTTTATGGAATAGAAGTCCCGTTTCTATCATAGGGATATGTCTGATATTAAACTCAAGATACCTGAATATAGGGACAGAAAATCAGGATTCTACATCGAAAATTTCATACTGTTGCTGTCAGATATGACTTGGGGGAAGATTTTCACATTTCAACACAGAAAGAAAAAGTATTTCTAACTGCTATCGCATAAAATGATCTGGAGTTTCTGTGAAAAACAATCTGCCTGAAGTGCTGAAGCACGCAGAGAAGCGCAAGTGGAGATGGCAGGGCCAGAACATCATTTAACGTACCGAGAGGGTGGCTCTGGCACGTGTGTGTACCGCACCTTTCACAAACACTGGACCTCTTACCTGCACAATAGCGGTTGCACACCCCCTGCATCCTTTGCACATCCCTGGGTGAAAAGAATAATGCAAATTAGCCATTAGCCAAGATGATTAGGCATTAGTGAGATCCTGCACCTTGCTGCTGGAGCATGAAACCTGCCATCACCAGTGTTTGGGCTAAGGAAGCCCAGGGAGGTTTCATAAAATGGGTGATAAGGGATTATCTCTAGATGTTTTTGAGGGGTTTTTATGAATTTTTATGCTTTTGCCCTTTTTATTGCAATCTGATAGAGCTTAGTCTCTCTACCAGCAGCATTTGTATTGCTGTGGAGGAGCAGCACCTCCACCGGCAGATGCGTTGGGACACGAGAAGCAAAGCCCTCGTCCCCGGGGCTTGCCTTTCCCCGTTCCCTGAGCGAAGCAGCCCGTGAATGACTGAGTCGGCAGCGCACAGCAGCCTTAACCACCTGCTGCAAACGGAAAATGAAAACGCCGGGGAGAAAAGGCAAATTCTACTGTATCTGGAGAACTGTGGCTCCGTGAAGCAGAAGTATTTAAATAGACAAGACTCTTTTGTCCAGGAAACCAAGCACTAATAATAACAATTTGGCTTCCTGCGAAGAAGGCTTCTTCCCCAGCTGCTTTCCACGGCCTCTGCCTCCTCCCATCCTCCCGGCACTGTCCCAGCCCTTCTCATCCCCCTCTGCCCCAACCCTCTGCCGCAGCCCCTCTCCCCCCCCAGGCTCCCAAACACCCCACAACTTTCCCGGCTGCCTTCGCTCCAGTCTCCAGCTTTCCCTCCTCCACCAAACGCTCTGATTTTTCTGTTTGATTCCCTGCTCTGTTCTCTCCTGCAGGCTCCCTTGGCAAACACACACAAAGAAGAGAAAGCCTCTCCTCTCCAGATCTGGTGCCCACTGCCACGGCACTCCCCAGTCCCTCCATCCTTACTGGGAGAGCCTGGTCCCGCCGGTACAGACGTCCCACTCGGAGGACGCGGGGCCAGGCGCCAGCACAGGCTCATCCCAGAGCCTCCACCAGCATCTCTTCCCTAATTCCCACAGCTTGCCGGAGCTCGGGGGGAGTTTTAGCAGGGATGAAGGAGGACGCAGCTCGCTGTCCCTTCTCCCCATCAACTTTCCAAACCCCGGCCAAAGCATGGAGGTGTTCCAGCTCTCCAGACAGCTGCAAATTATTTATTTATTCATTCATTTTGTATGGGCAAGCTTCCTAAGTCAACCCTAAAAAGAAAAAAACACCCCACCCCAGGACACCAGCCCCAAGTGTGGGTGTCGAGATTCACTGCTGTGGGAGCAGACAGGCACTTTCTGTAGCCGGGTACCTCATCAAGGGAGGACGGGAAATTTCCTGGAGCAACGACAATGCACTAATTTGTTCCTACCAGCGCAGAACAATGCGCTGGAGGAGCCAGCAGCCATCGGTTGTGAGAACGAAATTGGTGGTCCCCATCCGGCCCCGCTGGAAGAGCGGTCGCTGTCACCGCAGCGAGGGCTGCGCCGGGAGCAGAGCGGGCTGGGGGGCTCCTGCCGGGACCCGTCCCACCACAGCCCCAGGAGAAGGGACCGGCCGCCCGCCCGGGGCACAGCCCCTCACCGCTCCCCTCTTAGGGAAAAAATAAACTGAAGAAAGAGATCGAGCGGCCAGAAACAGGAGCTTTTGGAAATCAGGTGTTACCTGGAGGGAATGCAGGGCTGAGTGGAAATGAGCGGGGTCAAAGCAGGGAGGTGGCTGATGCTCGGAGGTCGCAGCTCAAATCCTTCCATGTCCTGCTGCTGGAGCGGGGACCGGAGGGTCTCTGCAGAATCAGCTCTTTATAAGGTGACAAATTTGAATACCAATGTGCTTGGTAACAAGAGGAACAGAAAAACAAGCAAAAATAAAGGGGTTAAGGGAGAACATATTTTGTTTCCATCCTAAAGGAGGTGAAGAGGCAGGACAATTTTTACCCATAGCTCAACATATGTACTGGAATCAATTTAAGAACAGCAAATTCACAGATAGAAAAAAGTATTGTCCAATCAAGACTAAAGTGTCCTGACACTGTTGGAGCAAAATCTTCGCTGGTTCCGCTAAAGCAAATTGGATTTAATGTGGTTTTGTTCTCGTGACTTCAGTAGGGCCACGATGCTGCTCTGCATCCTAAAGCCAGCTTTACAAGCAGAAGATGAGTGCGGGGTCAGGAACGCCCGCAAGACACGGCCCTGTGCTGCCGGCATACTACTAATGAAAAGATATAAATTAGGGTTCAGATTTCCATACACAAAACCTAAAGAAATTGGATCCCAAGTGGCAGTTTTAATTAAATAGTAGCTCAGCACAGCTTGGAATATTATAAAAATCCCAGAAAGTAATATATAATCACGCATCTAGAAAGCACCATTAAGACTGATGACTCAAAGTATTCTATCGATTTGAAATACATTGTCCGAACGCATTTTACATATGTATGTATGTAATACTTGTTAGTTTAATAAATATGTGGAGAAAACACGGAAATGCGTATCTGCTTTTAGAAACAAATGGCTAAATCACTGATCCGTTCATCTGCATGTGAAAAGTGAAGCAAAGCCTTCACTTCTTTTATTTTATTTTACTCTTATGCAAGTAATGATTTAGGAAATGTACATTATCATCAACACTATAATCACAGTCCGGAGTCTATAATCCCACGA
>RSEF01000013.1:19022886-19042157 GCA_003993805.1 Himantopus leucocephalus
CCCCCCCCGCACTGATGCGGCCCAGCATCCCGCTGCCCCCCCGTGCTGATGCAGCATCCCACTGCTCTACCCATGCCAGAGCTTTGCTCCCAGCAAAGAAAAGCAAGGTTTGCTCATGTTTGTTAAAAAGGGAGAGGGGAAGAAAAGACAACCCTTGAACACATCCCTCTGACCTGGGATTCTGAGCTTTTAATATCCCTTCAGCTCTGGGACTTTTCAAACACAGCAGAGCAGGCCGGGGGCCGAGGGATGGTAACTCTCTGACCAATTACAAAGTAATTAAAAGACCCACTGTGGGCTCCACGGAGAAAGCTCTGCATATCGACTTTAATTATTATACCACAGACTTGCCAGAAAAACACAAAAGAGGATCTCGGGCAGCTCGGAGGATGCATATGGCTTGTGTAGGTGGAGAAAGCTAAGAGACTGTTACTTTGGGTAGGAAGTGGATTTTCTCTCTCCTATAATCTTGTTAAATTACCATGGTTTTAAATCAATGATTTATATCTCTTTCTTCAAATCCAGAGGGGAAGAAAAAAAACCAACCCAAACCTCTCTAAACAGCAAGTATGTGACAAGCAATACATTTTCACTTTCATTTATCCTCACATTGCAAAGTTCACTCAGCAAACCAAAAGCGTTAAAGGAAAATACTGGGGAGGACCGGTTAAAAAGAAAACCTTGGCTGAAATGAGATGGAAAACAGATTTCCCGGGTTAGGTAAGTATCAGAAAATAATACATAATGTTAGACATCTGAAAAAGGAAGTAGGAAAATATTTAGGAATTTGCATAACCATTTGCAGCCTAAGAAAAGCACAGAAAAACAGTTTCATTACGAAAGGATATTTCAAGTAGACAGTCGTGCCGGGAGGTGCTGTGCGCCGCGGTCTTCATCGGGAAATGGCAATTCCCTGTACGCTGCACTGGTTTTTCTTGCAATTGCCTGTGTATAACTGGCTGAGGATTCCCAGCTTGCCATTTGTGCTGCTTGCCGTTGGGGTTTCAGGGAGTCTCCCTTCCCTTTTACACCAGTTTTGCATCTGTGTAGGTCTAGCAGCTTCCATGGGGAATCATCTCTTAGCAACCCTCACAAAAATGAAATGAAATAAAATAAAACCCCGCACAGACCCGAGAGAGAGGCCACGCTGCAGCCCACCTGCGACAGGTGAGGGCTGGCGCGTGGGAATTTACACCCACAGCCATGGATTTTCAGACAGGGAAAAAAAAAAACCAAAGTGTCTAAAATCACTACTTAATGGAGTTACATACACTCCACCAGCAAACTGCAAGGAAGTACCAGCAGCCTCAGGGCTTCTTCTGGGCACAACACCATCACCTTCAGCTGTGACCGTCACCCCAAGGTGCAGGGTGAGGAGACCCCGGGGAAACGCGGGGCTGGGAGAGGCGCTGCCCGCTCGGATGCGTTTCCCGCTGTGCCATCGCCTGTATGTGGCGCCGCGGCAGCACCCACCCGGGTGCCGGCACGTGCCACGCTCACCACAGCTTCGGGCAGCAGCGCCGGGAGGCTCTTCCCAATGAAGAGCAATGTCCACAGGTGGAAACCCAGCGGCTTGGTAGGCACGATGACCACAGCCCTGCAAACCACGCTGCTCCTGATGGCCCAGGGGGTGCAGGTCACCACTGGAAGAAGTCGCACCTAACAAAGCTCACCGTCCCTCGCAGCACCCTGCGGCACCCGCCATGCCCTGCCTGCACCCCGCGGCACCTTGCTGGCCCGTCGGTGGCTCTCCACCCCGCTTCCCACCCTCTGCCGCTCCAGCCAGCGGGAGCCGCTGCTCGGCCAGTGTCCCGGTGAGCAAAGGCTGAAATGCTGACAGGACGCCAGGCTTTATGCCAGTGAGCAAAACCAATATCAACCCTTCGGAGGCACGCGTGCATGGACCAGCTGCCTCTCCGGAGCGCCGCTGCGCCAGCTGCTCCAGGCGATGCCGGGGGCGATGCGGCAGGATTCGGGAAGCAGGTGCGGAAAAGCAGGATTTGGTGAAAGCATTACTGTGGCGACACCGGGACAAGCGGTGGGTAAGGCACCGCGTGGCCCGGCCGTGTCCCCCTGCAGTGTGCCATGCCGTGCTGCAGGGCGCAGCCAGGCGGTTTTCTACAATACATGAGAATTTGTCGGCGGGGGCGCAGGCGAGTGCCGGCGGGGGTGTCAGCCCACGCTGCCGCCCTGGCACACAGCCCCCACACAAGAGCAGACCCGAACATCGAAGTCTCTTCCCCACAGCAGAGTCTTTCTCCTCTCCCACTCAACCCAAACACTGTTAAGTGTCCCATACCCGTCAAGCTCGACACGCCCAAAACTGGAAGGAGTCAGAATGATTTAAGAGGTACCGAGGTTGGCATTTGGGGACAGTTTGTCCTTGCTGAGCTCTAAGGACAGTCTTGTTTTGTTTTCTTATACGGAAGCTTGATTTTCCCCTCGCAGCCTGCGACTCGCGCAGCAAGCCCTGCCGAGGGGTACGAGTCTGCTCCGGGCTGAGGGACGGGGACCGCGGAGCTGACCACAGCACGGCCCCTGATTGTCACAGCCCAACCCGGGCTGCTCCGGCTTTTTAAGCTCAGAGAAGCATGAAAACTCCACACCTCAGAGCCAAGAAATTCCCTTACTCAAAACGACAGTGTTCTTTCCCGCAGAGGGGATGCATGACGTGTTTGGATGTTGTCCCCTTGTCTCTTCAAAGCAGGGTTCAAATGAGTCTGAAGGGTCTGAACCCACTGGTGAGTCTCTCCCCTTGCTCTGGGGGACACTAGAGAGCATTACCCAACCATTTTAGGTCTATCCGATTAACATGTCCTCTACCTTTCCATTTCTGAAAGCCCCACTGTGCTGCCATCGGGCACCGAGTCTTCGTTACTGCCCCGAGAGCGATCAGCTCGGTCCTACCCCCCGACTGCCCAGCGTAAGGTTTCACCGGCTGCGGCAGCGGGGGGAGCTGCGTGTCAGGGAGCCAGGAGGAGGCACTGACCGCATCGATAGACGGCTGTAGCTCTGCTGACTCACTGCTTCTTCCCCCCAGCAGGGAGAACGCGTCCGAGCGCCGTGAGGTTTTCCCACGGCAGCCCGGGTTCCTGTGGGTAGACCCGTGGTTGAGCAAGACGTGGGGGAATACAGGAGAGCCCCTTTCTATTTCTGGACCCTGGGTGAGGTGGGTGGAAATCACAAGGCTCCCAGTTCCCGTGGGAAGCCATTAATAACCTCCTAAACACTGTCACATCCTTTAACGTGCGTGCTATTATGGGATGCTGAGAGAGAAGCCATTGGGTTGGTAAGCACGTGGGGCTCCTTCCCCACGCTGCCCACCAGGCACTGCCGGGACGGTCCCACCGTGCCCCAGCCCTGGCACAGCACAAGACGGGACTTTGTGCATTTGTCCCCACCGCTGACGGCGTATTTGGAAAGGAAATCCTCCCACGTGGCCTCAACGACTGCGAGGGAAATAAAGCCAGCAGTTCATTGAGACATGCCTGCTCCATACCAATTAATATAAAGAGCTTATATTAAAGGATCTCACTTAGATGCAAATCCCCTCTTGTAAATAAACCTTACAGGTCTCAGCCCCAGTCTCTAAGGCAAGTTCCAATCTGATTAGTTACCCCACATGCCTGAAATTCCCCCTTATAGGGATGGATGAATAAAAGTGTAAACTATCTTTTTGCTGAGATATATTAAATGCTGAATTTCACCTTGAGGTGCCCTTTTCAGTGATACTTAGTGAAACTGGGACCTCTCTGGGTGAAATTCAGACAAGTAATTTAATTTGTTTCTTTGCACTAGTCGTTCTCCAGACCACCACCCACACGCCGCAGTTCGAGACCTCCACAGCAGTACAGCACACACTGAATTTTCTCCCCCACATAACGCACCACTCTTGACTATTTTTGGATGACTGCCTAAACCAAAAAGCACAGCGCAAGGTGCAGAGTTCAGTCTATTAAAAAACGGGAGAATGAATTAATGAGAAGGGTGTCCAGCAACAGTTTCCCGAGTGCCTCGGGGCAGCAGCCCTGTAAAGCACCTGTGGGGAAAGCGCTTCGTTTAGGCGAGCTTACCCGGGCGGGCCGAGGATTGAGTATTGCTGCAGGAGCAACGCACATGTATTGCTTCTAGGAACTCTGGAAAAGCAGTCGGATGAGGAAACACCATCACCCCTACGCAGGAAACGCATTTGTTGGCTGATGGTTTAAACGTGGTTAGGAACAAAACGGATGCACAGGCTGCTCCTCCGCAGCTCAAGGAACCCCGAGGAGACTCTCCCAGCTCCTTTGAGCATGAGCCTGTCACCCCTCCACTGATATCTTCTTTCTTTTCTCAGGTAATTAATTTGTCTTCTCGGTCTTTCCACTTCCATTTAAACACGCAAGCCTGAAAGTTCCCCAAAGTGCAGCACAGCCTGGCAAAGCTGTTAAGCCGCGTACATCCCTGCCCTTTGTGGCTCCAGCCCTGGGCCCCTCTCTGCTCCCCACAGCACTGAAGTGGTTCCAGGTCACCTCAGTGGGCACGTGCCCATCAGTAAAGGGGGTTTGATCCCGGGTCAAAAATAGCCCGACTTCTTTCCCTTGCCTCATACATCACTTTTTCACTATACTACTTAAAAACTGGCAGAGAGAAGCAGGAAAGTGATCAAACTATGAGAGCTAATTGAATATTAAGAGTATATATGTCATTTCTTTGGGTTTCTTCCCTGTCTTTGTAAGTGGAGCAGAGGCCCAAGGTGGTACCTGGTACAGAGGCGTGTGCTTTGCTTCTCTTTTCCTGCTTAGAGTCCGACCCACAATCTTTGCTCAGGAGGAAATGCCCCTTTCCAGTAATGGAAATCTGCCAAACATGGACCAAATCATTTGGCCCTGCAGTAGAAGACAGGAAGAGATGCATTTCTGGAAGACAAAGGAAAAAAAAAAGCTTTTCATTAAAGGTGAGCCCAGTTCCCTAGGAGGTTTCCACAGATGGCACTCAACTCCCTGCCCAGGAGCTGCAGTTTGTCAGCGGCAGGCACTGGGAAAAGAAGAATTCATCTCAAACCTGTTGAAAGAGCAGTAGGGACACATATGGCCATCCCGTCTCATTGCTGTCCTTGCCCAAGGGGGATCGGCTCTTCTGTCAGCCCCAGGACTCCCCAGCCGGTGCAGAACAAGTATCTCGCCCTTGGCCTGGAGGCAACAGAATGGGAAGCTTTGGTCTTACATGAAATTCATCACAGAAAGTGCAATTGTGGGTGCCCCGAACCTGTGTGCGGGGCAGAAGCTACTGGAAGCTGCTGAGCTGCACTGAACCCAATGGAAGTAAACGAGGAGTCTGACGGAAAGAGAAGAGCTGGTGCTGGGAACCCTTGTGATTTTGGCATTGAAAGCGTTACAGAAAACATGCCATCAAGTTCCTCTGAGGCTTTAATTTCCCTCCCCCCAATCTTCCTTTGATTTTGATCCCCTCCTTTCCTCGTGTCCTTTCAACTTTTAAAAAGGCGCTTTGAAGACGTGTCATAAAGCAGTGGTTTTATTCAGGATCTCCTCTTTGATGCTCCTGCTGCCGTGTGTGAAGTGCAGCCTCGCAGGATGCGGGAGCCGGAGGAGCCGAAAGCCGAGACGGGAAGGAAAGGACAGAAAAGTAAAAGTGCGGACACGGTGTTTGTCGGTAACTCGCCGGGGCCGCGCAGGCAGACACGGGCAGCAGCCCTTATTCTTGCCGAATGTGTTGAGTTGTGGGCGATACGACCTGGTGGAATTATATCCAACCTGCTCCCCCGAGGGCACCGCGGGCCGGCAAAGCCCGAGGGGGAAGCGATGGGGATGGAGAGCAGCAGCTGGCTGGGAAGTCCCTCATCCCAAAGGCCATCCCCATCTCCCACATACTCCCAAGACCTGAGATCGAGGAAGAAAATGCCAGAAGAGGCAGCCTACCCTGGGGGAGAAGGAGGGATGAGCAGCCCACGCTCAGGTCCTGGCCCTGCTCCGGACTATCTGCCTCCGATCTGGGGGTTTTAATTTGGCCTCTCTGCATCCAAAACCACAACGCAGCCCATTTGTTTGGGCTGGTCAAAGGCAACTGCCCGGCCCAAATCAGTCCTACAGCAAGAACTGGTCTTCAGCAGATAACACAACTATTCTAAAGAGAGAGGACACAAGGCTATTTTGAAGCAGTTGCTAAATGCAAGATTTACTGCATTATTAACTCTATTCACTGGTTCTTCTATTTCAAATCTGTGTCACTCACATTTAAACAAATCCTGGTGCCCTCTTTCATAATTTTATTTCCAACCTCAGGAGATGGTTCTTAAAGTCCTGAAAGCGGGAATCCTATGGTACGGGCAAAATCTTAATTTAAGTTTTATAAAAGGTTTCTAGCTACAATGGTTGGTGCAGAACAACTGAAAATAAACAAGCCAAAAAAAACCCCAAAAACCTAATTAAATAATAATGAACTAATGCAAGTAAATAGAAACATATTGCAGGTTTAAATATTATGAACTCTAACCCTTGAATTCTAAGCCAATCCTCTGATGTGGTGATATGTCCTGCCTCACAGTATCTGAGCGTTCTGATACTGAAATGCCACCACAAGCTGTGCTGGATGTCCTTGCCACCAGCCAGTCCCTCCCCGCTCCCGAAGCGCTGAGCTGAGCCCTGAGGGTCCCGGCGGGGGGTTTCTCTTACAGAGACCCGAGTCCCCAACAGCCAGGCGGGACGGGGACGGGCCGGTTCTTCTCGTGAAACCCCCACTCCGTGTGAGGAAGAGACTTTTTCTTCTGAAGAGTGATAGTTCAAATATGATTCTATTTGCCACGACAGATAGCATCTGCGGCACGTGCTTTGGGATTGCCACTGGATGTTATTGGATCTGCCTGTCAGAGAAAGACAGAGAGACCAAAGAGAGGATTACATGCAACCATATAATTCTGCATTTACAGCTACTTAAATATTGAATCAGTGCTACAGGATTATATACATTTGATATTTCCTGGATCAAGCAGACTGTGTAATTCGTCGTGATCAAAGTTACAAGGAGGTTTTCTTTTTTTAAAAAAAAAAAAAAGCTTCAAAATAACTCTGCCAGCAAGCAGGGTTTATTTCACCGAATCACACTCACTTTATTTCTCCCAGCATCAAGCAGTCTTCCTTCATGACTTAGAAGCCAAAGTCACGGTCTCACCCCCCACCACTGCGGGACCCCCATTGCTACCAACTCCCAACGTGCCCATCCAAAGAGCGCGGGGCTGTTTCGGTTCAGCACGTGGGACGCGCAGGTTCGGACCCCCAGCGCGAGCGGGAAGGCAGAGTAACCCCAGCTGTACCGCCTGCTAACGCGTCCCTGCCCGGGTCCCGTCAGAGGCAGCTCCTCTCACAGGGCTAACTCACACTCTGGGGGAAAGAAAAATTTAAATCGGAGATCACGGCACTTGCCAGTGCCGCCAAAGGCAGCGGAGCTGGGAGCTGCCTGCGATAACAGCCCTGCCTGCCGCTCGCAGGACCTGGCAGGCGTGGGGAACTGGAAACAGGGCACTGGCTTGGTAAATGGGGAACACCACGAAAGTGGGAGAGGTTAAAAGCTGGTTTGTGACTCCCCCCAAAGATAGGGGAGAGGTAGGACGATGTTGTCACAGGTGCCCTCCTGGCCCCGTCATCTCCAAACGCTCTTGGATGGACCAAGGTCCACCGCATCAGAGCGCGTCAGAGCAGAGCCAGACCAGTCCCTGCTGCCGGGCTGCCCCAACCCTGCTCCCAGCGCGGCACTTGTCCTGGCACCGACTTCAGCCAGTGCCATGGCGATGGCATCACAAGCTCTGGGGAGCTACAACACCACACACTTCTGGCTCTGTAGCCAAAAAAAAAAAGAATTGCCAGTCCCCCCCTGCCTGCTGGGCTGGAATAAGGCACCACGGGCACATGCCATCATAGGATCATGAGGCAATACAGGGGGGTTGTTTGTCCATATTGGGACTCTCTACTTTTATAAGAGATCACCACATGCTACAGATTACCACAATCTTGCGTCTAAGTGCATCACAGCGGTGTTGCCTTGCAATGCAGAGAGCAAGAAATGGGATAGGGAAAACAAGGAATTAGAAAACAAGGAGGAGTTGAAAAGACACGTATCATCTTAATTTACACAACTTGCTCGCATAGCAAAACTAGAAGCTTCTGAGCAGACCTAATCTTAAGGAAAGGGTCTTCACTGAACGCCCGGATTTGTTTGGCTCTGTACCACAAACAGTTGTATGGGCAAGTTGTCAGCCGCCCGTCCCACAAAATTCTAACGCTACATGTAAGTTAACAGTTATTTATAGGCAGAAAATTGGGACAAGACTTGGAAAAGCAAATGCCAAGGTCTAAGCTATCCTTTACTTCCCTTTCCTTCTTCAGAAAGTCAGGAAGAGATGAAGTCGTGCTGTGCTGCGCTCCGTGAGCCCCCCTGCCTGCAAGGATGCTGTGCTCCCCACGGCCGCCAAAGCCTCCGAAGGACCCGCTCCCCACGTACAGTGGTCCTGCACGGCTGCAGGGTTACAGATCTACGACGTTCCCCCCCACGCACGTGTGATAGCCCCGCGGGGAACAGCCGTGTCCGTGCCGCGCTGAGCATCTCTGCCACCCAACGCCCACGGATCAGCCCGTCAGCTCCAGGACTCAGCGGTGGTGGGTTCACTCCGCATCCCTCCCCACCCCCACCTGCTCCAGGCGTAAGAGCCCCTGCTGGCAAACATGCAAAACACTATTAAATAATCAAAGAAGTATTAAATAATCCTGTGCACAGATACTACACGTTCACCAAAACCGGGTATTTGGCGTCTAAGGCCATCCCGCAGGAAGACGACGCAGCTGCCCAGGCTGAAGGAAGCGGATGCCGAGCTCACCACCAGCACCAGCTCTGCAGCCCCAGCAGAAGCGCATTGCTCGCATCACGCTTTCCATGTTGGAATACCTTCCCCTCAAACCAGAAAGCTCGGAGCTGCAGCCCGGGCTTAGGCCGGGTGACTTTTTTCCCCCCTCTCCTGAGTTTCTTTCTGAATTAGAATTGGACGTTTCCGCGGCGAAGCTGTTTTTGCAGCGCAGGCCTCCGTGGCACAACGCCACCGGTCGGAGCCTCTCAACTTTATTTAACCTTTGTGTAGGGAATTGCATTAACTCATCGCAAGAGAACCTCTCAGCAAGGGAGAAACAGATGTTCAGGCATTAGATAAGCTGCAAGCAAGTCCGCGGTGTTTATCAGCAGGGCCGTGGGGTTGGGTTTGGTTTTGTTATTTTTAAAGGCTGACCAGTGGTAGGAGTTATTCGGAAATAAGTGCAAATTATCCTGAAAACTGCTTGAGGGGCTTTTGAAAGAATTTTTTTCCTCAGTTGCTCCTTTTTACCTGCAATACCAATTACTTACTTACTTTTTTTTTTTCCCCTTAAATTACAGCCAAGTGTCTGCTCCTGAGACTGAATGCAGATGCAGCTGGAACAGGAAATTTTAACTTGCTTCCAACCTGGGAATTTTGCACTTTAAACTTGAGATAAGGAGGAAAACTTTGTTTTAAAGACACATGCCCCCTAACAAAAGCCAAATACATTTCCAGAGGGGCAACCCCAAAGCGCTCCTGAGAAACCGGTACTGCAGAAAATAGCAAAATCTAAAGAGCTGTTATGATTCTAGCGTGCATTTATTAAATTATCCCCATTTAATACACTCCTCCCTGCTTGGTCTTTAAAAGAACCACTAGAACATCCATCTTAAAATTATTTCTCTTGATTTTGTCTTACTTGTCAGGCATCTCTTGGTTATGCTTGGGGCTCGAACTCTCTGCTCTGCAATTTAAGCCAAAGCAGGTCTCTGGAGGTAAAATCTGGCCATCACTTCTTCATTAGCTGTGTGTAAGCAGACACAGACACACGTGCACCCAGGTGAAACCCCACATTTGAGTTTTTCAAGTAAGTGCTTAATGTGCAGCAATTAATTTCATACAGGCCAGCCTGCACTGCTCAAAGATGTGGTTTCAAGCCAACGTACGTAAACCCTGCATAAACCACTGCAAAGTTGCTTGCATTTCAATCAATAACTGGTCAATTTTTTATGTAGATAATACCTAACTATTGCATTATATTGCGTTAACTCCAGCCACTGACAGATGAGTTCTGGTTAATCCCACACAACAGTTTAGAAGTCACTGTTGCAACCGACATTAGTGGGACCAAACTTTCGGTCTACTTGTCCAAAGCCACGCAGCCACCCAGCTCTACAGATCTCAGAAGTTATGGATAAAGGAATGGTAATTATGACTCAGCAATATAGTTAAGCTTCAATTTAAAAAAAAAAAAAATATATATATACACACACATACACATACTCAAAGGAGAATGAGATTCGGGGGGTGGCAGCCCCTCTATGGTTAGGATTGTCCTCTTAAAGCGTTCAAAAGAGAGGCCAGGCCCTTCGTGGTGCCATGCATTACCAAGGCCCAAGCAAAGCCACAGCTGTCCTGCCCAGGTCTTGCAGAGGACGAGCGAGATCTGGCAGAGCAACCATGGCTCTTCTTGGTGTGCCAAGCAGTGTTGGGAAGCACCACAGCATCCTGGTTCCTCCTGCAGCAGCCACCTTCACACAAGCGGCCTTGAGTAAAGCGACTAAACGGAAAAAATTTACATAGTTAAATGCAAACCAAGTATTTTGTGAAGGGCATTTTGTGTTACTAACCTACAGCAGAATTTTTAAGATGCGTTCAAACATCTAAAGCTGCAAATATAAAAGCTGGCACTACTGAGAAACCCAGTGCCCAGCCTGCCTGCACCTTAGCTACCCAAACATCATCTAAACCTCAAGCCCTGAGGTCTCCATCCTCCTTAAGCCCTGCTCTCCCACTCGCACGGGGCATCTCCCCCGTGTTGCCCTGGGGCTTCCCAAAGGACCTTCACCAAGAGGAGGGCTGGGGAGGAGACAGCTCGGCGGCCGCCCTGCCACCGCCAAACCCACTCTTCAGCAAACTAGGTCAAATTCAAATGTTTCGCTCTCAGCTGAAGGTCACTACTGTCTCCCCAGCGGGTGCTGGGCAAGCTAAAATGTATTTACATTGAGAAGATGCAGAGAGGTTTTGGAGCTGGAAGTGGTTAGAGGAAAAACAGGCTGTTAAAGAGAGCATGTGCATGAGTGTGCATCTGAAATGGTGAATGCAGAGGGAGGAAAGAATTAAAAAAAACAAATCATCAGACGATTCTCTCAAAGGGCAAGAGCACTAGCCCTGCCTTCCTCGCTCCCCATCAATGGCTGGTAGGTGTTCCTTGTACAAACTACAGCATTAACTAGAGGTAAAGGTCTTGGATAACATTTGCAGAGCACTTTGACACAGAAAGTCCAAATGCCGATTTACAGAGGCAAAGTCTGACAAAAGCATAATGGAAATAGGCTTCCGACGGACAAAAAAGTGACTCCCTGGCACACACACAAGCCCACGCAAACTTTCCAGCTTGCCCTCCAAGTGTGAGCACTGGTGTTTCCATTAAGTGCCTGAAAGCTCAGAAAGCATCCAGAGAAAAAGTAAACTCACGATTAGACAGAGCATGATTTTTTACTTGAATTTCGGCAGAATTATGACAAGTAATTTTGCAATAGGAGTGAGGATTATCCTGTAAATTTGAGCGTCTCTTCAAACTGCCATACAGATAGGAATACGCACTTAGCGATCTGAGAGTATCTGTCTCAAATTATTGCTGGCAAGATCTCTGTGAGGAGACATCATACGAAGGTAGGCTGGAAACAGCCCTAGATCTGGAGCCACACTGAACTTTGGGAAAGCCCAAATCTGGACCAGGCTGCCTCCCCTGCCCCTGTCTCCCCAGCATGACCCCACCACCAAGGTGGGCTCCTGGGAGCCTCAGGAAGGGGACACACCATGACATGGAGGTTCCATCATGGCCATCATTCTGGCCCAATGGCGTGGCTGTGAAAGCTGTAGCATTGCCTGCACAGGAAAGTTATGTTAGAAGACTAATTAATGTATTTTGGCTGTCTTCTGATGAAACTCAGCAGCTGGAAGCAGGCACGGAGCCAGCGCCACGTGACAGCTCGGTTCTTCCTTGGACACGTTTCAGGAATCTCTTTGCTAAAGTATCCAGTTGTCCTGCACAACTTTTTTCCCCCCCAAACTGAACTAATCAATGTCTGGCTGCTAGTTATCATGGAGGAATGGGGAGAAACGTGCACGGGAAAGCTGTTGTACATCAACCGCTGTATTATAAATATGCTAGTGATACAGCTATACGCAGTATTTTGCTCCACCATTTGTCTTCGTGCAAGCGGAAAGGCTGTAAGCGGATGAGTGTCTGCCATGGAGAGCAGTTTTAAGTGAGGTTATTGCATTCTTGACTTAAGCCCATTTTTCTGGTTTCCATGCAAACGTCAATGAGTTTAAAAAGGGAGCATTCAGTCCGGACCTTCTGATTCAGACAAAATACAGTATCTCTCTATATGGGGATTATACTCTTGCTTGGCAGAGGGATGAATCCAATGGATTTCTTCTGCCTCTTACAGCTACGACCCCTGACTGTCTCAAAGCACACGTCCCCGTTACCTCCATCAGTTGCTGCGGCCATTCTCATGAGCGCTGGGCAGGAACGTATATTCTAAATGCATAGGGATATATATGCTTACACCTCATACACGTACGTACGCACACATACAGGTGTGTGTCCGGGACCAAAGACAACAGGAATGTAAATATGTTTTACGCCTAATTATGGAAAGTACTTTGGCAGGAGGCGGCCAGGGGCACAAAGAGCTACTATTGAGATTCCTCAAGGCATGGCCTCCATTCAGTACACAATCGACAATATTTAGACAGTATGGGCTAGTTCCTTCCTTCGCAAGGTAACTTCCTCCGCCTGGCAGCCCTCGGGCAGGCTATAAAATGACCTTATGTTTAAGGACAGCGTCAAGTAAAATAAGCAGTCAAAGGAAAACCGCGCCTGCTCACTGTCCCTGCATCTCCACCCTTGTTTTACCGGTCTCTTCTGCTTTGTCTTCAGGGCACAGGCAGCCTCTCCAGCTGAAGGGAGCTGAAAAGCTCCCACAGCAGATGCCCCCGCGCTGCCCGGCAGGCAGGGAGCGGGCAGGGAGCGGGCAGCAGCCTGGGCACGCTGGGCAATCCCACTGCGCGGCACACAACGGCTGTACCGAGCGGGCGGGCCAGCGTGCACCGCGCGTCGGGGGGAAAAGTGAAAAAAATGATGGCATGCTAATTAAAACTTACATATTAATCCCAAAGGAATTTCGGTTTGGGTTCTGCCTCTCCCGTCTCTCCCCCTCCCATTTCTCCTAACAAGATGCCCAAATGTTTTCTTGCCTTTCCACCGTGCAGCTTCCCTGGCAATCCCTTTCTCGCCGTGCAGTGCCCCGTTCCGATCTGCTACCCGTAACGTTCGGTTCCAGACCACAAGGCACATTGGCTTCTGAAAGTCTGGCTCTAAAACCAAATAAAAAGCTTTTCATGGACACTCAGATGTATGTGCAGCAATTCAAAAGCCTTATTTTCATGTTTTACGGTGCTCCCACCTGAATAAATTCATTTTAAGTGCCACTTTTCCATTTGTGGATTATGAAATGTTGGGAGGTCTGGATGCCATAGCCAGGTACCAAAAGGTGATATATTACCCACTGCAGGAGCCTGTCGGTGCTGCTCTAACCCGCAGCCATCGTCCCCGTAAAGCTTTGCAGAGCACTGGCCCCCGCAGCCTCCCAGCACCACCAGAGCCCTGCCTTGGACCCGCAGCCACGGACAGACGGACGGGCAGCAGCAGGTCCGCTGCTCGCAGGGAGGGATGGGCGAGTAGCCTGGTAAGCTGTAAAGCAATGGTGGGACTTGAATGGGATGTGGCCCGGTGGAAAAAAATTACTACTATAAAATTTTTCCTAATCCACCCACCTTCCTGCTCCCCTTTGGAACAGAACAGCTCCATTATACCGCGGGGTTTGCTCAAAGGCAGAACCTGCGCAGGGAAAGGAGGGCTCCCACTGCCCCTCAGTACCAACACACTCACACAGCTCCGATCAGACTGGGTTTCTTGCAACCACCCAGTTTAGATACAGATGTGATTCTGGCCGTTTTCAGCTACAAGCACAGCATCGCTTAAATTACACGTGTATCTGTGGGCGTAAAGGCCTGTGCGCCCAATAGATGCAGGCACACTCACACATCTACAGAAGAAATCTGGAGAAATAAAGTGGCATGGGATTGTTGGCTCTGCCTATATATAATTTTCCAGACATTTTTGATCACGTGGAATGATAGCTTAGGTGTGTCAGAGCATCACTGGCTACCAATCCAGAGGACAGAGATGCTCCATGTGCACAGCGAAAAGATCTGAAGCTCTGTCCACAGTGGGAACACGTATCATATCCCATCAAACACAGAAAGTATCAGCAAGTTCAGCATCTATCATCGAGAAGGAATTACCAGATCACAATGACTCCCAAAAGCACGAGGTACTATATAAGCCTGCTTCTTCCCACTCGGTACACGACAGGTTTGCCACAGCCCTTGGGAGCTCCCTAGCAAAACACAGAAGGTTTAAGTTTACTCCACTCGTGCAAGGAAACTTCTCTGACAAATCAAACACGGATTTGGCCGAGAAGGCTGCAGCATATGGTTCCTTACTCCTCACACATACCAACCTTTCACAGTAATGCAGGGACAGAAGCACTAGGTGGCAAAAAAAGCCAACAGGTCCTTATTAGTTACATTCTGGAAATGAGCATTAACATATCTATAAAATTTCAGGTAGTTTAATAACAACCATGATGGCTATCAGCCTATATACCCATCAGCACGTTTTATTGTTCCCAACGAAGGAATGGAAGCAAGGGCTCACAATTACAGAAGGAAAAGGGGGAGAAAGGGGTTAAACTCCAAATTGTTACCGAATAAATGTTACCAAAGTACAAATAGCATCTTGCTGGATTTCTGTGCGCTGTTTCCTTCCTGGTAATGGCAGTGTAATAAAGCATCAAAATAAACAGTAATCAAAAAAAAAAAAAGGCTAGAATTGGTCTATGATCCAGATGAGAAACATCTGCAGGGGTAGATCAGCGGATCTTTTCTCTGTTTCCTGCGCAATTAGTTGGACAATGCTGCACTCTCGTAGGTAAAATTATTCTCCCAGCCTCTTCTATCACTTCATAAATTAAATCAGTATTTTTGGAAAGGAAGGGAAAAAAAAAAAATCAATAAATACCTCTAGATAAATAGGAGCAAAAGACTCCCTTAAATGTAGTTTAGATGCCTGTCTTCGTCAACGTTTCCTGTACGGCCCTTCTCGTTTCTAGCTGCATTTTCTCAAATGGATGGGGGGGGGAAGAACCCTCAAACGCTTTAAAATTTAAAAATAAGACTATACTTTTTCCTATGCTAAAATAAACACAAGAGAAGTGTAGGCTTAGACCAACGTATTAGCTGTCTGACTTGTTACCAGACAATAAACAAGGACAGTCTCATTAATTTTGGAACCACTACTGCCAATTACGAAAGCATTGTGTTTGCCATACACATTGATTAGAAAAGCTGTTTATTTGAACTAATAAAGCAGTAAATGAGCCGAAATTGTCTTTTCTTTATTTTTAATATGATAAATGGAATAAACTATGAGTACATCTGTTCCGAGCCTCTTTTCCACTATTTGGTATGTCTGAAAAGCCTGAAAAATGTTCTTCGCTATTCCAACATTTCAAATTAATGATTTTCTGCAAAGCATCACCTACAAAACATCCATCAGTGCTCACACAGTTTAATCCTCACTCTGCATTTAGTTCATGTTCAGAACTCAACTACATGACATGGGGAGGAGAAAATGGGCATTAGCCTACAAAGGAATGGTGGGTACCGCAGCCCATCCACCCTGCGAACGTTCCTCGGCACGTTGGCACGGCTCGGATAGCTGTGATCACACTCGTGTCAGCCAAAGCTTTGCTTGAGGCACCCTCCCGCGAAGCCCGGGATGGCTGGCCAGGTCCTCAGCTGGGCTGGCAAAGGCCCACAGAGCTCAGACCAAAGCCTGAACTGGTTCACCAGCTCTGCCGGGTGCACGATGCAAGAGAGCGAGAACGTTTGGCCTCACACCCAACGCGGGGACTGGGGGATATCATGCCGGGCTTTGTTTCAAGCTGCTCTCTCCAATCAAAGCCCTGGGAATCCATTGGCATGGGCAGACCCTTCCTCAGTCAGGACCACATTTTCCCTGCAAAGAGCAAGAAACAGGCTTCAAGAAATGGGCATCAAAAACTTGGCCTCAACCTGGCTCTACAATGAGGTGCAACGGGAGGAGCTCACGCACTGCCGCAGAGGAGCCGCGGCCATGCAGCCCCCCCAGAACTTCCTTGCAGCACCTCCGCTCCAAATTTCCAGGTTAACCAGTCCTGACAGAATTCTTTCAGAAAACTCTGCGGGACGATAATAGGAAGAAGCCAGAGGGCCAGACATGGTGCTCCATTTTAACCACAAAACTTTTTTCCTCTCCCATTCTTACTATTTTTTTTTAAACCTTGCGGCTTAGGTCTATGAGCATCCCCCCGGCAGGATAAGCCCCTGCTTATCTTGAACAGGGATATGCACACAAACTGCTCTTCTTTTTAAAAGATTTCCACTAAATAGCAAAAGAAAGTCCATGCGCAAATCCACGCAACACTGCAGCAGTCCTTTTTTCTAGTGAGTCCCCACACTACTGTATTTTTCAATGGAGCAAATGCTGAATGTCATTTTTTGCCCAGGAGCTGCGATGACAGAGCGCGTTAAGGCAAATACAAGGTCCGGTCTTGGGATCTCCCGGGGTCCGTTCAGCTGGAGCTGGGAATGCAGACCTGCTCCGAACCACCTCTGAAGGGGAGCTCCGTAAAACGGCAAATGGAGAAAAAATGTCTGCAGATAACAAACACCTTATTTTAGGCTGTGGTCAAGTAATTTGCTTTTCTGAGAAGGGATTTCTTTTTATTATATTTAGTGGGATTTTTAGGCAGCCACGGTGAAGAGTCTACATAAAGGAAAAGCGAACAGCTGAAGAGTCTCCTCGGGCTTTGATCCTCCCTGCCAACAGCAAACCATGAAGTGTTTGTTAAAATCCTAATGCGATTTAAAACTGCTTTTGAATGCGTGAGGGGAGGAAGCGCTGGCTCTCGCTGTCCCGTCCAGCCCAGGATTTTAAAGCCGTGTTACTCTGCTTGTGCAAAACCAGCGTCCCCCTCCCGGGCAGTTGTTGCTTTGGCCAAAAGCACCCAACCAGAGAGAAAGCTCATTCGAAATGGACAGGTAACACATCTCTTTATTTGGGTACCCTTTTTCTCCCTGAAGACTGACTCATTTTCTCAGCAGGGGTAACAACATGCCCCACTGGGGCGCGATGGTGAGAGGAGGGGTCCCCTCGCCAGCCCGGACTCTGCTGGGCTCCCCGCATCGCTCGCTGCGTTCCACATCTCCAAAGTCAAGTAGGAAAGGCGAGCCCAGAGGATGTCCTCCCGCGCTGGGACACACAGCGGCTGCCACCTCCACCTCCTTTCCAACACATGGTTCCCACACCGCTGGGCTAACTGCAATCACTGTCGGGCAGTCCAGAAAGTCCCGACTCCTCAAAAGAGAGCAGAATGCTTCTATTGGCAATATCGCAGAATCAGCCAATTTCTATCGATCGCTAATTAATGAGCTGCTGGAGCTCTGTGCAGCTCCCCAGTAACTGAGCTCGCTCTCAAGTGCGTAAAGCAGGGGAACACAGCTTAAGCAAGAGCGAGAATCCCGCTCCGGGCCGGCAGTCACTCAGAAACACTGGAAAATAGTGCAAGTTGGATAGCTGCTAAATGCATGGTTATTCCACTGACACACCGGGAAGCCTGAGCACCAGACGGACACCCGGTGCAGGAACACACATCTTGGGTCACGGAATACGAATCCCAACACGAATGAGACCCCAGTAACCTGCCGTAGCAGGTACCAGAGGCACCAAAGGAGTGCTCCTCCCGGGCAAAGCCCTGGACCTCGCCTGGGCTTTGCTGCCACCAACCCCGCTGACAGCACGGCCCCGCTTGCAGCCATCCCAACAGCAACGAGCAGCTCTTGCACCGAACCTGCTAAAGGGCATTTCCGAGATGTGCATCTGGATGAGTATTTTTCTTAACATATGTTGAACTTCGCACATAAAACTATTTCTACGTTTTTCTTTTTAAAATACCATTTCAAAGGGAATCAGTACTAAGCAACCTGCAAAAAACTAATGCAATTATCGCTGACCAAACTTTGGCTGCTCCATCCTTCCCTTGTTGATGAAGGGAGACAACCTGTTGTTGGGAAAACACCACGGCACAACCCACCCGCCCCCGGCGCCTCTGCGGGGGCTCCACCATTCCCACCCGGACCCTCAGCAGATGCGTGGGAACCAGTAGTCCCATCCAAAAGGTTTTACTGCCTAGCTTCGAGACAAACTCTTGGGTAGATATTTTGAGACTTATGAAAATACACAGGCACAAGGAGCGGGGAGCGATCAGGGACGCTCGTTTCACTGCAGGTCTGAGCTCAGGGCAGGCTTTTAACACACAGGCAGTGCACTGCGAAGCCTAATGAGTGAAGTTGTTTTGAGAGCACAAAGTGTCCTTATTCTTCACAAAATGGAAAATTTGTAAGATGTCCGCAGGCAAGCCAAGCAAAACACAAACTGCATGCCTGCCGTGGCACGGGGGCACAAACGCTGTTATTGTTAATGTGACAAAGTCGCGCATCCAGTCACACAAATTACCAGAACGCAGAACTCCCGAGTTTAAAGAAGAAAAGCAAAAGTCCTGTCAACATGAGCCACGCTCGGGGCCAGCGCCAGCGTGACTGCATTCCTTCAAATGGTGCGGTGCTTCCTTTCTTTTGAGAAAGGAGAGGGAGAAGATGGGATCCCACTTTCTCTGTATCAAGCAGTATCTATAATTTAAATGTACAACCAAAAAACCCCACAAATGTCTGAAATAGGCTCCAGCTGCCCTGGATAACCCATACCTCCCCCCAGGCATCCAAGGGCACAGCCAAAAGCCACCAGCATCAGGAACCGGTACTTGCCACCGACCCCTGGCGGATGCGGCACCACGGTGGAGCACCCTCTGCCATCCCCACATCCAACTGCACGGGGAGGGTCGAGAGAGGATCCAGGAGATCAGAAACTAGAGACTACGTATTTATTTACTTATTTGCCACTCAGAGCAGAGTTAATGAGGGCCTAAAGCACGTATAGCCTGTGCAGAAGCACTGGCCTTGCTCTACTATAGCAGGT